>JAVTVJ010000319.1:0-374626 GCA_034509425.1 Eopsaltria australis | reverse complement strand
CCCCCCCCCCCCCCCCCCCCCCCCGCTCTAAAGCTACTCGGATTTTTTTCTTGTTCGTGAAATAATAGGTTTTTGGAAGATCAAATCATAAGCGCTTCAGATGCCTCCTTCTCAAGAGAATTAAAATGTTGCTGAGTTTTAAATGCTCTGTTACTTCAAAGGTGTATGCCGAAGTAATTCAGCAGTTTTAGAAGTGCGAATCCTTCCCTGTATGAGAGGCGCAAGGGATTAACTGATGTGGAAAAGGGGGGAGGAAAGACACGACTGCTAATCAAAACCAAACTCTTTCCTTAGAAGACTTTATGCAACTATTTAAAATATGTGCTAGTCTTGGAAAAACAGTTCAGTGGAAAGTCAGGGTACCTCGATACCACAGGAAAGGACAGCTTGCCAAGAATTATCTCCAG
The DNA here is from genome assembly GCA_034509425.1 of Eopsaltria australis. NCBI lineage: Eukaryota > Metazoa > Chordata > Aves > Passeriformes > Petroicidae > Eopsaltria > Eopsaltria australis. The sequence continues at coordinate 374,219 of JAVTVJ010000319.1, read as the reverse complement.
CGTTCCTTCAACCTAAGGGTGTCCTGGATTGCTTTGATTGTTGTGTTTACTTTGTGCTGCCCATCTCTGCATGGAGCAGCAGAGCACCTGGGATAGACGGTGGTCAGCAGAAGGGGGAGAAAGTTCCTTTTCATCTTATTTTTCTTTCTTTCTCCTTTTCCTGGCAGACCACATTTCAGGATGGGGGTGAAGAGGTAGAAGATGGAGCTGTCTACAATGTCACCCTTAAAAAAGTGCAGATTCAGCAGGCTGCCAACAAAGGAGCAAGGTGGCTGGGGGTAAGTGAGGCTGCCACGGGGGCATCGAGGAGGGCTGCTCATGGACTTCGGAACCGTCTCCAGGGAGCTGAATTCCACGGGAATTGTTACAATATTAACTTCTAGCACTGACTGCTCTCATTATTAAGAGAAAAAGAACAAACAAAACACTGAGCTGTTCTGCATGGGTCATCTGAAATAACACTCTCCTTGTGTTGACTCTTCCTCTTTTCTTGACCTGTAAAAATAATTAGACCAGCTGTGGCCATGTATCAGGTGATTCTTGGTGCAGTAATAAGGATCTCAGCTTATGGCCCGAGAAGCTGAACATTTAACAGTTACTTCAGACTGGACTATGGCTCGTTTCTGCTCTTAGGAACCTATCTCAGGTCTCCAAACAATTAGTTATGTTATTTTGCCTGGTGAAGGTCTCTCATAGTCAGCAGAACTTCCTCTGAACTTAAAGGAGTATTGGTTTGAGTATTATTTCTGTATTGGTGTCTTAGCCAGATGAGAAAGTAATTGCATTTCTGCAAGAATTACAGCTCTGTACTGTTTTTTCAAAGCACAAAAGCTTTAACAGTAAGTAAAATGAGTGTAAATGCACACAGTTGATTTGACATGCTGCTGAGTGCCTTCACCAAATGCCCAGCTGATAAAAAATGTCCTCACTTCGTTGGAATCAGTGCAACTTACGGGAGTTGGGGCCAGGTCTGCAGGCGGTGCCTTTAACTTTCACAGTATTTTGTTATGTTTATTTTTTTTTCTTTGGGATCAAAGGCAGTAATATAAGAAGTTGGCTTGATGTAGTATCCATGTTGGTATTTTAGAGGCTTTTAAAACTGCCCTGAGATTTATATCCAGTCATTTTGTTGTGAAGCTCCTGCCACATGAAGCAATACAGCACAGCTGAAACCAGAGTCAGGAAAAATAAGAAATTCTGTCCTGCATACAGACAGTGCTTAGAGTCTCCCCGTGTTTCCAAGAAGTACACAGAGTACTAATCAGAGCAGATAATTTCAAATCTGCTTCCTTTGAGTGGCACATTTCCCATTTCTGCTTCTTTGTTTTTATGAGGAAAAAAATTACAAAGTATATTTGAGCTCCTGCAACTTTCCCAGCTGGTTTTGTGTACGAGGTGAAGATCATTTTGAACGTGTCTATGTCCCATAAACATAGTTGAGAAAAGTAAAAATTTTTTCCTGCTTGGGCTGTGTTGTTCCCTGTAATAGAAGGAGTTGGGCAGGCCCTGGTCCTGTTCTCAAAGGGAGTGTGTGTGTTCCTGCAGTCATCCCCACAGCTGATGCTGCCCATCCCAACTGGAGGACCAGGGACTGCAAGGTCAGGGCAGTGACTGTCAGGTTCCTGTGGCTGTTGCTGGTTTTTTCAGGTCAGAATCAAGCCCTGTTTGTGGGGAAGGAGACAATGTGTCAGAAATCCACACCTGTTCTGGGTATAAATCTGTGACTTTGGCTTCCAGTCTGACCCCTTTCATGAGAAAAAAAAAATCTTACGTATATTATTTAAAAATATTTTGGAACATATGGGCTGTTTGTTTCCCTTAAGCTCTTCAGAGCATAAAGTATTTTAAGCTCTTCTTGTGATCTTGTTTTATTAATGGCCTTTTTTTTTTGTGGTCCTGAAATCAATAAATAGCCTCTAAACCAAAGCATTATTTATGAAGAGCCATCCCTGCCCCCAGCAGTTTGGCTTTGAAAAGCCAAATTGTCTCTTTTAGGACTGTCATCAGGTGACCTTTTTTTTAAATCTGGAATTTATAAGGGTTTATGATTTTTTTTTCTATGCTTTGAAACTCATTAGCACTACATTAACAAGGTGTTGGATTTAGCAATGGTGGTCTTAATTTTTTTGATAGTGCTCTAAGTCAGGCTTAGGTTGAAGACTCAAGGTCAACAACCTATTAGCACATCACCAAGTACTGAGCCTTCACAGTAACAAACACAGTAACTCTCTTACCAATCATATGCATGCCTGGATTTACTTTTTTAAAAATTTTTTCTCAGTGCCAGTTTGTGTCCTGTAAAAGTCCACTTAGCAATATGACCCTTTCTGAGGCACTGAGCTTCTCCTGGTTTGTTGGGGCAGGTCAAGTCTAATAAACCTTCCTTAAAATTCTCCATCCAGGGTCACTGAATGGTTGGCCCTGTAATGAGAAAATGGATTGTTTAAAGGCTAATCATAAGATTCCAACTAAAGCACTGTAAGCACTTGCCTGTTGAGATACAGGAATGTCCTGTGTTTCAAACTTCTACAGCTAACAGAAGTAAAAGGCAAACAGGCTGCAGCTTAAGCAGCAGTTCTGTGACTTTCAGAAGTGTGAAGCTTTTGGATGATCACTGAATTTCTTAGCTTTAATTTTAATATTAGACATCAAAGGATGCCAATAATAGCCACTGCTTTTGTCACCAAATACTTAGTCACTAAATATTTAGAGAAGCTTAAGACTTTAAGCACTTGGAGTATTAGGGAATATTAAAAGCTCTAGTGGGAGCTCTAGTGAGAGATGCTGCACAAAAAGCACTGTTTTGACTTAAAAGAATGTGCAGACGTGACATTTAAGGAGGACTGTCTGTACACACATCTTAGCTGATGATTGGTATCAAAGCTTCAAAAGTCAAGTGCACCTTCTAGAAATACTGAGAGAGAATCTCTCCCAAAGACAATGGATTAACCAGAGAAAGCATGAATACATTTTTTTTTGAACACAAAGTGGGTTTTGGTGTCTCCAGGATCCTGGAGAGAGAACAACAAGCTGCAAAAGCCATGGAAACAGATACATGGCCTGATATCTTTGTGAGAGAAAAGGATGGAGAAGTAGAGATTTGTAGAGATGGATGGCACACTCAGAAGAGGGGATGAGGAGGGTTTGGGATGGACAATCATCATCAGTTTGAATGGCATTATGTCAGGCTAGAGAAAAAGGCATATTGGTAACAGGAAGGGAAGGTTTGGGAGTGCAGCAAGGAATTTGAATGATGTGGTTAGAAAGAGAATGTTGTGTTTTAAAACTTCATTTTCAGAAAGAACCTAAAAAATGGGATTCAGCTTCCCTCTGAGGATGTGAATGCAGCCCATAGGCAGGCTGGATGTCAAAGAGGATGGTGCTCTTGTCTGTGAAGAAAAAGCATAAAGAGACAAATATTCTGGGGGGGATTTGATCTTGGGCTGACAGCCAGGTACCTGTGAAAGGAAACAGAGACGAGTGGAGTCATGCTGTAGCCAGAAGTAGGTAAGAACAGCCAAACAGTGGATCCAAAAGTGGATCAGCCGCTAAATACCTGAATTTCTGTGGCCAGGAGCAATACTGAGAATGAATGGCGTGGGGAGGTGAACTCCAGCCCGTGATCTATGGGAAACAGTGAACAGCTGAAAGAGAAGGGAAAGAGCAGAGGGTGGAGAAGGACGCGGAGAGATGGGGGAATTGCGGGAGGAGGAGAGTGGCGCAGGAAGAATGGAGGCATGGGTGTGGTCTGGGCGGGTGCACAAGACTGCTAAAATAAAAGCAAAGGAGGTGTTAAAATGCTGTGAAATGACTATTGTCGGGCCCCTGGCTAAGCAGCTGGAGTGCTTTATTTCCCCCTTGCAGGAGTTAGGGAGGGATGGGCCACGGCTGCCCAGCGCTGGGAGAGGAGGGAATGGTGAGGAGTCAGACTGGAGGGGCTCCTGCATACCCGCAAATGTCTTTCCTATCAGAGTCCTTCATCTGGGAAGCAGTGAGGAAGAGACCTGCCATGTGTGAGTGTTTAGTGGGGCAGGTGACAGGAAATGCAGGCAGGAGCTGGAGTTGCCCAAGCTTCAGTGCTGGTTCTCCACACCAGCAATGATTGCTTTCAGAGTCCACCCTCGCCGCCAAGTGTCTTGATTTTCTGATGGATGACACGGACTCCTCTTCCTTTGAGTCTTAAATATCCAGATAAGAGATAAATACTCTGCTCACTTATGGCCAGGCTGCCTGGCTTCATTAGGCGTGGATTACACATCTAGAGGAGATTTTAGAAACTTGGGTTTTTACTTTTTGCTTTCTTTTTTTTTGGCTCTGGGGTTTGTTCAGGCAGAGATAGATGCAAAATGCAGCTTGTCTTAAAGTGTTTTTAGTATTATAATGTTGGGTGTATAGCAGAACATGTTCTTCCAAAATTGTAAATGAACTGCTGTTAGAAGGGTGCTTTTCAATACCTTGAAATGCTAAAAGAGGGAGAAGCTGAAAAGTAGCAAACCCATCACTTAATATTTGTGTGTTGGTTTAGCACTGCTATTATTTGGTAATTATTATTTGGTAGTTACCTTTTCTGGGAATTTTGTAGTGTTTTTAAAACTTATTTTTAATTTTTAAAAAATTTATTTAATTTTAATATTTTTTTTTAATTTAGTCTGAGTGATTGTCTTGCACTGAAAACTGCATGTGACCACGAGTTTGGCTTCTAAACACCTCTACAGTCACATACATTGGCAGGAAGCTTGTGTTGGAGAGTTCAGACAGAAAAACGTTGCAAAAACTTGTGTCTAACTAATCTGTATCCCAGCTGGGACCTGGGACACAACCATCTCTCTGACTCCATCAATACATCAGAAAAAGAAGCTTTAGTCTGGATTTCTTTCTTTCCAGCACAGACCTCCTAACTATGGGTTGAGATTTAAGTGGTGCCTGGAATAATCAACATTTAGGAAGAAGCAAAACCTCACATTCTCTCTGAGCCTGCTCCTGCCCTCCCACTTACCCTTCTGAGCCAGTTCTGTGATTTCTTTTTCATCCTACCCTTAGATCCCAGATGTTCTGGTTGAGTGTAGTTTCCTGTGGAAGCAGCAGGCAAGGGCTTGGCTGATCATTGTCCTGCTGTTTTGTCTCTTGATTTAAAGCATGTGTTGGTCACTTTTGGCTGAAGCAGACTCTTTAATCAGGTTTCCTCAGCCTGTCCTGAGTGCCCAGACCAAGGCCAGGGTGTAGTTCTGGCCGTATGTTTGGCAGAAGCAGAAAAGCAGCTCCCAGAGGGCTCCCTGTGGAAACTGAGCTGTGCTGCTGTCCACTCCAAAGTCTCTGAGGAGCTGTCTGGGAGAAGGAGGAAGAATGGGCTGTGCTCACTTGGTTTTGCTTGGGAGAAGATGCCTGTTGGGTGCTGGAGACCCACAAAGTAACGCATTCAGAGGGAACTGAATGATTTTACCTATACACATGTACACAGTTATCCAAAAGAAAGCTTTGGCATCTCACTCAGCTTGTCTTTTGGTTTGGAGTAGGCTTTTTCCTCCTGTCTTTCCTTCAGGCATAATAGTAGTACCATGGTACTACTCATAGTCCTTATTAATGACTTCTCATGGAATATTTTTCTCCTCGCTTTTTGGCTTAGGCTCCAGGGCTATCCTAAGTAGCAGTCTTGGATACAGTCATCAGCTGGTTAATAGAGGCTGTGTGTGCAACAGACACTCAAAAATGGAAACTGAGCCTATTAAGAGTTTTAAAATGGAAGCCTGAAAGATTACTGTCCATTACTTTCCCAGTTCCAAATCCAAAACGCATAATTAGAAGGGTGACTGGCTTTGTAGCACAGTGTTGTGCTCTCAGTTGAGTGTAGAACCTCCCACTCCAAGCTGCCAAAGCGTGACAGGGTGGCAGTGCTTTAATCCTGTGGTGTTACTGAGGCTGAGTTAGGCCTGAGATACCCTGGCACAGCCACGAGAAACTAGGGAGAGACAGGGGCAGCCTCCCTTCCTGGGGCTCTGCAGGGGCACCTCTTGCTGAGGATTCTTATGTTAAGTGGAATAACAAGAGTTAAGGGAGCCTCTTGAGCAAAGCTGCTGGAGACTGTTCTGGTGCTGCACTGGTTGTGTGTATCTGCATTTTTGATATCTCCCAGCCAGCGTGCTCATGGACAAAACTTGCCCCTGGCATTTACCTGTGACATGCAGGATTAGAATGACGTCCTGTGCTGTAATTGCTTTCCCCTGGGAATTCCTGTGACAGCCAGGATGACTGTTTTTTTAAACTGTGCTGCTTGGATGCTACAGGTTCTCCCTAAATTCCAGTGCCTTAACTGTCTTGCTGCTGACATCACTGAACGTTATCTTGCTTGCTTTTTTGAGAAGCAGTAAGTGAAAGGAATAGCCCCCAAATTTTGCTTGCTCTGCAAAGGAAGTGGCACTTTCTTTCTGAATGCTATATCTAGGTCAGTTGTTGGGTTAAGGAAGAGTTGGCAAGGAATGTGGCTGTGTGTCACTGGAAAGCCTGGGAGACGCAGCACATGAACTGGGCTGAGATGCTGTGCACAGAACAGCTCTGGAGAAACCATTAGTTCTACAGTTTGGGTTTTGATGCCTTCATTTAAGGAACAGGCTGAAGCATTGCAAGTACATTAGTCACACTTGGATTTAAATTTGACCTTGGTAAAGCTAATTAAAAATATCTGTGTAAATGCAGGCTTTGAACTCACATCTATTACTACTGCTTTTTTTAAATATGTAATTTTCTTTAGCCAGCACTGCAAGGGGGTGCACCTGTGTGAAGAAGCAGTCAGATCATGGCTTAGCCCCTTGGAGGAACAGGGTTATTCTGTGTAACAGGGGTAAATAAATGCTAACTCAGTGTGGATCCTGCTCTTGCTTGTCTTTGTGTAGTCACTGTGTAGTGTCTTGTGAAGCAGAGGCAAAAGGTGTGTGATGTCTTAGTGTTAATAACACATTAAGACAGTATCAGAGACTGTAAAAGATGATTCCTAAAGGGAATTGGAACATCATTCCTGAAGGGTTGAGCAGCTCACCAGCAGTTGTCTCCAGGAAGGTGTCATGGTTTGCTCCTGCAATCTCCCAAAAGTACTTTTGCCCTTGGTTCAGCCCCAAAAGCACCATGTTCAGTGGCCATACAAGCTCTTCAGAAGTGGCTTGTAATTCTTCCTGGGTGGTGCACTGGCATGTAGGGCTCAACTATAAAGTCTGTGTTAAGTTTTTACATCTTATGGAGTAAGAATTTTATTGATGTATGAGGATGTGTGTTTAGTTTTAATTTTTTTTTTTTTAATTTCAATAAAGTTTTAAAGCCATAGTGAGGAAATCTATTTACTATTTATGGAAATCCTTTTACCTTGGACCAAACTGAACTCATGCTAATGCCTGAATGCCATAGCTCAGCTTAGCACCATGCCACCAATAGGTGACAATTTAGGGACTGCAAGGAAAGCAGAAGCATATCCAAGTGAAGTGATGATGGTCTTGCATTCTTACTGCACCTTTCACCCAAATAACTTCCAAAGCACGGCTGCAGATTTTCTCCAAGCTGACTTTGTTGGATGTTGTAATGTAACACAGCACAAAAGTAGGATTTGGGTAGGGATTAAAATTCAGCCTCAGTGCAGTGGCCTGGGTTTGGGAGATTCCCCTTTCACTGGGGAGGTGGGAAAGAGATGGAGAAAAAGTGTTTCTGGGACAATGTGACTTCAAAAAGGCTGGGGTTTTGAGGCTGCTGAAGGGTTTGAACCATTAAAAACAGTTGGGGGAGATGGATTAGCTGTCAGAGCTGCATGGTAATATTTATTTAGTGGCTTCATAGTGTTATCTTTGTGGATATCTTTTTCACATGTGACACATGCAGCAAGGAGCAGCTGCTTAGCAAGGGACAGGAGCACATGGAAACAATTTAGGACCAGAAGTGAATTAATTAAAACCACCTAGGGAGAAGACCTGGACTTCTGAGAGTCCAGAGTTCTGTGGAAGCATTTGCCCCCCATGTAACAACAGTTGTGAAAGGAAGCTCAAATATAAAGTTACAGCAGGGAAGTGGGGAGTGAAGCTTAGAAAATACTGTTAGGGAGATGACAGTGACTCCTCACTCATTCCTGGTGCTTGTTCCTTCATCTCAAAGGTAGGAGAACTGGAAAGGGTTTTGGAGACACCAGAAAGGTGAGGACTGTTATGTTTGTGTCTTGGTGCAACTGGGGTTGGTGTGCAAGTTTAACAATAAATCCTCCCAGGATTGAGGCTCTGTTCTGGCAGTGAATAGGAGGATATAGGAAAAGCATTCAAAACAGTGAGTGGAGAAGGAACACTTCATCTCCAGGGTGGTTTTGAAAGCAATGGGGGGGGAAAGAAATTAGTGATTTTACATTGCGTGTAATTAACCTGAAGGGACTTGCTGCTGGCAGAAGTGATCAAGTCCAACCACATCCAGGAGGATTCAGAAAGGATTGGACATTTATATAAATAATGAGAACAAATGCATGAGATTCAAAACACAAGACATTAATTATTGTGATTTAGGGATAAAATGAACATGTCCTGCAGCTGAGAAGAGTCTTTTCCTTTAGACTTGTTATTCTGAATGTTATGGGTGTTATTTCTTCACCTTCCTCTATAGCATCTGGCCATTGTTAGAGGAGGGAAAACCTCTAGTTTGGCTTAAAATGACAATTATTATGTGTGGCGGTTTATGAAGTTCTGGTTTCAATTTGTTTGCAGCAAATGTTTAATAAGGGAGAATAAGATTGAACACAGGTCATTGTCAAAAGAATCACGAGGACTTTAATGCCCAGGAGGTGTCAGGGCCATATTGCCACATGGTACTGGAGTTTGATGTCAGCTGGTTTTCCAGCAGCCCTGCAACCTCCTCCTGGTTAAGGAGAACTCTGGTTGCTCAGATCTTGCTCTTCTTTGTGTGTGTAAAGCAAAAGTTTGAATCTGTGCAGTTTTAGACTGTGCAAAAGTAGGAATTATGTGGGTTGCCCTTTGCTTTACCCCATTCAGCTTCACAAAAGCTGCTTTAAAAATGAGGCAGCTTGAGCAGAGCAGGGTACTCTACATGTGGGCTCCTCAGACTATTTTTTGTTTGCTTTTTGTTGTCACTTCCAAGCATTGTGCTGAAATATGTAATGTTCTGCCTACTGTAACCCTTCACGTCCTTTCCCAGATCCGTGTGCCACCCTGGGACTGAGGGTAGGACTTTCAGCAGACTTTTTTCCTGGCCTCTCACGTTTACCTGTGTTTAGTTGCATGATCCGTCTGTTGCACATCAGAGTGTGGCTCACCCTCAGCAGCTTTGGCAATCAAAATGAGATTTTGGCAGCTCCACCTCAGGTGTGGAGCTTTGTGCCACTTTGCACGGTGGCATTCACTAACCTTTTGCTCTGCTGGGTTGCAGACTGATGGAGTCCTGACTTTCTGCTCTGTGCCACCTCCATGGCTGTGACACCAGTGCTGCCCCTGGGCCACTGTGACACCAAGGAGGTGCAGGCATTTCAAGTGCTTTTGTGGAGTAATCCTGTTATTACAGTTTATTTCATCCATTTTTCCTCTTATATTCTTCCCACCTTTTTTGGCCTGAAAGCAGTTTAAAGGATTATTTTCTTTCCCCCTCCCACCCCCTCAGCTGCTCTGTACAGTTGCTTTTCTCCCTACAGAGACTCAGCCTTTCTTCCAGTCAGTAGCTGTTTCTTCCTTTCTGGGGAGTCCATGGGCTCTGTGCAAGTAAAACAACATGTTTTTATTACAAAGTGGCATCAGCTGGATTAGCTGTTGTCTTGAGTGCAAAAGAGATTAATTAACTAAATGCTCCTGAGGTGCATTTGAAACCTGGTTTAAATATTCCATGCAAATACAGCAAGAAAATTACGATGAAGATGTGACTCTGCTTTTTTGTTTGCTTGGTTTGTAGTAATCTCTGGCTGTACTTCTGATGCATTTTGTGTTTCTTAGAGTAGAAACCCTTCAGGGCAGGGCTGGTGTCCTGGGTTTGGAGATGGCAGCCACTGTGCTGCTGTTGGAAATGCCCCATGAGCAACAACAACGTGTTTCACTTGGAAGGCAGATCTTAGGCCTTGGCATTCCTGCCGTGGAGTGCTTCGAGCTGATTCTGGCTGTGCTCAGGGCTCCTGGCTCCCTGGAGCAGAGAAAATGTGAATGAACTCTTGCACACTTACTTAAAGCGTGGGGCTCGCATTCTTCCTGCAAAAACAGGCACTTTGTTCAGGAAAACATCAGGTGGTCAGAGAGAACAGGACAGGGAAGAGCAGAGGTATGCTATTAACTCTGGTGAGTAACTAAACAACAACCCCCTCAAAAAAGAAGAAAAATCAAACCAACAGACAGCAAACGTGGACAACCTCTGATTTATCTGGCATTTTTTTGGTTTTTTCCCCCCTTACTTGTAAGCTATACTTATTTTGCATTCTGACTCAATACTTCCACATAATTATGTGTTTTGATTTGTGTCCCTTGCCTGAGGATTTCAGTCCAAGTGCAACGCAGCACTCTCAAACCAAAACACAAATATCTGCAGAGGGTTCGGAGCCAGCTCACACCGTCTGTGCTGGGGCAGGAGAGGAGGAGGGCTCACGACTGCTGCTGTGTTTGGGAGAATGCAGTAATTTGTGCAGGTGTGCAGTGGTTCAGTTGTCACATGCTTCTGTTTGTCCGGTGAAATGCAGAATTTCTCACAGAGAGAATACCTGTAACACTGAGACAAGGATGCTGCCGTCGCGTGGAGCCAAACACGGTCAGTCCCTGGCTCTACAGGAGGTGTGTGCAGGAGGAGAACATCAGGAGATACCACACTCCATCCCTCGGGATGGCTAGATAACATAGTAAAAATGCAGTTTGACCTGGACTAATGATTGAGTTAAAGTTTTTGGACTCTTTCAGCATGTAAATAAATATTCAAGTTGGTAACATTTAATATTAGGAAACATTAGCTTCCTATTACTGCTTTTTCTGCTCAGACCCCACCCTGGAGAGGCCTCTTAGTTTCAAAAACAAAGGGTAGTAAAAAGCACAGCCATGGAAATGAAGTCTATAATGCTGTTTTAGGTATATTTTCATGCTATGGTCATAGAGGTGGTTACTGACTGCTAACCTGTTTCTTTTTAAAAGCTCAGAAAAATTTGGCATTAGTGATTGCTCACAGCAGTTATTATGGGACATGTAACAGCATTTCTTGGGTGTTTGTTGCTCCACAAAAATACCTTGTTCCAAGTTCAGTTTATGTTAAAATATGAATCAGTCTTCTGCTAAGTATTTTCTCCTCTGTCAGAAGGCATTTCATCTCCCCTCACCTAGGGGTTTAATTTCCAGCTGTTCATACTATTAATAATTTATCACTCTTGCCTTGTTGTTTACACTGGATACAGTGGCAGTTTACACTGATTTCCTGACTTACTATAAATTTGATTTCTGTGTACAGTTTGAGCAAGCTTTACAGTGTGAAAAGAGAGCCAACAATACAATTAGGATGAATAAAAGCATTTTGGGTTATGTAATATGCATTTGTGCTACTATTATGCAACAGAATTATTACTTGTGGCATCCTTAAATCCATTTTGAATTTAGGACTGTTGCCTGCTGCCTCGTACAGGATCTTCTTTGTTTCTACTGACTGAGCAGAAAGCGATGATGAGCTCCATAATTAATTTAAATTACATTTCTGGAAGGAGATAAAAAAATAGTGTGACTTTTCACAGGACAAGTATTCTGTTGGTACTCAAAAATCACGATACCATATGAAATCTGTCTGACTATGTTAGTGGTAATATCAATCATCCCCTCTTTTTGCTATGCTTGGTATTTATTAAAAAATGAGAGCTTATTTTAGCATTTTCCATGGAAGAAACATGGCAAAGGGCTTTGCTGACCACTGTTTCACAAACAACATTTGAATAATAGCTTTCCTCTGGCATTTCTTGGGGTAGGCATAGAGTTGTAATTTTTAACATCAAGGCAGCTTAGAAATACTGTGTATAAATACAGAATTTGTACTGCCAAAAAGGGCACTAAAACCCATTTCCTTGTTGTCATCCTGGTGCTCTGCTCACTTAGCTGTTTATTATTTTCAATATTTATTTGGAGATTGGACATTTTGGTGTTTCTGAGCACTGAAGAGAGGATACTGAGTTTTACAAATAATTTTCTTCTAACACAGAAGGGCTTTGGGAAGATACTTAGTATGGGACACATTTATTTACTGGATTATAAGAGTGTTTCAAGTAAATGTCACTAAGTGACAGATATTCCTTCAACAATGTAAGATGCACATGACTAAGAGTCTTACCTGACTTACTGGTTTCTTTTTCTTGCTTTTCAGTTTTAAATTAGGAACTTGCTAAGCTTCAGTGTCCAATCAAAATCACCACAAGAAGCATTTCATAATGCAGGTTATGAAAATAACACATGCCTGGCATGCCTAGGAGGGAACAGGCTTGTGGTGAGCTGCAGATTTGTGAAACACGACAAACAAAAAAGAAACAACCATCTGATGATTCAGGTTCAGTTAACTCAGTAAGGACACCCAGTCAGAAAAGAGAAGAGGGTGAGAGGCCTTTTATTGGTTTTGTTAGAAGTCTTTCTAACAAGAGAGGTGAGAGGCAGGATGAGAGGGAACTTTTTGTAGGTAGGAAGTGACGAGAAGGCAAGTGCATAGATCACACAAGGTAGAGATGGAGATCTGGAGCTGTTCAGGTGTTTGTTTTTTTTTTCTTTAAAAACCTTGTGTGCAGCACAGTGAACCTCTTGGATGACTTGATCATCACTGAATAATGTGGCTACATTCCTTCTCTGCACAGGTGCTTCTGAGGGGGTAAATTCGGAGCAGGAATTTCTGTGTTCCCATGGCTGGATAAGCTCCAACATTTGTAAGGGCTCCACAATGCCATTTTAACCCAGACCTCTTTGAAGATTCAATTTAGTGATGCACTTACTAAAACTCCTTTAGATGCGTGCAGGGAGAGGCGAGGTGTGAATTAGGCTTCTTTACTTTTACTTTGATGAATTTAGAGCTGGTCCCACCAAATTCACAGATACCCAAATGACTCTAAATTTGCACTGCTTGCGGAGGTGTGAGAATGCCCAGCCCAGCATCAGGAATGCCTCTTGTTTCTCATTTCCCCCAGAGTGGCTTTAAGTAGCTGAAGGTGCCCGAGTGGAAGGGCTCTAACTGAGCTGCAGCATTTGTGTAAGAGGCTTTATTCCTTTTCTCTTTTCCCCTCTAAATCTGCCCCACAGCTTTTGTGAGTGTTTGCCAGCGCTTCAGGCAGATACCAGCCAGGCTGTGAGCTCTGAGGAGAAAACCAGAATGCCTTTTGTGTCATGATCTTGGAATTAATTGGTCCTGGAAACTCTGGGTCGCTGCCAAGAATGGGTATTTATGTGGCAAGAAAAGGGCGGAGCTTTGGAAATCCAGGAATACCCCTCCTTTTTGGAGCTTAGGAAAGAGCTCATAAAATTGTTTTGGCTTATGAGTTTGGTGCAGTCAGCACGCAGAGTTCTAGTTTTTTTTGGTGTTTCTTTTGGTTTTTTTTTGGTTTTTTGGTTTTTTTTTGGTTGGTTGATTTTGGTTTGGTTTTGTTGGGTGTTTTTTTGTTTTTGTTTTTTGTTTTTTTTTTTTAATGAGTATCCAAATGAGGAAATGGGAGTTAGTGAAGTGGAGAGAGTTCTGTGGAGAGCTCCAGCGTAATTTTATTTCATTCATTTCCAAGTGCACTGTAGAATTAAAGCACCAGCCTTGGTCTGCAGGACATCCAAGCCCTGCCCTGTCAGCCACGTTTTCCTAGGCTGGAAATCCTGCTCCAAGTTCAGTTTTCCCCCTTGCAGACTGTTCCCCATGCTGGCAGCTGGGCACAGAGCGCAGTGGTGGCATCTGCAGGGCTCAGGGGATGGGAACGGCCTGGCCCAAAAACACTTGGAATACTTGTGACTCTGTCTGATAAGATTAGCCCAGGCACTGCTCTGTGGCATTGTTTGGGCAAAATCGGCACTTCTCAGAGGGGTTTTTTGTTCAGCAATCATGTGGTGGAGTCGGGAGTCAGTGCAGATGAATGTCAGCTGCTGTGGCTCTGTCCTGCACCCAGGGCACAGTCCCACTTCCCTACACTCACAAACTCCATTGAGCTCTTTGTTGGGAGGAAACGCTTTGTCAGAAAAGTTGTCAATGTCTTTGCAGTTGTTCTTTACCAAAATACTTGACTAAACCAACTAAACAACTTCTATTTTCATCTGTCTTGCTTTTTTCTTTAATGATGTGAGTCTGCATGTTAAATGAAGGACATTTCAGGTTTCTCTTCTCTTAGACGACATTATGGATACTTATATTTCTGGAGCTTTTCAAGTTCAATCATTTTCAAGTTCAATTCATAATTTGATTCCCCCCCCCCCCTTTTTTAAAAATTTCCCCCAATAATGAGTGTAGATATTAAAGATATGTGTTGGAGAACCTGTGTGCAAGGAAGCAATGTGAAAAAAATAAGGTTAAAATCATAAAGAGCATCTTATTCCTACTTTCAGAAGGTTAAAGCAGACTCATATTTAGACAAACAGCGACAGTCTTGATTAGAGTGCTTTATTCTGAGTTAATGTGCAAGGTACTGCAGGCACTTTTATTCCAGCATAGGGTGCCTGTCCAGTAAGTGAATAAAAACAGAGTGGAAAACTCTTCATCTGGAAAAGCTGTAAATTTCAAGGAAACTGAAAAGCATTTAAAAATCTGTCAAAATCTGTAAAAATGCATTTACAGTGTTGGTTAGATGCTCCTGAAAATAACTGCAGAATTTCTGAATACAAGAAATCTTTAGTGGAATGGTAATGTTTCAAATGATGGAGCCTGAAGAATATTTGATATCTCCTTCCTTGTTTTAGTATTTTTTCCGGTCTGCGTAATGAAAAACAACGAGATTGATTTCATTCCACGATTCTCACTTCCAGGATCTCAGCAGATATTTGTATGGGAAAAAACCTGCAGAGCAGTGGGGTTTTTTTGGGTGAAAGCAGTTGTTTCCAGTGATATTTCTAAGATAATGACTACAGTTCTGTATGTATTTGTTTGGGTAGCAGCCTGGTTCTGTATTGATCAGAGTTCGAACGCTTCTTTTCATCTTGAGTCTCTAATCCCTGTTGCTAGGCTGTAGCATTTATTTAGGGGATGGTGGTGTTTATAGTTAATTTATATTCCCACTGAAGCTTAACAGGTAGTGTTTGGAGGAAGCTTTTCAGCCTGGATGTGCTTTGGTCTGCATGGAGCTCTCCTGTTTCAGCAAGAACTGTGCCTGTAGGTAATGTTTTGTGCTGTAGAGCTGTAAGATGATCACCTTAAAGACAGAGGGCCCCTCTGAAGGTACAGCATTGCCAAGGGTTAGTAAAGTTGTTGGAATTACACTACATCAGTACACACACAACCTCAGAAAATAAGGACTTGCAGGGATGCTCCGTTTAATCTTTCTGCATTTGCTTTTGAAAGAGGCTGGCTGGCTGGCTGGTAGGAAGCTCATCACTTACACTTGCAGATTATCAAGGCTATATAATCTGTTGCCTGAAAAATCAAAGTGAGATTTTAAAAGACATAAATCAGACTATAAAATGCCATGGCTGTTTGTTTTAGAGGACCAAGAAAGTGTTACTGAAACCCTGAAATGTTGAGGTCTCTGTTAGACCGCTGGGCGCGGTGCTGAAGGAGACAAACAGGAGCTGGAGAGCTTTTTTTGTTCTTTGGATGCACAAAACAGTGCAAAACTGGTGTCATTTATTGGTATCACTAACAGTGGTCACCATGCACCCCTGTCAAAAATTGCAAAGAGCTTTAGGAGCATTTTTTTCGTGGCAGTGAGTAGAGTGTTCCTCTGAGCAGAGAGCACTAAAGGAAACATGAAAACTCCTTTGCCTTTGGGTAGCCTGGTTGTGTCAGTGAAGAGATGGCCTCTTGATTAAATCCAGACTGAGCAGTTTCCTGTTAGCATGAAACTCAGGCCACAAGGTCTTATTCTCAAAGCCTGTTATTGAGCTTGTCTGCCAAGTCCCTTTTCCTTTTAAACTTACAGGCAGAATTGCTAAAATAATAGAAATATAAGCAATCCCAGAACTCTCACAATGATTTCTAACATTTAGATGTTTTGCTGACAAAGTTTTAGATTTTTCAGAGTTTGGGGTTGGTTTTGTTTTGCTTTGGTGGGATTTTTTGGGGGGGTTTTGTTTCTTGTTAACATTCTCCCAACATGATGTCTTGGGGAAGTTGTAGTGTTGCAATTAATGGAAAATTTTATGCGTGTGTCAGTCTTGAAAGCAGATTCTGCCCTTGTTTTGAATATACTCACATGAGAGAATGAGAGGGTTTTATGTGCCCTGAGTAAATATACCCATAAACCATTACACTGTGAGTGGGGCAATCTACTGGATCAAAAATTAAGAGTTAAATACAGTGGTGCAGACTTTTTTCCGTGTCTGAAAGTGGTTGTATTGTGTAACTATGTATTTTCAAAAGTGTATCATAATTATAAGATGAAGAGTTAGCAAGAAAATTGTAATTTCTTTTTTTTTTTTTTTGCTACCAAGTTTTGCTTAAGGAAAATTTGAATGCAAGAGAGTTACAAAGTGGTGGCACCATATCCTGTTAATAATGTTTCTGTGATGACAGTGTCATACATAATTCCAAATTAATTTAAATTAATTTTTATAATCCATATATTTCCAGATGCACCTTTAAGACAAATATATTACAGGTTATACACCTTTGAAAAAGCCATAAGAGCCATGGAACAAAATGTAGCAAAATATTTCACTGTCTAGTCTGTTTTGGATTTTTTTTAAATACAGACAGTAATGTTGTATTTTAATGTCACAACCAGGGTTTGTTGGATCTCATTAAACTGGGAAATGAGATAGCAGAGCTTTGTAATAATATTAGAGACAAAACT
Source organism: Eopsaltria australis (assembly GCA_034509425.1). Classification (NCBI taxonomy): domain Eukaryota; kingdom Metazoa; phylum Chordata; class Aves; order Passeriformes; family Petroicidae; genus Eopsaltria; species Eopsaltria australis. The sequence continues at coordinate 357,292 of JAVTVJ010000319.1, read as the reverse complement.
TTAGAATGATGTTAAAGACATCTATATTGTTTAAAACTGGAAAGGATGTCTATTAGAAACAATTCCAAAGCAGTGGAGGGCAGTGGTGTAAATAGGAAGTGGGTGGGGTATCTCTTCTAAAAGATCTTATTAATAGATGATTTTTTCCTTTGTGTTTTGTCAGTGTCCCGAGCCAGGGTTGCAAGTGACTGTCATTAACACGCTGTCTTCAGGGCCTTAATATCAAGGTGTTTGTGTAAATACTGGATGATTTTTATTTATAATCCCATTTTTAAAGCTCTTTATCCCACATGTTTTACAAAAAAGGATTTAAATCAGTCACAAAAATACTTTTCTGAACTGTCCTCTAAATAATGGCATATTTTAAGCAGGCTGTAAGCACTTAAAACAAATGCTGTTTAAAAAACATACCCACACCCAATCCCAAACTCTAGATTTATGGACAAATATTGTGCCAAGTGGAAACTCTAAGAGAAAATTGGAATGTTAGAATGCCTTGTTTGTGAGATGAGTTTGACACCCTCCTTGCAAAAGTACCTTGGAATGTTTTTGCACCACATGTGTTCTGACCTTGGGTCCTGTGTGATGCCCCAAAGTTGGTATTTTCAGCAAGGGAATCACAAGTGCCAGTGCTTAAATTGTAGTCAGTTTTCATGTTCATTCAGAAGTTAAATGAAACACTGAATTATCACATTTGTTCTCTTCACTAATATTACTCTTTGTGTGCTAATGGTTTGTCTTTTAGATAATAATATATGGTGGAATCATGACTTAATTTGATAGTGGTCACACTGTAAAATGCTTTTTTGAACATGTCAGAGAAATGTTTTAAAATGAAGTTACTTAAAACCTCCATTATTTGGTACAGCATTTGGTGCTTGGAGAGCACCAAAAATTGAAAAGCTAGGATTTATCTGTGTCAGGGATCTATCTCCTACCTGATTTTTGTGCTTTGTTTTTGTTTCCTTTTGTAGGGGGAAGGAGACCAGTTACCCCCAGAGCACACTGTCAGACAGTATGAAACATCCAAGATTAGGGCTATAAAAGCTGGAACTTTGGAGAAATTGGTGGAGAACCTTCTCACAGCTTTTGGAGATGCGGATTTTTCCTACATCAGCATCTTCCTCGCAACATACAGGGCCTTTGCTTCTCCCAGGGCAGTGCTGGAACTTCTTCTGAACAGGTAAGAGCCACTGCTGTGTGGTGGAAATGAAGCCATCATTTAGGAAAGCTGTCAGGAACTTCTTCCCTTACTTTTAGGGGGCGTGGATTTAATAACCTGTTGTCAAGAACACTGCAAAATCCAGAATTCCAGCATAAACATCCAGTCAGTAAATGCATTGCTGCTCACATCCCAACACTCATCAAAGCACAGATAAGGAAAGTGTGCTATGCCTGGCTGCTGAAGAACCCAACAGGACCAACACAGCAAAATTAATGCAAGTTTCCCCCAAAAGCCCAACAGAATGCATGGGCTGCAAAGTCACACCTAAAGTAGATTCCAAAGTTTTGCTGGATACCAGTATTTTCTGACCTAGCTCTTCTGTTTGGGGGCTGCTGGTTTGGAACAGGGATTGTACAAACAGAAGAAAGAAGTTGCTCTCCCATTCTATTATGTCACATGAATATGCAGCCATAAATTTTTGCAGGCAGCCCAAGAGCTGCTAAATGTTATAAGAATAGCTTTTATGGTCAGACTGTTAAATCATGGCTGCTGTGTCTGCATAAATGCTTGGAACATGCAGCATTAGTTTCTCACCCTAAATTCTGAGACACTGCTTGGTCAGGGGTGGTCTTATTTTGGGAGTGTCTCATTCGTTGCACTTTCAAAATCCATGATTCACAGAAATGGTTGCTCTGGCATGAGGTAATGAGAACAGAAAAGTGGCATAAGAACTCTTCTAGGGTTTAATTTTGGCTCTCCCACTAGGTAGATAAGGAACAAAGTGTGGATAAATTATCTGTGCTTATCTTTTCTATCTGGAAAGGATAATCCTGGCTGCTTTGTAGGAATGCTGTCTGGCTCAATTAGTAAAGGTATTATCAATAATAACCTGACAGCCAGGTAGGCAATCAGTTGAGAAAAGAGCAGCCAGCCTGGAGAGCAGACTTGGTTACAGTTCCATTGACTGCTCTCTGCTTTATCTCTCAGTCCATCCCAGTTCTGGTTCAGAATGTGAGAAATCATAAAAATTGACAGTGGATACATACAAGAATATGAAAACATTGAGGCTCTGAGTTGGCCCTGCCTTCCTCCTCTCACTGTGTTGGAAGAGGTGAAAATGTCGGGAGAGGGCAGGAAAGCCCAGAACTGCCTCCATGGAACAGAACTCTCTTCTCTGAGCCCAGTTTTGATCTTGCTGGCTTGTGTACCTCTCTGAGTGAGTTACAGCATCCCCTTCAGAGGAATGAGCTGCCTGACCTTGGCTGCATCGTCCCCAGCCTTTTATAATACACGACAGCATCCACAGGAAATCCTAGGAGGTTACCACTTCCTTCCCCTCTCACAAATCTTAGGAGCACAGTGCTCAAGAATCCATGGATGTTTCTCTTGGCTTTTTGCATATCATGGATAACCTAGAATTTTATGGGAGAAAATTTAGATTAAACTTAAGCTATAAAAGTTAGAATGATTTACATGTAGCTGAGGAATATGGACTTGTGAAGAAAAGCAGATGTTATGAGAAAAAAAATCGAAAAAAAGATGGATAGTAATAGATTTTAACCAGCTTTGTTTTCATCTCTAGATTAGTTGAGAATAAGTAGCCAAGAGTCTGCATTTTTGCAACTTTGTTTTTAGTGATGCTTGTTAATAATCAGAGTACAGAGGCTGAAGTGGGGTGTCAGTGCAAAATTTGTGTTTTGTTTTGTGTGCCAGCGAAGTAATAGTGAAAAAGGCAATCTCTTAAAAAAAAAAAAAAAGGCAGCACAGTTTTGTTGTCAGTTTTAGTTTCATCTGAAGAGCCTGAGCCCTGTCTCTTATTCTTGGGGATAGAGCAGGGTTGTGGACTGGTGGAACGATTAGAAGTGCTGAGCTCTTGTAGTTTGGTCCAAGGGAGAGCAGTGGTGTGACCAGATCAAAGAGGGCCCTTCCAGCTTTTTACAGGCGAGCAGCTCCTTGGGAGAGAGGAGGAGGGAACAGCATCCACATCATTTGCAGGATATTTTATTTTGTAGGGACATCCTCACTGAAAAGCTTCCTCCACAATGTGTTTGTGGAAGCTGGATCACCCTGAAGCCCAGCGTATTCAGTTTATGCTGGATGTGTTGTGGGTACAGTGCTGCAGAATTGTCTGATGAATGTGTTAGACTTACACAAACAGTCCTGGGAGTCTTGGGAAGATGTCCTGGGATATGTGCATATGCTGTACCTGGAGTGTGTGGGGATACCTGTTGGTCATTTGATGCTGTCTGCAGAGTGTCCTGTCCAAGCAGTGCAGTGCTGACTGAATTTGGGGCAGGAAGCATATATGGTGTCCAAAAGCATGTGAGGTGCTCTTCCCTGAGTCAGGGAAGCAAATAAAAAAGCTGATGCTGTGCTTAAGAGAAACTTTCACTTTTGAAACAGTTTTAGAAATCTGGTTGTTGCATGTTTAAATTTTCTTTCCTCCAGGACTTCACATTATCCTTTTGCTTTTGATTAAATTTGAGACAGAAGCTGTATTAATTTTTTTAGCCAGATTCAGCCTATAGAGGTTTTCTTTTAAGATAGATTAGAAGTCACTAGACAAAATCTTGAGCACAGGCTGGTATGTTGAGAAGTGAGTGGGATGACTTGTGTTTCCAAAGCTATTTAGGAGTAATTGAACATCCACATCCCTTTAGCATTCATGGGAGTTTGGCATCCAAGTGCAGCAGACAGCTTTGGAAATCTGCCAAGCTTTTAACACTGTGCATTCTGATATTTTCTCGTTGTTTGGTACAAGTGGGCAGGGAGAGTTAAAAGATAAAGATCCTGTTGGCATTTTGATGTGGAAGCCCTCTGTGGGAGTTCCTGGAGGGAAGGAGAGCAGCTCCTCCTGGCCCTGGATGTGGGGATACAGCGTGGTGGTGCCTTTGGTGTTCCCAGGGGGGTATCCCAAAGTGTGATGGAAGCCAGAGTTGGTGATCTATCCCGATGAGGTTAGGAGGAGGCCTAATTCCTCTCTCTGATGATGTATTTTGCTCTGATAACCGTGTTCCTCAGAAGTGGGGCTGTGCTGTGCTTGGCTCAGGCACAGAGAAAGCAGCAACCAGTCCCTGTCTGGAGCAGCTTGCAGAGGAGGGAACCGAGACTGCTTGGTGGGAGAGTTGGAGCTGGGCAGTGACAGCAAAGAACGAGCCGGTTTTATGTTTCCCATTCATCCCTTTTGCCGGAGGATGATTTGCTGGAGGGTAAATGGGGAGGCAGAGGGGGAGTGTTGAAAGGATGGGTCCTGCAGTAGCAAAGCCACACGTTTTGGGACAGCAGCCTTGTGGTGTTTGACTCGCTGCTGTTCCTGTAGCAACTGTTATTTCTTCTCATTTTCCTTTATATCACGTGGCTTCTCTACTCAGCTAAAGAAGTGATTTCACTTCCATGGCTTCACGTGTGTAGGATTCAAACCACCTTATTTTTCCTGAGGATCTGGCCTTCCAAATTCCTTGTTTCAGTGCTTACAAGCTTATTTAGGGCTTTGAGGCCTTTGCAGAGACCCTTTCCTTATTATTTCTGAGTTATTCAGAATATTTTCCTGCCGCTTCTTAACAGATGCAGGGATGCATTTTCCACTCTATCTTCCTGTATTTAAACATTCCGTATTACCCATTACATTCTGGTCTCATTTGCTTAGTCAGTCCCTTTGAGTGCAGTCTGTAACTTACCAAATGCCAAGCAAGGCTGAAAAGTTCTGTGGGCTACGGGATCCTTTTGTTTCTCGTGTCTCTTTTTGTATGCAAAGCATTCCTACAAGGCTGGGCAGTAAAAGGCTCTTTGTTCGGGAGCTGGTGAGAACAGAGTGCTGGGAGGCTGCAGAAAGGCTGCTCTTTACATCACTTGTGTGGTTAACTCCTCCTAACCCGTATTTAATGACCTGTTGTTCATAGAGAGATGAGAGATAGGCAGAGATTTACATCTGGCAGCATAAGGAAAGCTGCCTGCTCTTTATTGCTGTCTTAGGGATTTCTCCTGCAAAACTCAGCCCGTGTCTCTAGTGGGATTTAAACACAAGTGCCCAATATTCTACAAAGATTTATTTAGTATTTCACGCAATAGTAGGACAATGACATTGAGACTCATCTCAGTAAATCCTCCTCAAAAAACTAACGGCAAGCTTTGAAAACTGAATATAAAAATTTAATTTGTATAAAAAAAATTCCCCTAGCCAAGGGGAAAGTCCCTTTTGTCTACTGGCTAAGATGAGTTTAGTCTTACAGAGTATATGGCAGTGAGTCTGTGATTCTTGTATATGCAGCTTTAAACCAGTGCTTGAGAGGAGCATAAAATTGCCACCACTTCCATCCATTGAAACGTTTTTGGATGAGTTTGTGACTGTTCTGACATGAACCTTCGGGACAGAAACAGCTCACTGTGTTCTCTCTGTCTGATGTCGCCAGGTTGTTGTAGCACAAGCACTTAAGGATGCACTTGTTTTAACTCTCCAGGTTAATTGAGATGTATAAACCTAAAGGGATAAAATCAGCTTGTCTTATCCTGGACAGTGAGTAATCATTCACCTTCGTTAAACTGGCCTGCAGGGAGCCATGGAATTCTTCATGGATAATTATGGAGCTGTGTATCTGAAACACGGGGCGCTCTCTGAAGGTGAAGTGCATGATCCTGCCTGCAGGGCACAGGGTTGTGCCTTGTGGGTAAGAGATTTCCCTTTGGCACTGTTGGAGTTGTGCCCACGGTTCCCTCTTTCCCAGTGGTGTTTCCACAGCATTGTGGGCTTTTCTCACTGATGTTGGGAGTTTTGGCACAAGGTGAGCACTTGCCACCCAGGAAACCTTGAAATAACACTTGGAGCTGTCAGGAATGGCAGGTGCTAGAGACACAGAAGCTGTGTTGGAGAAGGTGGTTGTGTTACAGCCTCATTGCACACTGAATTACTGCCCTGGAAAAGGATGGAGTGAAAACAGGCAGAAGGGTCTTGGAGCTGTGAGCAAAGACACTGTTTTGGTTGATTCCTCCTGTGTGCAGGCTGCTTCATAGAAATTAACAACTTAGGTTGGAAGATACTGGCTGTTTCTTTAGGATTTTTCCCCTCCTGAATGAAATAATCTTCAAGGTCCTTAATTCTACCCACCTGTTAAGATTCCTTGTAGTTTGAGCTGGAAGTGCTTTGCAGCTGTTTATGGTAACTGTATATGAATGATGTTATTTGGGATTTTGCTTTTATTCACTAGTTTCTTCTAAACATCCATCTCCTTTTTCAGGTTTGGAAGCCTGGAGACCTCAAGCCATGGAGAAGTGGCAAACCTGAATTCCTTGGAATCTGAGATGGTACTCAGGGCGTAAGTACGGATTTGCACCGTGGAGTGAACCCCAGACAGGATTTGGTCTTGGAGGAGGATGTGATAAGCAGAGCTGTTGTTTCCATTGAGAATTCACAGCACTGTTTGCATGCTCAAACAAGCTCGTGGAAAGGCCAAATACCAATTGTTTTGTAACATATCCAACAGTGCAATCCAGGCATCTTTTGCAGGGAAATGGTTTTGGAATTAAACATGAGATGAACACATCTAACATTTTGCTGATTAAGCAAACAAGGAGTGTGTGTTTCCTCTGCTTTATCTGTTGCAGTAAGTGGTTATTGCTCATGAGCAATCTTATTGCCATTACAGCAGTGCCTGCAGAGCAAAGCTGAGGGTGACTCAGGCAACGTGTGTGCATGGATCTTTTCCATTAGTGCCCTGTGATTTACAGTGCAACTTTTAGAGTGAAATTTAAATTCTGAGGTCATCCTCATTTGCAAAAGAAATAGCAAAGCTGTTTTGAACTGCAGTTTAAATGAGAAAAAGGCAGCTTGGCTATCTTCCTAGGTTTTATCTTTAGACTTTGGGTGTAAAATGTGCCTTAGGTCATCAGCATTTGTACTTTGACATCTGTGGTTTGCATGCACTGTGGCAAGCGTGGTTATATTTGATTACAGAATGAAGATGCTTGATTCTTGTCAGCTTTACTGGTTTTCTGTTCCTCTCACCCCATGGGACTTGACACAGGAGCTCAACTCTGTCTTTCCTGGCTGGTAAAATCCTTTGCTCCCATTTTGCCATGAGAACTCCTCAAAGAGCAGCTGGTAGTTAAAACTTGGTTACAGGCACCAAAGAGGCAACATTATGTCATGGGTAGAAGCAATAACAGACAGCCAGTGGTTCCCACACTTCCAACCAGACTGAGCTCTAGGGTCTCTTCCAACTTTGGGCAAACCATCTGGCCTCCCCCTCTCTCAGTCATAAAACATGAGCTAAAGCTGTAACCTTCCTGCAGAATAGCAGAAGGATTTATACAGGGGGTGAGGAATTGATTTCACCAGTATAAACCATGGTGGGATTAATCCCCCAAAATGCTTTTTCATGGACCCAGAGGACTTTGATGATGACATGGAGAGAAAAGGGGTGAAAGCAGTCTTGATGTCACCTGTGTCACTTTGGCTTTGGGCAAAATGCATCAGTTTTTCGTTACACCTGCAGGTGAGTGTGCAAGCAAATAACATTTAGTAGGAGAGTGTTTGTTTTGGTTTCTTTGTTTATTTTTAGTGGAATTATTTTCCTCCTGACATGCATGCAGTTTACCAGCCTTGTCAGTTGCTTCCTGCTGCATCAATGCTTTCTTCCCTCTTGGCACCTCACACCTTTGCACAGTCAGGGATGGACAAATGGATGGGGCCTGTGGTCCTATTCCTGTGGTAGTGCAACTTCTGATGAATTTTCAGACAGATTTTTCATTAATGTCGTTCAGAACAGCTGATTTTGGTCCTTTGGCCTTCATGAGATACCTTTTATGTGAGAATTTGATGTCTTTACTCAAATCCGTGTCTATAAAAAACTCAACAATGAAGCTGTCAACAAAGTTATTTGTCAGGTATATATGTAATGTGTTTTAACAGATCCCATGTAAATATGAATTCACTTTCCTTCCTTAAAAACTTCCATTGCTTTCAGTTGCTGTGGCTACTTGTCTCTTAGGTATGATTAATGGTATCTGGAAAGTGTTTGGCTTTGTAGTCCTGTTGTGAAACATGTACTTCTGGTAGTTCAGGTTTTCTCTTGTCTGGGATAATCCCAATATAATTGCATTTGCCCTCTTTTCTCTTAGAACAGAAACATGGTATGATTGTGCCCTTGGTTTTATATGACTTGGAGAAATAGGAGGAAGAAGCAGTAGGACCTTGTTATTTCTTGCCATTAACTCTGTTTCTCAGAGGGAAAATATTTCATGGGGAAGCCTGTGGTGTGTGGCCAGAGACCTTCTGCATTTACCAAACTCCTGTTGTGACAGCTCAGAGGCTTTAAAAAGCCAGTTGGGCAATTAGAAGTGGGATGCAATTCAAAGCATTTCCACTGGTGTGACACAAAACGATGCTACAGAAGTTAAAAAACAACTGCTGAAGGGAAGTTTATGACTCCTTAAGTGCCTCATGGAGCCTGAAAGAAGGAGGGGCAGCAAAAACTGAGGGTATGTGTGGAAGGAGCATTGTCCTGTGTGGTGCACTGTAAGCCCACAGGTTACTGCTTTCTGTGTTGAAAAGTCTGTCCTTTTTGCTCTTGCAGTGTAGAGCTGTGATGTATTTTGAGGAGAATGCCTGATGTAAATAATACTTTTTTTTTAAATTATGTGAATATTCCACACAGTGTCTATGTAGTTCAGAGCCTGCAGGTCCTAAACTAGGGCTTGAGTACATTTGTGGCACAGCCTTGTTAGAGAGGCTTGTGGGAGCTTTAAAAAGGCCTGCCCTTCTATTCCCAGATCCTGCAGTGATTCCAGGCTGCTGCAGTGATGTGTAGCTGTTACTGACCCAAGATTACTTCAGCTGTGTTCAGAAACATGCCCTCCTTCTGCCAAGGGGATTTTCTCCTTTTCACTTGAACATCATTCCTGTCATTTTTTGGGCTGCTGGAGTGGTCAAAAATCGTATTTTTCAATAGGGGTCTGACTTAATTACATCTAATATGTGGTTTAAACAAAGGTACTGCACTTTTTGAAATACTTTGGATCTTAGAGTTGTGAGTAAACTCATCAAAACCATAAAAAATTTTGTAAGGTTCAAACAACTTGCCTTTTTCTTTCCCTATCAGAACCCACCCTAGCTTTTCATGTTCAGTAGCTTGCTTTACACTCTACTCACTACTTTCAGTCAGTCAGCAAGTTCATGATCACAACAGAAGACTAAAGTCCAAAAAAGGTCATATATTCCAGCTAAATGTCTGAGTTAGATGGACTTCAGCCTGTGTTTCCAGAAATGTGATGCTGTGTCTCTCAATTGTCTGATAAGAGAGTTGAAAGGAGTAACTTATTTGACCTTCTACCTCCTATAAGTAATTTTTTTTGTTCTTCCTGTTACCATATCAACAAGATTGCCTTGTGCTGTGTCTCATTCTGCATGTTTTTGTGTCAAGGGGTGACAGACTTCCCTCCTCATTGTAGGTTGCTGTTGTTGTCTTTGGAGTCTTCTGTACTCTCTGCATGGTTTTTAGCTTAGGACTTCTGCTCACATCCAAAAAAATGTGTAGCACAGCAAGGTGTGTGACAATTCAGAATAAAACCATATATACATTAAACACAACTATCAGCATGATGAAGAGCGTTAAGATTTAAAGAGAGATTAATAAAGTTTCTACTATAATTCAGTTATGTTCTTTTAAATGAGGTTGTATAGTTCAAGTATGTTGTTTGGTACATGTCACCTGACAAAAAGCAAACAAGGAAGGAAAGTAAAGCAAAAAGTACTTATTTCTCTTGCTCATGTCTGATGTGAAGGCTCTTTGCACCTTATCAGGCAGAGTCATAGAAAACCTGGATGGGATAGTCACCTCCTTGAGATCTTCAGCACCTTTATCTGTTCTGGAAGGGGGTCAGCAAGCCTAGCAACTGATGATATGTGGGGCCTTCAGTCCTCCCCAAACGGCCAAGGTACTGCCCAGGAGATAGGAACAATGCTTTTGGTGATAGGACCCGTCACCTGATCTCTCTTTGGAGCAGACCAGTTTCTCAGTTAACTGTTAAAAAGTTGGGTTTTCTGTGCAGGGTGATCTGTGGAACCAGTCGTGCCATTTTGCTCCTCTAGTGAAGGACAGTGTTGATTTTGATTTCTGGACAATCAGTGCACTGCTGGCAGGCAGCTGCTCCCAAAGCACAGGCTCCATGAGTCTGAAGAGGTGATGTGTTCAGAGAGCAGACACTGCTTTCCCTGAAGGCTGATGCTGCAGACTTGGCTGAGGAGTGGAACTGAGAAAGGAACATAAACCCTTCACAATCTAAAATATCGTAGCTGCTTGTACCTTCTGGGAGTCAGTGGCTCTGCAGGATCCTGAGATGTCTCTGGGCAGTGTGAGGGTCCCAGGGCAGGCCATGGCACTGGGATCCCTTGCTGAGCCTGTGACACCTGGGGCAGTACAGCAACGAGAGGTGCTGGGCTGGCTGCCACCAGTGTTAAAGATTTGTGTCAGTGCAGTTCCCAGCAGTGATCCATTCCTGTCCAGACACACAAAAAGCTATCCAGGCTGGCACTCCAGGCTTGTCTGCAGTGTTTGCTTTTGGGGAAGCTTAGTTCAGTGTTAACTGAATCTAGTTCCTTGGAGACCTTACTCAAAAATACAGGAGTACAAACCTGGGATTACCTGCAGAAAAGGTTTTTCAAGAGCCAGACAATGTTGCTATGTTGGTCTGTGGACTTGGACCATGATTATTTGTTTGTTTGCTTTCCAGAGGTCTAACATTAGTACTGCCATGGCTTCTGAATCCTTGAGGAACAGCAAAAAGTCCTTTCAAGCCTGGACTACGAGGCTGTGGTTTCCTTCTGTTGCTGGCTTTGGTTTGCTGGTTTGGAGTCCATTGGTGGTGCTGTCCCTCAGATGGATGACAGGCCACAAAAATGAATCAAAATACTTGGGGCTTTTTCTCTTGTCTTGAATGTCAGCTCATAGTTGCATCTGCTTTATTATCAAAATGTGGACTTTATTTGTCATTAAAACTTGGAATGTGGCACAATTGAAAACCACAGACAAAGCAACTTGAAGCTAAACTGAAACCGTGTTTCATTCCACAGTAGAAATAGTTCAAAGAGAGAAAATAAAGGAATTATTCAGTGGCCACATGGCATGTCTTGCATGTTCACCTCTCCTCTTCTGCATTAAAATAGCAAATACCAAAACCTTCAGTGTAGTACCACAGCATTTGGAGATTTTCATAGTGACAAGCAAACATTCTCCCGTGGCTTTTTGTGCATTCAGACCTTCCTGACCAAAACCTTGTCTTTTGGTTCCTTCTGAACTGAACAGTCCCACTGGAAAACAATGTGCACAGTTCCAGCACTGCAGAAGGAAAACTGAAACCTTGTACTCCAGGACAATGGACACCAAAGGAATGTGAGACAAATGGAAGAAAATTGTCTGGAAGCTTCTGATGCCTGGGAAATCCATGGTGGGGAGCAGTTAAGATGCATTTGGGAGAGCAACAATCATTCATTCCAGTAAAGCCAATTAAGCTAAAACAACATCAGAAACCAGTGTGGTTACATGAGAAGCAGAGTCAAACACAGGGCAGTGGAAGAGTAGGAGAGTTATGAAAACAACCAGAACCAAGCAGAAAAGAATAATTAGAAAGAAAAATAATGATTGGCATGTCAATTAAAACAAAGAACAGCTAGCAGAGCCCTTCCCTTAGTGGCTTCACATGTGTCCCAGCAAAATTCTCCCATATGTTACTGAACAAGATTTTTCCAAATAACAAAGAGCTGATCATTTGCTGGAAGTCATCAGGACAGTGTTTATAAACACACTGGGTGTGAGAAGCCACCCTTGGAGCAGTCTTTTCTTGTGGTTTACTTACATTTTCCTCCTGATTTAACAAGCAAAACTGAGAAAATACAGGTGACTTAATTTAGTCTGTGTGGGCAAACCTGAGAGTTACTGCCTGGACAGTGGAGGAAAGGGAATAGCCATCTGTAAACAGTATTTTCTCGATGGACTTAAGTATGCATTTGCAAATTACAGCTAGTTTTGTGCACATTCTTACAGAATTTCATAAGAAACCAATCATTAAACCTCTTCTTGCAACTGAGGTTCCCCTTATTCTCCTTAAGTGTTGAGATTCCCTTCTCATTCTTTAGAAATAATTGTAGTGGGAAGAAAACACTGCTTTTGCCTTTTTGGTCAGAAGATGAGGTTTAACAAGTCCAAGTGCCAGGTCCTGGACTTTGGCTACAACAACCCCCTGCAGCACTGCAGCTTGGGAGAGATTGGCTGGACAGTGCCCAGGCAGGAGGGAGCTGGGAGTGCTGGTGGACAGCCAGTTGAACAGGAGCCAGCAGAGTGCCCAGGTGGCCAAGAAGGCCAATGGCTCCTGGCCTGTGTCAGGAATGGTGTGGCCAGCAGGAGCAGGGAGGTCATTCTCCACCTGTACTCAGCACTGGTGAGGCCACACCTTGAGTGCTGTGTCCAGTTCTGGGCCCCTCAGTTCAGGAAGGACCTTGAGATGCTCAGACATGTCCAGAGGAGGCAACAAGGCTGGTGAGGGGCTTGGAACACAAGCCCTGTGAGGAATGACTGAGGAAGCTGGGGTTGTTCAGCCTGGAGAAAAGGAGGCTCAGGGGTGACCTTATCCCTCTCTACAACTGCCTGAAGGGTGGCTGTGGTCAGGGGGGGTTGGGCTCTTCTCCCAGGCAACCACTGACAGAACGAGAGGACACAGCCTTAAGCTGCACCAAGGGAAGTTTAGGTTAGGTGTCAGAAAAAAATCCTTCACTGAAAGAGTGATTGGGCAGTGCAACTGTCTGCCCAGGGAGGTGGAGGAGTCACAGCCCCTGGAAATGTTTTTAAAAAGGCTGGATGTGGCACTCAGTGCCATGGTTTAGTTGATGAGAAGGTGTTAGGTCATAGGTTGGACTTGATGATCTCAAAGGTCGTTTCCAACTTAGTGAATTCTGTGATTCTCTGAAATGCTGTCTTTAATTCCAGTCAGATCCTGTTAGACTGTTAGAGTTGTCTTCCCAGTAGAGACAAGGCCACACAGAATTCCCATGTGGTGGGAGGGTCTCATTTCCCACCTTCACTGTGCCCTGCTGAGCTGACAGAGCTGTTGGACTTGGAGCTGCCACAGCCCTGTCACCTCTGCGCAGCTCATGGGCAGAGGGGCTGGCCGAGTTCTTGGTCCCAGTCTGTGAACAACAGGCTCAGATTCACCTCTCCACCTGCCTGGATAGGTTCTGGAGACTGAAACCTTCAGAGATGGGCTCCAGGCAAATCTGGTGTGGAAATGAGAAGGCTTTCTGATAGGTGTGAAGCTTGAAAGCATTGCTTAGCAGAGCCTGGAGTCTGTGGCCAGCAGCACAGGAGTTAAGCATTGAGGGTTTTTTGTATAGGCAGGAAAGGAAGAATTTATAACTCATAATCAACCCATGAAAAATGTAGTCTGTGGTGTTTCTTTCCTGTCTGAGCTTTTGGAAGGCCCCTGTTCCTATCTGGGTCTGTCAAGTACAGAGGGTTTCTTTGCAAAGCCAGCAAACATGAAGCTACTGCAAGATATGGGCAAGTGTCCAGCCCGTTTCTGGAAAGCTGCATTATTCCCTGACACTCCAGTAGAACAGCTGGGCAGCAGGAGGTCACTAGGGCACAGTGTACCTCTTCTCTATTTCCCCTCTTGTTTGAAATTATTTTGCTGGCAAATTCGGTGTCTGTAACAGCTGTGAACTCTTCACCCTGCTCTGGGAGACTGTATCTGTCTTAAACTCTGTTTATTGTTCAGCTTAAGAAAGTGGCCACCAACCAAGCCTCTGGAAGCTGAGCTTAGTGTAGAGAGTGTGTGAACAATATTAGTACAAGAACTTGCCCTGTGGAGAAGCTCCTCCTTCCAGATCGTGGCTGAAGTGGTAAATGGTTGTAGGAATAGAATACCTAGCCTGGCTTTTGGTGTTGGGACATGGGGGGGATGATGGTTTGTGATGTGGGTGGGGAAAAGGAGCATGGAGCAGGAGGAAATGCACAATTTGGGCATGGAGTGAGGTACAGCATTCCCTGCCTGTGGTGGGAATGAGAGGGAAATGCTGTGGGCATAGGACAGTGGTGTTTGTGACTGTTGGTGCTGCTGTGACAGCATTCTGAGTGTGTGTGGGGCTAGAGAGGACAGCTGAAACGGGGAGGGTGGAGAGAGAGTCTGGGAGCATCACTGGGAGCATCTCCCTGTTGTGGTCTTTGCTGGCCTTGGGGTGTGGAGCTGGTCTGGCACTGCTGGCTGTGCCACAGCTTGCAATGAAACCTGAAATCCAGAACATTGTTTGCATGGTAATTTTTCATTGTAAATACTTTTTGTAGCTCTGAAATTGTTAATTCTAGCATTTCTCCTGTCAGCAAGTCTAACCAAAGAATATACCCAATAGAAAACCAAGTACTTTAACTGAAAATTCAAAGTTGCCATGTTATCAGAACAAGAAGGGAAAGAAACAACAGACTTAAATGGATGCAACCTGTATGAAATCTGTCTGGTATTAAAAGGCAATTGAGCTTTGAGGAAAAACCAACACAGTTCAGATGAAAGTGGGAGAAACTCTCTTTGCTGTTTCTTAACTATTGGTTTATCTTGGATGCTGCTGAGCAGCTGAGTTAACCAGAGACTGCTATGGTTTCCCAGCTTGCAGCAGGAATGTGCCAGTATTTGTACACAGCTCCAACAGAGGGTTTCCTGCACTGGAAGAAACTTGAGATATAGGAATGGTTTTGGAAAGTTCAGGGCCTTTTTCTCAGGAAGTGTAGGTGTTTATTGTGCCTTTTATTCTGAAATAAGGAGCTTAAAGTTTTAAGAAAAGTGGGGTTTTTTTTAGTAATTTTCTAGTTTTTCTACACCGAGTTGAAAGTTGTCAACAACATTGCAAATTGTTTCTGGAAAACCATAGCTTAAATTGTCTTATTTTCTTACAAAATCAAGTTGAAATGATGATAAATCCCTGCAAATGTAGGCTCTAAGGGCATTCCCAAAGCATGTATTGTGCAGTATCTAAGTACCAATCTCCCAGATGGGTGTGGATGAAAACCTGCACAGATGAGGAAAAGCAAACAAACAGATCACTTCCCCCGCTTCAAGCAGGGTGGAAACCACGCTGAGTCATCAGCTCTGCTTTCCCCTCATCCCCCTCAGTCTGTAGAAGGATTGTCCATGGGTTGGTGTTCTTTCAGCTGCATGTATCTAAGAAAGTCTGGGATAACTTCCCTGAACATGACCCAGTGGTCCTGCAACTCCTTAAGCATCCTTTTCCTGCTCTGCCAGCATGAGTGGGACACCTTTTTTTGCATGCTGTAATTTGACAGCCCCTCCTTGGTCTGAGCTGAAGATGAAATCAAGACTCTGCTGATACATTTTTAATCACTAAGATTAGCAGGGTCACTGTGTCTCCTAGGCTCAGCTCTCTTGGCACTCTCAGGCTGACTCTGGCATGGGCAACCTCGTGCTGCAGTGAGGGTTTTATCCTCTCAGATGAGGCAATCCCACTCACTGTGTGCCTGTGGGGGTCAGCTTTGGGATTGCCTCCTTTTTCCTCCATGAAAGCCACAGTTCCATGGGCAGACAGGCTTTGTACCAAGACTGCAGATAAGGAGGAATGTGGCATGGAGGGAAATGCAGCTCCAGTATGGTCCCCAGACTCTGCAGCTGATGAAAGGCCCCAGAGGAAGCATTTGATTTAGCATTTCCACTGGGAAGGAGCCATGAATACCTTGTTTCCTCCCTGCTATTTTCCGACAGCATCCCAGGGAGTGGTTATGGAGCTTTTCCCAGTGGCCCAAGACAGAATGAAGAA
Organism: Eopsaltria australis; assembly: GCA_034509425.1. Taxonomy (NCBI): domain Eukaryota; kingdom Metazoa; phylum Chordata; class Aves; order Passeriformes; family Petroicidae; genus Eopsaltria; species Eopsaltria australis. The sequence goes on along the minus strand of JAVTVJ010000319.1, from coordinate 341,324 downwards.
ATTGAGTTGTGCTGTTGATGGTGTGTGTGTGATGTCTGGTGGTTGTTAAGCATGGCTGTGGCACAGCTCAGCACAGATACTTCAGGTGGGCTGTGAATGTCTCACGTGTTTGTTGTTCTGTTGGATACAGGTACCCTCAGTCCCATCTGGATGCAAACACTGTGTTCTCTGTTTACTTGTAGTGAAATAGCATCAGTGTTACGGGCCTGGCTTGATCAGTGCTCGGAGGATTTCAGGGAGCCCCCTGACTACATGTGCTTGCTGAAGTTGCTGGATTATCTGAAGAACAATATGCCCAACTCTGACATGGAGAGTAGGGTGCAGAACCTCTTGAAGCAGTTTCAGAACCAAGAAGTAGAAGCTGTTGGTGAGTTACTGTTCCCTTCTCTCTTTCTGTCCTCCCAGTCTGTAAGATGTCCCAGGGATTTATGTGCAGTACGTTTCACCAACTCTTGTGCTTATCAGTAATATTGTGAGGCTCACCAGTGACTTTTGTCTTGTTTTTTTTTTTTTTTTGGTTGTTTTTTCAAAGGAAACCCCACCTCTGTGTGAGGCTGCAGGCTGAGGGATGAAATAGTGTTACAGTATGAGTTGCCTATGTCTGTTCATCCTGGGGTGGCCTGGGAAATCCTACACTTCTCTAATATTTAGCCAAAGCTTTGAGATTGCTGCAGCAGTCAAGTGGTTAATTGTCAGCACACATTTCCCATGTCACACACAGCTGGTCTCTAGCTGGGCTTTTCACTTAACCTCCCCCCCACCCAAAAACCTCAAACAAACAAAAAACAGAATACAGAGCTGCCACAAAATACAGCTTGAGTCACAAGCTTTGTCCTGCAGCTTTTCTTCCTAGTTACCTTCTTGTCAAAGGAAGTGTCTGTGGGTGTTTTTTCCTCTTGGAGTGGCTGGCTGCTGGTATCCAAGGGCAGAGGAAAACCTTACGTTATTGGGGGTCACAGTGTGCTGGAACAATAGTGAGCTGTAGTCACACAAACCTGACACGTCCCCATATCCTGGTCAGAAAAAGCTTCCTGTGGCAGAGCTGGGAAGTGGGGGGAGCTCACACAGGTTGTGAATGAGCACTGGAATCAACTTCCAGCTTTGGCAGAAGGGTGAGAGGGGATAATTCATGCCATAGAGGATAAAGGAAATGCCAGAAAAAACCCCCACTTTCATTCCATAAGCCATGTCTGCCGGATGCTCCAGAAATACCATGTCAATGCATAATACTGTGAATTGCCAAAATGACTCAGAATGAACAGAAAAAGGAGCAATGCCCAGAGCCCAGGCCTTTATTGAGCACAGGTAAGGGAACAGAATCACCAAGATGTCCCTAGTGCTGACCTTTACTGGGGTGGGTTCCCCCAGCTCAAACAAGAAAAACTCATGAGAACTACATTTGGGTTCATCTGTTCTCCAGAGTGAACAGAGGTTCCCAGCAGCCTTGCTTCTGTATTTGTTTCCTCAGGTGACAGTTGAAAATGTTCTTTTCTGAGTCATAGGTGGGCCAATAGGAATGATAACATTTTCCAAATTGTGGCAGAATAGAGGCTGGTTATTACAGTAAAATAAGAGGAGGGTGATGAAATTAAGCTGTGGGGTCTGCAGAGAAGAGTTTTAGGATTGCCTTACTTTTATCAGAGCTCTGTCTTTGTACATTTTCTTTCAAAATTCCTGATACATTTTCTGCTATCGTTGTTGATAATTACTGTCCCAAAGCATTCTTGCTGGGTTCTGAGTTGTGAAATTTGGGCTCTAATCCTGCAGCTTGATTTGGGTAATCAAACCTCTGTTCTGTGCTGCCATCAGCCATGGCAGTAGATTAGATTGCAGTACAAGATAGGAAGATGAAAGCTGCTTCTGGCCTCAATTCTTGCAGGTTGAGCAAGCAAAGCAAGGAGAGGCAGAGGTTGCAGGGTCGGGAGGGGCACGTGCTTGCTCTCAGTGCAGTCAAGAGGCAGTCAGATTTTGAGAGGGCTGAATAGATCAGAGGGGTCCTAAGATGAGGAGATACTTGAATACAAGGGGATTGTTGGAGAGTAGGGAAAAGATTGCTTACATGCCTATGAAGGAGAAAAAGAGGAATGAAAAAAGAAAAGGAAAATTTACACTGCGCTTCAGGACCTTGTTTTCAGCATGCTGTGAGGTTTTGGGTAGGGCTGCAGCTCAGTGGTGGGGATTTTCAGTTGAATTTCAAGAGCTGAGAGGAAAAGGAGGTTTTACAAAGCCAAAAGGAGTGATATTCTTATAGCAGTCCAGTCCAAGTCCAGTTAATTATGCAAATTGTTACAAAACAGCCATGGAAAAGTAGTGCTACAACAGAGGTCTCCATTTACCACCCAGAGTTCTGCCAATAAATTGTGCAATTCGAATGTACAGATGGAAATCAGCCTGTAGACATAACTTGTTACATCAAAACTGTAGCAGTTTACATTGGTGATTATGGTCTGTTGATCACTGGAGGAAGGAACAATGAAGTATTTTGAAAAACAGTGATTCTCTATCACATTGTGGGCTGTTGTTGCTTTAATGCTCTGATTTAACTGGGTATGAAGTCTTGCATAACATTCTTTGTTTTTGGAAATGAAATCTCACCAGTAGTAAACTCAGCACTTTGGTTGTTAGTCTTCAACAAGTCCCTATTTTTTTCTCCCTCCTTATGGAGTTCCTGTCACCTTACAGTAAAAGGGATTAGGATTTATTTTCAGGGAGTTTCTGTCTGACTTCCTCCTCTACCATGGGAAACAAGGGCATATTTCTTGGTGTTTGAATTTTTTGTTTCCAACTTCTGGGAGCCAAAAGGTGACATGGCAGCAGCTGTGGAGCCCTTTCCTTTCTGCACTGGGTCAGGTCCCTCAGTGAGGACAGTTCTGCTCCCTCACCTTCTCTCTGCTGCCCAGTGCACACCTAGAAGAACCATTCAGCAGAATATTGTTGGTGCTCACTGAATTCCATTTCCTGGGAAAAATCCCCTCAGAGAAAAGGTGAAGGCTGCTGGAATAAACTCTCTTCAATATAGCCCATGTAGCCACAAAGGGTGCCAAGAAATCTGGTATTTTCTTTTGTTTTTGGATAGAAGAGCATTCCTAATGCAGTATTTTGGGGGTATAACTGCAGCCTCATGCCTTTGTAGTTTGAATTTTTTTTTCAGATTATAAATACTGGAAAACAGATTAACAAAATTATGCAAAGTGAGTAAGGAAGTTTTGTTGGAGTGGTGGTGATGTTTTTTCTTTCAGAAGAATAGTTAACAAATGGGTCAAGCTACTTCTCTGCTAAGATTTGTTCTATTTCTTTTTATTCCACCTTTTCTTTGCCAGTTTAATCTTCTGATCATTTTTCTAACTCAAGTAGCACAGTGGGGCCATTACATCAGGCAGGGCCCTCGGGGCATTCTGCTGTAATACAGTGATGTTGCAAAATAAACAAACACCTGCTTTGATTCATTGTTTGCTGTATAAATTTACTGAGTGTTGTTTTCCACCCTGGCCAGATGGGTTTTGTAGCACTTCCTCCAGTGACCTGGTTGATGGAGAGGATCTGGAGATCAGCAATCCAGAAGAATTCTTCTCTTTTCAAGACCACGTTGTGGCAGAACAGTTGACATACATGGATGTGGTATGTGGGGTAGTTCATGTAATATAACTTTATAAAATAATACATATATTTTTAAGTTACATTGCTTTAAGTATAGGGTTCCAGAATAGGACTGCTGCTGGCACATAGAACACAGCTTTGTGGTTATCCCAGCTGTTTCAGTCATTGGGCTTTTTCCTTCTGTAATTTTGAAGGTTTTTAGGGTTTCTTCCTTTCCTTTCCTTCCCTTTCCTTCCCTTTCCTTCCCTTTCCTTCCCTTTCCTTCCCTTTCCTTCCCTTTCCTTCCCTTTCCTTCCCTTTCCTTCCCTTTCCTTTCCTTCCCTTCCCTTCCCTTCCCTTCCCTTCCCTTCCCTTCCCTTCCCTTCCCTTCCCTTCCCTTCCCTTCCCTTCCCTTCCCAAGTTATTGGCACTGAGAAATAGCAAGTTTTAACTATATTGCTACCTGGCTTAAAGATGTCTAGGTACTCTGGACTGTAATGCTCTGATTTTGCTTGGTCTGTATCAATTCCCATCTAAATATCATTATATAAAATATTAATCTTGGTTTTGCAGCTGATATAAAGATGTCCCTTATTTTCCCAGAATTGTTCAGCTGACAGTTCCAAAAACAGTTCCGAAAAGGGGCATCAGGCCTGTAAAGAATATGCCAAAGTATATTTTAAGCTAAGAGAGAACCAATACTTACCTTTAAGTACCATATTAGGTTTAGATCAAATTTGTCCTCTAAACCTGTATTTCTTCTTGTGGATAAAAGAGATCTAGGAGAAACCTGCTGGCTTACCACACCTCTGTTTCACTCCAGATGCTCTTCAGAAGAGTTGTGCCCTACCACTGTTTGGGATCCATCTGGTCTCAAAGGGATAAGAAGGAAAACAAGAACCTGGCTCCAACTGTCAGAGCCACCATCACTCAGTTCAATGCAGTCACCAAATGTGTCATCAGCACTATCCTGGGGACCAGGGAGCTCAAAATCCAGCAGAGAGCCAAGATCATTGAGAAGTGGATTCACGTTGCACATGTAAAGCATTTATTCTGTTTAATGTTTTTTGGGTGGATGCCTTGGAGTGAAGGAGTTGGGAGAGGAGAAGGAAGTTGTACACATTGGTCCCAAGCCATCTTAGCTCTAAATCTTTTTGTTTTTACTGTTTTTTTTTTTTTTGTGATACCAAATGAATATTGCCCTCCCTCTCCTCAGTTCTTCCCCACCATGGAAATGGGGTTGATCCTTGGCCATGCCAAAGCTTTAGAGAAGTCCAGATAGCTGATACCAGTAGCTCTTCCCTTGTCCACTGATGGAATCATCCATGAGTGGGAGGCCACTGGCCTGGGCAGGATGTGGAACCACCTCCCTGTCCTCCATGTGCCCCAGCAGAGCTTCCAGGAGGATCTTGTAGCAGATTCCCTGTTTCCTAATCTTTGCATGAAGGGGGTTTTTCCATGCCTGCTTTGCATAACTCTAGTTTGCTAATTTCCTGGGTTTTAATATTTTACTGTAACCTTCCTAATTCCTAGGTTTTACTATATTACTGTAACCTTCCAAATTCTTAGGTTCTAGTATTTTACTGTAACCTTGCTAATTCCCCTGGGAGCACTGGGCAGCTGGCAATAAACGAGACCTCTCCATGTAGACGTCTTCTAAGAATCACACGGATTCTTTCTGAGCTACACAGAGCAGTCAGAAGAAGCTGAAGCCAGAGGTTTTCCAGCCTTGGCAGTGCACTTGTGTGCTTCCAGAGGCAGCATTCAGTCCTGGCACCTGAGCTCTGGAAACTGCATGGTTCAGGAAGCTGGTGTAGGGAAGGTCTTGGGCCTCTCCTGTGGCACTTACCTCTGCTTGTTTTTATCATCATCTGATGGATACTTTGCTGCCTGTGTGAAGGGATTAGGAAGTTTGATTTCCAATCCCTACATGCAGGTCTAAGTTGCAGAGGGCACCAGCTAAAAGGGCCTCCTTCCTGGGGCAGACTGGACAGGACTTTGTCATCATCCCAAGGCAGAAGGGAGGCCTGGGAAAGTCAGGAAAGGCACTGCCCTCATCCCACTCACTTTGTTCTACACCCCTGTTGATTCTGTGCTTCTCCCTCTACTTAATTCATACCCGTAATTAAATGCTCCAGTTGTAGCATGAAACACATGAAAAATGTATGTGCACACTCTGCAGGATAATGGCCCGTGTACAGCAGCTGGGTGCACATATACTTGGCTGCCCACTTCTGAAGAAAGCTGCTTGCTTTGTGCATGAAAATGAGTGTTTTGAACAGTGAGGTGCCTGAATTAGAAAATAATCCACTCATTAAAGTACAGTTATTCACTGACAACTACAGTTAGCAGCACGGAGTTCCACATTTGTTATCTCTTCGTGACTTTTGGATCCATTTTCGTGGTTCAAAAGATAAACTGAATACTTTCTCTACTCCCAGCCCTCTCTGCTCCACCTAGATCTAAGGTTCCTCAGCAGGAGCAGCCAAGTTCACTCAAACAATATTTTCTTTAAAAATAAAAAGTAAAAATGAAATCATTAATGTCCTGTTATGCCTAATTTTTTTTTAAATCAAAGCTGTTTCTGCACAGGATTCTTTCTGGTTTTCCCTCTGTGAAGGACACAGCATGAAACAAAGTTATTCAAACCAGTCTTAAAAATTCTTCTTACATGCGAATGAAAGCTTATTCAAGTTTAATCTGCAGTCAGTTGAATCACTAAGAACACTAAATCCAATATTAACTTAAATTCCTACTGTGCTCTAAATTATATAGCGTGCAGTTAAGTCAAGATGGTTCCAAATTGGATTTTCCAGTCCAAACTCCTGTTGTACTGGGAAGGAAGAAAGAAGAAAAGCTGATAATTTGTGCCCCTAAATTCATGTTCTCCTCAACCTAAATTTCAGGTTGAACAAAAAGAAAGGTCTCATTCTTTAGCATGTCAGTCTCTGGAAAAGAGCTGCTATGTGGCTTTTTTGTGGCCCCAAACCATGCAAAAACAGCTTTCAGGTCTGGTGAGTCCTGCCCCATGGTCTTGAACTTGGTCTTTATCTGACCCAACTGTCCACCTACTTCAGGTGCTGTTGGCCACACTACAGTAAATGCAGTCTCCTAATTAGCACTGAGTTTTTTGTAGGTCAGTAACTGGGAGAGCTCATACTCTCCTTAGCTGTTCAGTCACTTGTAATGCAACTCGTGAACAGAGATGCTGATATGTCAGGGTCTGACTTTTGCTTATGCTGAGGTTGCTTTACATTTGTTTAGTCCTACAAAGGAAATAAATCCTGTCTATTTTCACTGTAAGGATCCTTTACACAATAAGGATTATTAGGGTAAGAATCAGATTCATAAAAATGTTGATAGGCAGAATTGGAGTTTGAATACATTCTTATCTCCATGCAGCAGTCAAATTGGCAGGTGTTTTGTCTTCTGGATTTGCATGTACAGACACCTGTGCTGAAGTTTGTGGTGTCCAGGCTCTTGTTTTTGAGTCACCAACAGATTTCCAGGAGTCACAGACCAGACTTTCCCTCTTGCTTCCTTCCACTGTGTGAGGAATCTGTGCTACGTTTTTGAGTTTTTCATTATCCTTTTCCACCCAAGCTTTTGCCACAGAGCAGCTGAATAAGAAACGTCCATGAACCAGTCTCTCTGTTCAGATTTGATCCCAACTCTGGAAAAGCTGGGAAGGTTTTTCTCTTTAACAGTGTGCACATACTTGAATAACAGGTTATTCCTTTGCATGTCTTTATTTTTAATTGACACTGAGATGATTGAGGGTTTACACTTTAAATACCACATATAAAGAGGCAAAGCCTGGTTTTCTCCCTAAGGGGTGAAAGGGATTGGGAACTATAAAGAGCTTTTTAAGAAGTATAACCTTTGTGCCATTAACCATGGCTTCATGGGCTCAGTTCCTTCCACTTTTATTTTTACTTGGAGGACTGGAAGCTGTGACACCACAAATACATGAAAGTGAGGAAAACAAGCTCTAAATGCCAAAGCTTGTGAAGTGTTTGGTGGCTGGAGTGGGGAGTTGTATTTTTGATGCTCAGTATTTGCACAGCTGCTGCTCAGCAGTGAGAATGTGTAGCAGGCATGACAGGGCTGAGAGAGAGAAGCACTGAGGTCTGTGTGATGCTGACATTTAATGCTCCTGTGTTGCCAACCACTCCTTTCACAGGAATGTAGGATCCTGAAGAACTTTTCCTCCTTGAGGGCCATCATTTCAGCTCTGCAGTCCAACTCCATCTATCGGCTGAAGACCACCTGGATGTGTGTTTCAAAGTAAGCCTCTCAGTTCCTAGGGGCCTCAGTGCTCCTTTTCATCTTCTCCTCACTCTTCCTGTTCTGTTCCATCACTGACATGGGTCCTGTCAGAAGAACCTCCCATTCCTGGGAGGCTCAGACCCCTCCTGTGAGCTCCTCTTTCCTATTGAGGGGACAATCTTGCCTTTGGGGATACTGGATTCTGTCCTTTATTGGATCTTCCACAACCTTTCTAAAAAACTATGGCACTGGCTTCTCACCCAGCTCATGCTCACCACTCCCAGGTCACCACTATCTTTGCCTGTTGTCTTCCCTCCCATGAAGTTTGAGGAGATCCAGCTTGCTACAAATTCTCCCTACTCTTCTCCTGGTGCTGATGTTTACGTCAAATATATTCCCAAAGTGCAAAATCCAGTATTGAAGATAATATTTCTTCCAGGGGAACACTTTATTGTGTACATAATATTTTCTGCCTGCCCCACAGATGCCAGAAGTTGCTGTCTAGCAACAATGGTGTTCTGCTCATTCAATTTGGGGAAACCAGATTTCTTTGCCTTTGACAAATTAAAATATGGCTCTGCTAGGCAGTATCCTTCTGTATTTCCTCTCCACAGAGGTGGGATTTTCCTTCTGCTGCCTTGTGTTTCTGATCAAAACATTGCCTATCTTGTCTTTACAGTTTTGGGCAAAAAACGACTCCTACACTTACATGCTTCCAGCTTTCCAGAATGCATGGGATAGGGCAAAAAATCAAGTACTTGGATTCCCTCTCAGCAGTTTTTCTCTTCCTTTGCACCCCCTGACCCATTCTCACACTGCCCAGACAGTTCAAAGCCCTGCCCAGAGGCTGCTGATGGTATTTCTTTGCTGTCAGATAAGGCCCAACTTTACTGGGAGCACCAGAATATCCCACCAAGGCTCCCAGGAGATGTGCAGCATCTCACTGGGTGTATTTTGGTGCTGTTATCTTGTAGAAGTTGAACTGTTAATGATTGATGAGAAAGAAACAGAAACTTGTTGGATTTAGAGTGGTTGCTAATGACATAAATGATTTAATCTTCTCCTGTGCAGGGACATCCTGCTGATGTATGAAGAGCTGTCTGAGATCTTCTCAGACCATGACAATTACCTGACAAGTAGGGAGCTGCTGATGAAGGTGAGAACCAGTGAGTTCAAAGCTTGTGATCTCAATGAAACCTGAGGTTTAACCCTTTTTGAAACCAGCTGCCAAAGCTCACCTCCTCCTCAGGGACCTTTCATGGTGCTTTAGGGAAGAGTGGGCTGTAAAATCTTAACTTCTTGCTGGGCTGAGAATTGATTTCCTTGCTCCTGGAAGAATCAGTAGCTTTGGCCTGGATAGCCACAACCAGCAGGCTTTGGCACCACAATCTGGGTGGACAGCAGGTCTTGCAGCCCCTCAGCCCAGGAGGTCATTGGAACAATGCCACAGCTTCAGCTGAAGAATCAATCCAAGATGTTTATCCCACTCTCCTGTACCTCTCTTAGAACTAGGGAGCAGGGCTGGGAATCCTGAAGGAACAGGCTTCCCACTCTGTGTGTGGCCAGATGGACAACAAAGTGGGCTTTGTCTGGAGCAGTTTGACTGATGCACTCTCCTGGGTGAACCCAGTAAGCTCAGGAGCCTGAAAGGGGTGAGGAAGAATACCAGGGAAAGGTTATGTTCTGCAAAAACTGAGGAATGTTTGTGGCAGGTTTTTTCCATTTATATAAAAAAGTTCTTACAAACTCTCTAACCAGTTCATTCTTTGGCAGTTCTGTCCAGCCAGTCTGGCATTTGTTCCTCAGCCCCTTGCCTTGTGATCTGAAATACTGTGTTTTGCTCAGCAATGGTGGGTGAACATCTGTCAGTCTGTTTTGTTTACAATCCATTTATCAACATCTGTAGGTAAATTTTAAAGCAGGTGAGACCATAGTAAGCATAGAGGGAAAATGTGTGTCCAGAACAGCCAATTTAACTAAGTACTAAAAGACAAAACAACTCAGACTAAGCCCAGACCTCTGGCTCCCAGTAAATCACCCTCCAGCTGCCCTAGGAAAAACATTTTGGAAGCAGTGAGAGGAGAAAAATCCCACAGAACAGCAAGAACCTCTCCCCTACATTTCATCTTGGACCATTTGGAGGATTAATATCCACAGAATCCTCAAAGACTTAGTTTCCCTTCACTGTTAATAGCCCTTGTAAGGGAAGCCATGTTTGACCTTGCCTGTCCATCCTGCAAATCCAAGTGTGGAGCAAACAAAATGCCACTGGAAAGAGATCAGGTGGTGCAGAGAGGGAGCAGTGTTCTCTCCTCCTGAACAGACATTGATAATGATTTGTGACACATCTATGCAACCACTGGAAGAAACAACTCCAACATCCCCTGTGCATCCAGGGAAATAAAGATTTAAAGAACTGTGGTGAAATATCTCATCCATTCATAGGAAAGCTGGAGTTGTGGGGATGGAAACCTATTCCTTTAATTTCCTGCGTGGTTTTGGATTAGTCACTAAGCCAGAGTTGCTGGATCTTAGTGTTGCAGCATAAGAAAAACAACAAGGCATTACATAAGATGGAGATGTTTACTTGTAACTGGCCTGATCAGGGAATTAACCAGAAATCCTGAGGTCAGGAGTGTTGGGATAGAGCATCTGGACACCTGAAGTATGCCTGAGCTTCTCTGATTTAAACTCCCAAGAGATTTTTCAGCAGCACTTGGCTTTGGCCAAAGCTGTTCTGCAGAAAAATTCCCTTATATGAAATTCCCAATCAGCATCTGAGTCCCAGGAAATCAGCATGGATGTGGACGCACTTGGGTCTGCACAGAAAGTATTTTTTGCTGACTTAACTTGTCTGGTTAAATGTACTAAATATTTTACATGCCTGTAGTTGCTGGTTTACCACTTGGACCCTTCATTAATTGCCTTTAATTCTCTTTCACCTCACAGGAAGCGACATCCAAATTTGCGAATCTGGACAGCAGTGAGAAAGAAAATCAGAAAAAGTCACAGAAGCGACTGCAACTTCAAAAAAACAAGGTGTGTTTGGAGATTTTCCTCCCCTTTTTGAACTGGTAACATGATTAACCCTAATTGGTCAATTCTATGAGAAGCAAAATCTAGAAAGGTCTTTCACCAGAGTGAGTGGGCAGAAAGGATATAAACATGTGGTCATCACTTCCAGTTCTCGTTTCTGTCCTAAAAGAAAGAGTTCCATTATCTGCTCTTGTTACACTTTAGAGAGAAACACAATTTCCATGTAGTAAAATATGTGCTGCTGTAAATACTGGAGCTCTTGTGATCAAGAAAATTAGCTCTGGCAGAGCAGAAGTCTCATTTACTTTCAAACATGCTGATGAAGCTTCTGACATACCAGCTTGAAAATTGCACAGGCTTCTACAGAGATCGCTTTGTAAAATGTGTCTGGGTTCCAGTCTGCTGGTGAAAATGGTTTTTGTCTCAAAGCTGGCAAAGATTTAAAAGGACAGGGGGAGAGAAATTTGGAATAGGGAGGCAAAAGTGCTGAATATGATTTTTGTCTGTGTATTTGTTTAACTGAAAAAAATACAGATCCTTCTGGATGGTAGAAACAAGTGTTTCCTTCTCAAGTGTAGAGCCAGCCTGAACTCTGCTGGCAGTCTAAAAGTTTAAAGTGTGAATAATTAGCATTAAAATGCAGTGGATGGCTGGGGAAGATGGTCACTTCTTGGAGAGAAAAAAATTGTGGCTTGATTTGACTTCGCTATCACAACTTACAATCACACATCACTAGGCAAAAATCCACGGGGGTGAAGCAGAAACTGCTCACAGAGGTTGGCCAGGACCATTCCCCAGTTCCTCCTCTTGCAGCAGGTGACAGAGGGACCCTGTCCCTGGTCCTCAATGCTTCTCCCACAGGCAGGGTTTCCTGTGGACTGACTTGGGAATCAATGGTGGCAATACTGTGATACAAAACCACTGTGAGAGCATCCTGGTCTCACTGGAATTGGATTTAAATTCTAGATTGTCTAATGAGAATGCTGTAATGAAAGAAAACATAATTCTAAGACTGCTGCTTGGTTAAGCAGATTACTTTAATTTCATTTTCTTACACAGGAGTGTTCTGGAATTGTAATTATTCTCATTTTTCAGTTAATTAATCCAGCACTGCTCTGCTCACTTGCAGGGAGTGATGCAAGGCACAGTCCCTTACCTTGGCACCTTCCTGACCGATCTCATCATGCTTGACACGGCCCTTCAGGACTATGTTGAGGTACCTTGGGGCAAATTTTTGGAACCCTGAATACCCTCCCTGCCTTCCCAACTGAGTGTACCTGTTTCTGTGTCTTCTCCTTCTGCAGCTCTTGAAATATCTGTTCTCAAAGAGAAAAGGGAAGCAATGTGCAGTGCTGTTAACTAGAACTTGTGTGAATTTTTGTGCATTTGTCTCAAGGTACAAGTCTGTCTCTTCTCTGATCACTTCTCTTTCCTTCTAACAGGGTGGCCTGATCAATTTTGAGAAGAGACGAAAGGTAAATTGAACGTTCTGTGATTTCTGGTTTATTGATACCCTCTGGCCAAGGACATTTGTCTTTAGCAGCTGAACCAGACCTGGTGGCAGGAGACCTTTGCTTTCCAGAACACAGTTAGTAAATATCTTCCTTCTCCTGCAGGAAACCCTTTGTAGGTAAAAGGCTACAGAGAGCAAACCAGGTACAGAGGACTGAGAAAGAAATGCTGTCAGTCTCCACTTTTAGCCTGATCCTTGTTGGTCAGAGATAAGTAATATCCTGTAGGAGCAAAGGTGCTGGGGTTACCTTGGGCTGAATGAAGTCAGGCCAAATCTCCATCCTGGGGCTTGAAAGCAGACCTGGACTTGGCTGTGATGGGAACTATTTCCTCCCCTTAACTGCTCAATAACCTGCCCTAAACAATCCAGGGTTATTCTGGCAAAGTGTGTGTACAAGTGCAGAAAAGCAGCACACTCTGGGCACATGCCTTAAGGGGGTAGCATTTTACATTCCTCTGGAGCAAGTGGGAGTGCACAGTATGGATCCTAGGGAAAAAACCCACCTTTATTGTTAGAAAACTGCTTCTTGAAATAGTTACTAAACTGAAACTGGGCTTCCCATCAAGCTAGCTAAGTCTGTCCTGGATCCCATGTTGTATGTTTTTAGAGTATGAATGAATATAAGATTATTTTCTAATTAGACCTTTTCTATTTGATTATTTCCTTTCTCAGGAGTTTGAAGTCATTGCCCAAATCAAGCTCCTGCAATCTTCATGCAACAGCTATTGCCTGATACCAGACCAAAAATTCATCCAGTGGTTCAGGAGGCAGCGACACTTAACAGAGGAGGAGAGGTGGGTCCTCAGTGCAGCTGGCAAAGCTCTGTTCCCACCCCACACACACACCTGGGCAGGTCATGGCAGGGATGTACAAATACTGGAGAGCACTAGTTTTAAAAACTATTCTGAAGAGGTGAAATATCCCCTTGGCCCTGGTACAATGCAGGCAGAGCAGTGTTCCTCTTTGTGGGGCTGCAGCCTTCTGTGAGGTGGGAATAACTAATGGATTCTTGGATTTCTTGAATGTTGCTGCTGTGAGATGTACAAGTAAATAACATTGTACAACTAAATAACACTGTCTGCAAATATTCACCTGCTGGCCTCTGCCCTGCAGTTACAAACTCTCACGTGAGGCTGAAACAGCTGCTGATACCAACATCCTGTCCCCAAAATCCCAGAAAAGCATGGTGAAGAGGATCAGCACGTGAGTATGATGGGAGCAGAGGGGTTTTGGGGTGGGAATATGGACCTAGATAACTCAAACCAGCAGTGCTCATTTCATCAGCTACAAACCCTGCCTAGGGATGCACAACCCTGCATTGCTTTAAGGAAAAATGCAGCCTTGTGGATGAGGCTGTCCCTTTGTGTTGCTAGAAGCAATCACGAGGATTATTAAAGGTAAAAGAGACTAGAATAAAGAATCCTTCCTCTGGTGTCAAAAAAAGGAACCATTTTAGTGCTGGATTATAATTTAGTACCTATTGTGTAGTAACTTCCCTGAAAAGCAGGAAAACAGAGCAAATGAGGATAAAGTCTGGTCTATTATTAGTCTAAATTCCTGCAGACATGCAAAAATTCCTTGCAGGATTTTAATATGAAAACTAAGGTTAGCAAAAAGGCATCTGATAGTGGAAACAATCTGCCTTCCAGCTGGAGAAGGAAAAGAAAGTCATGGGGACATGGTCCAATTTGGTGTAATAGCACAAAGATTCAAACAGGAGGTGGGTAGAGGACAGGGCCGTGCAGCTGGACATGGGAAACAAGAGGCTAGCAGGAATGCAGGGAAAGCTGCATGGAATAAAGAGCTCAAAGACTGAAGTAAAAATATCTGCACTCTGAATGTGTTTAGCAAATGAATACTGTAGAAAAGCAGTGAGTGACACCTCTCTAAGCTGTATTAAATCATAAATGGCATGCTCATGCTCCCTGCTCCTCCTCTTGGTGGGCCAGACCAGCTTGTTTCCTTTGACACTCCTGTCAAGTCACTTGAACTGCATTTAGAAATGAGTCTCAGAGAGGAACAACCTTTAATCTGCACTTTATGATCTCCTTATTGTGTGCATCTCCAGCCTTCTAGAGAGAACCTGGTACCTGTGGCACCCTGATAGAGGGCAGGATTTGACAGAATTTGCCCTTTGAAGCCCTTTTTCTATTAAATGGGGCTGAAACTGTGAAGAGACCAAAGGGTAGTGTTGTAGGGGCATGAGCTGGTTGTGGGCACTCTGGGTCAGGAAGGTGGTGTCAGCCTGTAACAAAGCCTCTGGACAAACTGTACAAACACCACAGAGGAAATGAAAACAGGCCACTCCAGAGAGGAAAAAACTCCAGAATATGAGTTCTGATCCAAGGGACAGCTTTGCTCAGCCCAGCTCTCACTTACTGGCTTTTCTTATGCTTTCTTTCTTTCTATACTAGGCTTTTTCTGGGCACTGATGTGTTCACCCCACCCAAAGAGCAAGCCCCGAAGAGCTCTCCTGTAGGAGGGAGCTCCGGGGAAAGCACGGATTCAGCCAGTGTTTCATCGTGTGAGTTTAATCACTCTGAAACTGAGGATGTGTGTGTCACTCCCGTCTCTAGTCCTGAGGACCCTCTGAAAAAGGTACAGCTGAGGCCTCTGCATGCTGCAGGCAGGCCCAAGACACTTGCCCAAGGCTCTTGGTCTTGACTAGAGCATTGGTTTTAGTGGAATGGAGAGAGAAATGTGTAAAAATGGAAGTGATCCAGTCAGGGCTCTGGTGCAATGTTCTGTGTTGCCCCTTACAGTGGGTTTGTTCCTGTCAGGAAGCTTTGGAGCAAGACAGAGGGAGAGAAAGGCAAACCCTGAGCAGGGGGCAGTTTCAAGGAGAATGGCAGAGAGGGAGGGGTGTGTGTATTTCCACTTGTGTGAAGGCTCTCACCTGGAGCAGGAGTGCCTGTGACACAGTCTGCTCCTTCCCAGCTGGTCCCAGATCCTGGCTGGCTGCCTGCAGCCACATGCTGTTCCTTGGATCTGCTGCCACCTCCTGGGCTGCTGTTACTGCAAGGCCAGAGCAGCCACAGCAGCACAGGAACTGTCATTAAAATGCTGTAATTAATCAAGTGAAGTTCAGTTTTCCTGGAGGCTGGGAATCCCCCTGCCTGCAGGCTGGGCCGTGTGGGTGACAGGTTTTGTCTGTGCCTTCTGCTGTGTCCTGTTCCTCTGGCACAATGACACACCCACACACACCACACATCCCCTTTGTGACAGCACTTTCCTTTCTCTTGTGCAGATCTCTGGATCCCCCTTATCCTCCTGTTCTCCTGACTCTTCCACGAGCACACCTTCCTCAGGGGTGTCCTCCCTACCCTCATTCCTGCTGGCCTCCAGTGACGACAAGAGCTCCGTGGGCTCTGACAAGGGCTATGACTCCGACAAGGGCTCCGTCAGCTCCGACAAGGGCTCGGGCTCCAGCAAGGGCTCCATCTCTGACCCGGGCTCAGGCTCGGGCTCAGACAGCGGCTCCATCCCCAGCAGGGACTCGGTGCCCAGCAGTGCCCCCAGAGTGCTGCCCGTGTACAACCGGCAGAGCGGCGGCTCCTGCATCATCCGCGTCAGCATGGACGGGCTCCACGCCAGCGTCTACAAGAGCATCCTGGTGAGTGCCACGGCTCTGGGCTCAGCATGTGTCCCTGAGGGGTGACTGAACCTCTCACTGCGTTCTGAGCTGGCTCAGCAAACCTGGCTGGAAAGGGAAAATGGCACACGGTGCCATGCAGAATGTGTGGAGCCTGGTAGGAACGAGATGTTTGAAAACGGCTTTGAGGAAGTTTCTGGTCTGGAAATTGAAGTTTGTGTTTTATCAGAAGGCTCCAGGTGAAGCAGTGTGAGCATATTCATGTTTTGACCAAGATGCCACGTTTTCCCTGGAGAAGCTTTCCCCAGGAGCTGGTTTCTGGAAATGGAGCTGACACGCCCTTTAATTCCACAGCTTCTCCCCGTGAAGAAGGGAGAATCTCCTTCCTTTCGCCACACCAGCAGCCCCAGAATTCAGGCACTTCCCTCTGTTTATTCCACAGACATATCCCAGCAGTTCCACTGGTGCTGGACCATGGGTGATGTGGCTTAGCTCAGCTGGGGACCCTCAGGGCCTGCCAGGGGGAAACAAACACAGGGTAGTTCTCAGCACCTTTAGTTCCTGATTTTAATGGTCTCACTTCCCCAAATCCAGCAAGTTGTTCCTGGAGGGCCTGATGGATTTGGCTCCTGGTGAGACTGCAGGAGGCTCTGGAGGAGCCCTGTGTCTGCTCCAGATGCACTTCCACAGCACCCAGTAAAGCCAGCGACAAGGCCAGGCAGCTCTGCAGGATATCCAAGGAAGCACTTAGTGCAGGAGCCTGCAAACAGCAGCTGGGGCAGCTCTTCATGGGGGCTTTTGTGGCTGGTGAGGATGAGCTTTCTCAGAGAGAGCAGACACTGGGATTTACTGCTGTCTCTACTAGTACTGTATCTGTCAGCGTGCACTGAAAAGCCACTACCTCCAGAGGTCATAAATGCTAAGTTTAGTATCTGTCAGCTCCTGGCCCTTTGTTACTGACCCGTTTTTTCAGTTCTTCTGACATCTCTTCCAAAACCAGGCAGTCAGGTTTTAGCTAACTACTCAATCACAAGAGTGAATGAGAAGAATCTCTCATTGCACCTTATCTTTCCAGATAACCAACCAAGACAGAATCCCTGATGTCACCCAGCGAGCCTTGCTGAAGCACAACCTTGAGCCTGATGCAGTTGAAGATTATGAGCTTGTGCAGGTCATCTCTGAGGACAAAGGTAGGGAAGCACAACTCTACTGCTGCCTGGGAAGTTCTGTTGGATTTTGAAGGAAAGAGTAAAACAGGAAGTATTAGAAATGCTGTGGACAGGTCACAGCTGCTCAGGGGTGGTTTCTGTCAGCACAGCCCCCTCCCCACAGGCAGAGTCAGCTCCTGGGCTGCCAGGCTGACCTTCTGCGTGCCTTGAAACCATAGACTGACCACAGGATCTTGGGTGGGGCTCATGTTCTGCCTCCCTGGGACCAGGCCCTCGGATCCCACCCATCATCAGCCTTCTCCAAGAGTCTGCCAAGGCCTGTGCATTGAGCATGGCCCGGGCCTGGCCTCCCCCTCCTGCCCTGCTCCCTTTCCTGCAGGAAGCTGCTCCCGACGCCGCTCCAGCAGAGTGGAGACAGCCCTGCCTGTGCCATCCTGCTCCTGCTCCCTGTCCTCTGCCAGCTTTCCTGCTGCTGTGCACCCCTCCCCACTAATGCTGCTCTGGCCCTGTTCTGCAGAGCTGGTGTTCCCCCGTGATGCCAACGTGTTCTATGGCATGAACAGCCACGTGAACTTCGACTTCATCCTGCGCAAGAAAGCAGAGCTGGTTGGCTGAGGCTGCACCTGCGCTGCCCTCCCGGATTTCAGGGAATCTCTCGGAATTTCCTGTTGAAAATGTGCAATTGGAGCAATGGCCAGCCCTGGTGCAAAGGCTCTGGGCTGCTGCATTTGCCTTGAGGACACCCCACGAGCCAACTCTTTGTGAGAAGAGTCTCCTTCATGCCAGTATTATACAGAAGAAGATCACCTGAACTTATTTTTATAGAACTGAAGCAAGTTCTGAGTACATGTCTGCCTGAACCAGCTGAAAACTTTTTGCACTTGTTCTGCACCAGAGAATGACCCATTTTGGATATTGTTTCCAAAGAACTTTAAAATGAATGAACTGCACTTGCCTTTGCATGAACATCAGGAATGGGACAAACAGACACTACTTTGTGTTGGATGGAGGTCTTAATGTCACGACAGCGTGGTTTCCCTTGGACTTGCTTAACCCATGGACCAGAACATGATGCCTTTTGTGTGCACTCCCATGTGATGGATGGACCTCCTCCCAATGTGCAATTCCTCTGCAGGAGCTGAACCTCTTTAAAAGCCATAAATAAGACGTTGGATTGTAAGCAGCCCTGATTTGAGACACATGAGAGTTTTCTGGTTCTGGTGGTAGCACTGTGCATCGCTGCACAGATCTAGGAGTTATTATCCAAATAGCTTAGGATGGTTAAGGATCATTAGTTAAAATAGAGTTTTATCCATGCCTGGGCCTTTTCCCCCCAGTTCTGTGGCACTAATTTGCAAAACTGGGCTCAGGTAAGTTTTACACTACATTTGGATTTATCACTTCTGTTTACAGGTAGGTAAAACAGACTGACTGTAGGTCTACTGCACATCCAAGAGACCTATGGTAGGTCCCACAAGCCTGGTGTAGGTCACAGTCTGAACAATTGATGAATTCCAGCTGTTTGTTTGTTTAGAGGGGGATGGGGGGGTTGTTACTGAGCCTTAACCTTTGCCCAGAGTTAGGGAAAACTAGAAGTTCAGTTTTCTCTGCTTTTGGTGTCTGTAAAGTGCAGTTCCTTGTGTACATAGCACAGCTCCTATTGTATATAGTACTGCCCACTCAGAGGGTGTGTGGCAGTGTTAAGCTGAAACGTGAATGTTCTGGATTTTAAAATTACACTTTCCAAATGTTTATATATGCTATGTTTTTAACTGCTTACCTGTAATCTTTATATGATAAGTATATAAATTGTTTTTCATTAATATTTGCCTGGAATCAGTCAATTTCCTTTCATCAGTGCATGTCAGACGTGTAATAACACCTCACAGCACTCTCCTTGCTGTCACTTTCTTCAGCTTCTCCACTTTTACTGTTTAACTTCTCAACAGCAAAGCCAAAGCCTTCCCAGTGCATCAGCCATGCACAGAGCCTGTGAGAGACAGGGATATTTTGTGCTATTTCTTGAGGTTTCAGCTTAAAGATTTCTGTAACTGGGCCATTTAGATTGCATACCTATTTTATGTCTTCTGCATGAAATCCTTCTCTCTCGAGTCACAAGGTTACTTCTGAGGCTGGGTAATACAAAATACGTGCTTTTGAGTGAATCCATTTCTCCCCATTGTCTCAATCAGGGTGTTTTTTCCTCCTGCTCTCCCAATCATTACCTTGTTGGGTTTTTCCCTCCCTGCACACAATACCAACATTCAGATGAGCAGTTTACACACCACAGCCCCTTCTGCCATTTCACAAATCACTTCAGCATGAGGGGAGGCTCCTAAAGCTGCCCAAAAGTCTCACACTCAGACCCTGAACTACAGCTGCCCTGGCCACTTAAAAGCCTCTCATGTTACACTAAGGAAGACAAAACAAAGAGTACCTGAATCTGATTCTTAAACTACCTCAGGCTACAAAACCCAACACCAGAACCTCTCTCCATTTCCTTCAGGATCAATACAATCCATTGTATTGAATCTGGAATTTCACATGCCATATTGAGAGCACAACAGCACTTTTCCATCCTTAACCCAAAGCAAAGACCAAGCTGGTGGGTTCCAAGCAGTCTGACTGCAATTACTCATTTTTAGGGCCTGCCACCACAGCCTGCCTTGTGGAGAAGCTGCCAGAAGGCTGGTTCAAAGCTGGTGCTCCTGCTCAGTTTTGAAACCCATTAGATGAGTTAAAAAAAATACAAAGTTGTGTCAGGGACCCAAGTCAGGTCTAAGGCCTTGCCATATTTGGTCCCTGGTTGTACACGTCGACAAGATAATGAACATTTCAATGTTTAATGGTGGGAACCTGACCCTTGAAAGAGAAACAATGTACTGGTCCATTGATAGGAAGTTAACCTGTGAAAGAGGAACAATGCACAATGGAGCTGTTGTTAGCATGGAGGTGGCTTCATGAACCACATGTGGCCACACATGAGATGACACTGTAACTGGAGTAATTCCACTCCAAAGGAGAAGATCCAAGGCCTGGTTCTGGGGTGGAGGGGGTGAGGAGGACAAGATGCACACCACTTCCATCCAGGAGATGCCCTGGAGGTGCACAGCCTGCCTGCCCCTCCTGCCTGAGCATCATGCTGCATCTCCTCCTGCCCAGCAGCTTTTCACAAATCCAGGGGTCAGTGTTATTTGTTATGTGTTATTTGCTACCACAACTAATAAAAGAAATTTGCTTTGTAATCACAATTGTGTCTCAAGTGTTTGTGCACAGGCATCCTTCTGAAACTGTAACAAAAATAAGTACATGGAAAGTGGAAAAATACCAGAAAAATCCAGAGGTGGTTTAAGTGGCAGCTTCTTTTCCAAAACACACTTAATTCTGGGAGAGCAGAGCTTGAGCAGCACCAGCCAAGGAACTGAAAACATAGGCAGAGAACAGCACTTGTTACATGGGCAGAACCACTGGCATCACCCAGGTCTTGCCTATGTCAATAAATGGAGAATTGTGGATGTATAAACACACACACACACGGTAAAGGACAAATCAGCAAGACTGAGGCCTTGTCTGCTCTGAAATGGACACAGGCATTTAATTCCTATATCCTTCATTTGTTCCCCTTCCCTGAAACCACCATCAATCCCCCAGTGCCACTTGCTTCCCAAGCTAAAAATATTGCCCTGTTGTAAAGTTGTTTTTCATAAACCGCTACCGCTCTGCTTAAGGAAGTCAGAGCTAAAGCAAACTCAGGCTCCCTGAGCACCCAAACCAGCTCCACTTCTCAGCAGTTCTATCCCAGGCTGACACATCCCCACATGCACGTGTCCCTGCCCTGCCTTGGCTGCAGGGCTGGCAGCGAGGCCAAGGGGCCCAAAAGTTCCAGTTCAAGGCTGTGCAAGTGATGCAGAGACCTTTCTCATCTTTCATTATTTGAATGAAGTTAAAAAGCCAAAACAAGGACAACTCAAATATCTTGTATTTCTTAAAATCCATGCTGTTTGCTGGTGAGGAGCACCCCGTGCTGATGCAGGGAAATGTGTCAGCACCCAGGGAAATCCCACAGCGAGGGGGAAGGAAGGAGAGGCTGCTTGTAGGCACTGAGGTGGCTCTGTCATGGAACAAAAAGCATGAAGGGAGGAGAGACGTGGCTCTTGTATCCTCAGTGACACCTCACAGTGCTGGATGCTCACCTGGTCACAGAGCCCTGCTCCTGCAGAAGCTTCTCACCAACACCTCTGGGATTTCCAATGTCCTTCACCCAGGTCATGTGGGCTCATGAAGTGAGAGACCTGCAGAGGAAGCAAGAGGGATTGTGAGGAAGGAATGACCCAGGCTGTGTGTGGGCCCATGGTGCAACCTCCTTACTCACCAGGTTGTGTGGGCACCTGCTCCCACATGGACACCAGCAGGATCTTGGCTTCCAGGTGGGAACTGCAGAATGGGCACCTTTATACAGCCAGTGACTCCATGGGAGAGGGACACGGCCAAGAATCCCCTGAGCTGGACTTCATCAACCTCCAGTTAACATTCAGGGTCAGGCTGGAGAGGGCTTGGAGCAACCTGGTCCAGTGAAATGTGTCCCTGCCCATGGCAAGGGGGTGGACTGGGTGACCCATAGTGGTGCCTTCCAACCCAAACCATTGCAGGACTCTGCCACACAATGAAGAACACACACAGCTGCTCATCTTGCACCAGGTTCTATGTATTATCAGACCGGCTGACAGGTAATAACATGTCTGCTGTAGCAGAAAGCACAACATTGATCAGTAATTACTCAAAACAAACAAAAAACCAAAACCCCAGCCACACATACTCAATGCACAGGTCTGCCAGCAGGTGAGTCCCCAGATGGCAATTCCAGGAGGGAATCCTCCCACTGCCCAGAAGCTCAGGGTCTGTGCCAGTATAGTCCATGATCACCTGGCCTCTGAGAAAGCTTTTTTTAAAAAAAATAAACACCATATCCTGCTGTGAGCCAACAGCAAAAACATCAGAACTCATCCAAAACACAGACAAGTTTGCTCCTCACATGAAAAAATATCCAGGCAAGTCGCCTTTCCGTCCTGAAACACACAATTCTATCGGGCTGTTGAGACAGTAACATTGCTGTAGGTTCTTTTGGTTTTATAAGGAGAGTTTGTAACCTAACTTCTTACATTTTAAGTTCCCAAAACTCCTACACTTGCTTTTTTTTAAATAAACAGGCCTGCCAATAGGTTGTGGGGTTTTGTTTTCCTGAAGGACTGAGTTGAGGCAGGGGTGAAGCAGGATGCGACATGGACCAACTCCGCCTGCGTTCCCTTCAGGCAGTGCAGAGACAAATCCAGCCACCTCCACCTGCATGGCTTCCATGACTTCAGCCATGCCAAGACATCCATTCTGGATCCAGAGGCCGGTTTAGATGGGATGCAGCAAGATTAAAAACGAGCTGAGGGAAAGCCAGCACTGGTTTTGTACAGGAGTGTGACAGGGAGAAGACACGACAGAGGAGCACTGCTCCCCTGCACAGAACATTTTGGGGAAACATCTTGGTTCTGCTAGAGATCCCTTTGGAAAACAAACCCAAATCCCCCAGATGCTCAGCAAACAGGGTGGTAAAAGCCTACAGACCTACAAGGAGTAACAGTGAGGGAGCAGCCCAGGTACAGCCATCCCAAAAGGCACTGACATTTGTACACCTCTATATATTAATCTTTATAAATACAGTGTTCTACACGAGGAACTGTGGAATGACGTAATTCCAGGCTGGTTTCTTTTAACAAAAGCTTGCCAGGGCTTTTGCTTGGATGTGGAACAGTTGTTCTCCTTCCTCCTTGGTGTCCCACCCTGTCCTGGGCGGCCTGGGCAGGTGTCTGGCCCAATCCCGCGCACGGCCCTTGGGAGTGGTGGGAAGGAGACCACATGAAGAGCTGCTCTACAACTTTCAAGGGTGAAAAGCTAAAGTGTGAGGCAGGTTCAGCTGTCAACAGAGGCCCAGGGAGGCGGGCAGTCATAGCTCATCCCTGGATGACGGCGTGTCAAGGGACGACTGGGAGGGCAGGGCGTCCTTGTTCTGGGCGTTGCTGTGGATCTTGCCCTGCTGCCGGGATTTCCAGGAGTGTGTTCTGTCCCAGTCTGTTGACACGGTCTCATTGTCCCAGATGGTGGAGGTCTCCGTGTCGCTGAGGTAGCCCGGCTGCCCCGTGTAGTGTGTGGGGTAAACAAGAAGGGGTTCTGCTGAAAAGGCCTTCAAGTCTCTGGACTCATAGTACTCCATGTACTTCGTGCTACGGAGGAGAGAAACACCATCAGCAACAGAGGAACCTTCACTGGTGTCGAGCTTGTCCCTGGAAGACATGGCCAATCCAGGGAGCAGACTGCTATGGGAGTGGGGGTAAGTGCTGGGGTTCAGCTGGAATCACGTCCTTACAACCACACACACCTGTACAACCAAAGCCTGCTCCCCCAGACAGCCAAGTGCCTCAGACAACCAGCCCACACGCCCTGCCCCAGGCAGGGACAATTCCCCTCTGTCACCTCCTTTGACCTGTGCCAGGAGGACAAAACCAAGCACCACAAGGAGTCCCCACCAGCCAGGCTAGCAACAAGATCTGGCTCAAGATCAGTCAGCAAGACCCAGCCAACGTCTCCCAGAGCAACAGAGGGACTTACACAGGGTGCTTGTTGTACATGATGGGCAGGAATTCATCCACAGGCAGCATCTTGCTGAAGGGCTCAGCCCCGATGAGCTTCTGAGCCCCGTGGAAGGAGATGGCATAGCCCAGGGTCCAGTAGGAGTAATCAGCTTCCACCAGGTTCCGGACATTGGGAACAGCTCTCTCGGGCTCCTGCACCTGCATCCTTTTCCGGCCAATGTAACTGCAGGGATGAAAAGATCAAGGAGACAGGAACCAAAGTGAATTTGTAGCAGTTAGGACAAGACTATTTGTGTCAGCCAGAGTAGGGCAAAGGGTCAATCCCAGAAGCGATCCCTGACCCAGCTCACAGATTCCTATCCTGCACCACTACCAGACATCCAAGTCTTGGGTAAGCCAGCAGGTGGGACAGCTGTGAAAGCCTTCCTAAGGGAGCTAAGATGACACAGTCTGAGGCTCAGGACTGAGCTGTGTTGGCTCCTCTGTCACAGCATCTCCAACACAGCTGAGGTCAAACAACATTGTCCACCATGGGCAGGGATGGTGCCCACAGGGCCCCTGGCACCAGAGGGCAGATCTGTCTTGATGGGAAGAGCCACCAAGACAACTGTGCCACCGTCCCCTGCACTGCAGCACCAGCCTACACCTCTGCCATGTGCCAGCAGTGCTGCCAACCTCCCCACACACCCAGGAGCTCCCAGAGGAGCAGGAACTTACATCAGCTCCCAGTCTAACTGGGCTTGCTCGATGTCGTCCATCAGCTTCATGAGCTTCCTCTTGAACTGGTGCTCAAAGCGCACATCGTCCTCAATGACCAGTGTCTTATCCAGGCCCCTGCTCACCACCTGAAACACGACGCCTCCAACGTGAGCACAGTGGCCCCCATGCTGTCACTGGGGCCACCCTGACCTGGCACTGCCTCCCTGGCCATGCAGGCAGGGAGGCTGGAGAACCACTCTGTGGCATACATATGCCAAGTCACTGGAACTTGCTCCAGCTCAGATGCAGAATAAGGGGGAAAAAAACTGGGAGTGTTTCTTTAACCTCATTTACTTTTCAAAACCATCTTGACTTTCTTCTAAGCAAGCTTGCCCCAAGCAGGATATTGGATGGACTGCAAAAACAGTCATGAAAATGTTCTGATAAAAATCACTTGGTGATGAGGGCAAAGGAATCCCAGAATCCCAGAATAGTGTGGGTTGGAAGAGACTTTAAAGCCCATCCAGGTCCAGCCCCCTGCCATGGGCAGGGACACCTTGCACTATCCCAGGTTGCTCAAAGCACCATCCAACCTGGCCCTGGACACTTCCAGGGATGGGACATCCACAGCTCCTCTGGGCACCCTGTGCCAGGGCCTCCCCACCCTCACAGGGATGAATTCCCTCCCAAGATCCCATCTAACCCTGTCCTTTGGCAGTGAGAAGCCATTCCCTGTGTCCTGTCCCTCCATCCCTTGTCCCAAGTATCTCTCCAGCTCTCTTGGAGCCCCTTTAGGTACTGGAAAGGGAAAGGGGAGATGTGAAAGGTGAACACTGCATTCAAGAAAACCTCTGCAATCCAAGGAAATCGGTTCCATCCTACACTTCCAGAAACCTGGGCTGGATCCAATGCTCTGCACCAGGACACAGCAACTTCCTGCAGGACCCCCAAGGCACCCCAAAATCCTCACCTCCTTCCAGATGTAGTAATGGCTCAGGAAGCAGCCGATCTCTCCTCTGGTCAGGGGCCTGGAGGAATAGGGGTCCCGGTATCCTGGCAGCATTTCGATGCTGAGAGCTTTGAGCTGACTGGTGTTCAGTGCTCTGGGAAATGGAGAGTATTTATCACCATCACAAAAAAATAAGTCAGTTCAAGCCAGACACAGGCACAGCATGGGGAATGCTGCTGATGTTCAGGGAAAAGCCACACCTTGAGAAATTCCTGCACTTGTTTCTCTCAAAAACACAGAGGAAAATTAACCTCTTGATTTACACCTCTAAATCGAGCTTTATCCCTAACTCTGCCAAAGACTTCTCATGGGACCATCCACTTGCCAGGTGCTTGGCTTTAATTAATTTTCTGAGGCCTTGATGGGATCCCAAGTCTCCAAGACCACTAGATGGTATGTGGGCTCCTGTCTGCTTGAAGCCTTTTTGCAACTCACAAACTAAAAATTTCTGCCTTGATTTCTCATTTTAAGAAGGTCTTAACATACCTTAGAATCATAGAATCATTAAGGTTGGAAAAGCCCGCTAACATCCTCAAATCCAAGCATTAACCCAGCAATTTTCCCAAGGATGGGGCCTCCACCACTGCCCTGGGCAGCCTATGCCAGTGTCTGACCACTTTTTGCATGAAGAAATTTTTCCTAGTTGTCCAGCCTGAACATTCCCTGGCACAGCTTGAGGCTTTTCCCTCTTGTCCTCTCCCTTGTTCCCTGGGAGCAGAGCCCAACCCCTCTCTGGATGCCCGCTCCTGTCAGGGAGTTGAGGAGAGCCAGAAGGTCCCCCCTGAGCCTCCTTTTCTCCAGGCTGAGTCCCCCAGCTGCTCCTACACAGACTCATGCTCCAGACCTTACAGTAAGCTTGGAAAGGGCTGTGTCAGGGTTAATGCTGTAGCAAAGGATGTACAATATTCCCAGGAGTTAACTGCTCCATTCACAGAAATCTACATGATTTTAACCTGATTCTGACCTTAGTCTGAACCCCAGTGCCCTGGTTCTCTCACAGAGACTGACTAATAGCAAAGGAGGAAAGAAACAGAGCAGAACCGCCCCAAACAGATGGTCAGGAACATCCACGTGGTGTTCAGCTCTCCCCCCAGCCAACCCTGCCCTGCTGGAAGTAGGTCAGGGCATCTAAGGAGATGCTGTGAAGCAGTTAAAGCACACCCCACTCTGAAAACATCCTCAAGCCCAGTCAAAACTCACTTTCCATCCACAGCCTCCACCACCTTCACTGCAATCTCCTGCTCGTAGAGTGTCCGCAGCATCCGATCCCGCCGGTCCTTGCGACGCTTCAGGTTGATCATGAAAATCTGGGTGGAAGAGACAGGCATCAGGACACCAAATTCCCAGCTGGGAGGGAGGGAGAAGGGAAGTTCTGATCCACCCCTCTCCAGCAGCCCCACTGGAAAAGCAGGTCTTGTGAAAATACCACAAGTGTGTTCACTCCAGGTTGTTTAGAATTTGTCAAAAAGCTGAAGTTGGTTTTGAGTTGAAACCATAGAGGCTGTTTCTCTAACAACTACTTTTTATGGACGTTCATGGAGGAAACTTGCTCTTTGAGGATGAAGAAAAGTCAGGGGAGACCAGTTAGAGCCAAGTCTATAATTTACAAAGATACAGGATATTTAGGTTTATACCCAAGAGAGTAACACAAGCATCTGCAGCATCAGTTCTAGAGGAACACTGACCCACAACACTGCCACTGCCTGCATTTGGGATTATCAACAGGGCCACCATCCAAGTAAAAGGCCACAGTAAAGAGAAGATTTTTGTGATTACTTCAGGCACTGAAAATCCCCTGTGATCCCTGCCAGAGCAGAGAGCCAAGGTGGGGAACAGAGATGTCTGGGCAGGGCTCTATCCAAAGCCTCAAGGAGACTGGTGGAGGGCTGAGGACTGAAGCCTCCTTTGCAGGTAACCCTCAGGGGCTCAGGGATGTTTTTCAGTCCCAGGCAGACTGGTACAAGCACAGCCTTGCAGCCCGTGGAGCAAATCCTCATCCCAGTAAGAAGTGGAATGAACTTCAGCTCAGTACAAATGAAAGAATAATAAACTGGATAAAAAAAGCACAGCATGGAAAAAACCTGGAACAGCTGTCCCTAAACACAGAGTGGTTCCAGAGCCACCCTGGCAGCTGCACACACAGGGGCTGCTGGCTCTGGGAATAGCACAGACACCAGGCAATCAAAGCCTGGCAGGTCCCTCTCCAGCCTTCTCCCCAGGCGTTGTTTGCATCCCTGGGGGTACCCAAGGTGGGCCAGAACCCAACTGTGAGCCTGGATCCTCCACCTGCTCTCAGCTCTCCAGTGTCTCTCTCAGGTGACAGAAATCCTTCCCTCCTGCCACTGGGAAGCTGAAGAGCTTTCCCAAAGGCCCAGTTTCTGTCACAGATGGAAGGAGGCCAAACTGCTCTGTGAAGTGAGATGTAGAGCAAACAGCACAAGAACTGGGGAGTTAACTTGCTTTTTCAGCCTCACTTCTGCCTTCTCTTCCTGGCTGGAATAAAACATAGAATCATGGCCTGGTTTAAGATGGAAGGGACATTTAGGACCAGGTGATGAGTGAGAAGACAAGACAACAAACAGCAGAACAGGCTCCTTACTTCATCAAACCCCATCTTGTCAGGGTGCTTCGGAGGGACAGAGATGTACTGAGACGGCTCCACAGGAGGGCGATCGACTGAAAGAGAGGAGAGACCCCAAACATCACCCCTCATGCAGAGCCTGCAGTGGACATCATGTGTCTGAAGGTGTCTCCATCACAGCCACCCCCAGGGAGCCAGGATGAGGAGCCACTGCAGAATGGGAACAGCAGGAAGCATCACATGGCAAAGGCAGAGCCAGCAGCCACGTGCCAGACAGACACAGGAAGAAAACATGGACATGCAGCATCCTTTCCACGTGAAAGATGCATTTGATCTGGGGAAGTTGAGGGATTTTGTGGAAGGGGTTGACCTGACCATGAAGCGATTACATCCCTAGGTAGAAAAGTGGTGGAAAATTTCAGAAAACTGCGTATCAAAACAGTATTTTAGTGGTCAGGTCAGGATGCAGACTTCCAAGAGAACGAGAGCTGGGCTCCTGGCAGGAGACTCTGTAGGCATTAACTTGAGGGGTCCACCATGGCAAGGGCACAGAAACTCACTCATAGCCTCAATCAGGGTGTGCACAAAATTCTCAGCTTCCTCCTGCAGCGACTGCTGCGGCTTCAGGGGCATGGGCAGGAACCCGTAGTGCTCACGGTTGCAGACGAACATCTGTACTCCTGGGGATCACAGAAAAGCAGAAACTACAGTCAGGCCTGCTACCAGGGCATTGCACTGCTCTGTGCCTACACAGCCACTAAAACACTTGTGCTAGGACCTCAGTCCCAGAAAGTTCTGCTTCATAAGCAAACAATTCAAAATCATTCCGGTTCCACTTTCTGTTTTGCCTGGCTGGCAGCAAGTGGCCTCCCTCATAAAACCAATCCCTACTGGCTGCCTAACTAACCCTTCAAGGGCCTGGGCTGACAGAACAAGGGAGAAAGGCTTCCCACTGAAACAGAGTGGGTTTAGATAGGATATTGGGAAGGAATTGTTCCTTGTGAGGGTGGGGAGGCCCTGGCACAGGGTGCCCAGAGAAGCTGTGGCTGCCCCATCCCTGGCAGTGTCCAAGGCCAGGCTGAACAGGGCTTGGAGCAACCTGGGATAGTGGAAGCTGTCTCTGAAATGAGATGATCTTTAAAGTCCCTTCTAGCTCAACCCATTCTGCTCTCTATCACTGCTTCCTTTTGCTTTGGCTAGGAAATAAAGGTGATACATTTTCACCTGTGCTAGCAAAGGACTTCAAGGAACACATATCACAAAAACCTTCAAAATGCCAAATCACCACCAAACACAGTCCTTTCCTCTCCAGGACTAATTTTGACTGTGCTCTGAAGATTAAAGGAAAATCCCAGAGCGAGACACCAGTGAGGAGAACAGACGTGATAACATTAACACCCTTCTACTCAAAAGCTCTTGCAACTGCTTGTTGAAGGTGGGAAGCAGAGAGAAGGTGCAAAGCCTGTCCTTGGAGCAGATGCATTTGCAGGGCACAGACTCACCCACTGGGAACATCCCAGCATCAGCAAAACGCTCTTCCCTCTGGGATGACAAGGATTTGCTCACCACTGGCTGTACCTCTCTCTGTCACATCAGGCAACATGCTCAAAAGCCACATCCAGAGAAGCCAAGGGAAGTATTTCCGTTGTTTTTCATTGAGTTCTGCTACGGTCCTTTATTAACTAACCCCAATCAAAGCTGCTAGAACCCAAGCAACCAGCCAAAAACTGCCTTTGTCTTTTTTTTTTTTTATTTTTTTAATGAAACAAGCTTAACCAGCCCCCTCCCTCGAGGAAATAAATGAAAAGCAGACACTACCTGGTGTGTGATGCTTTCATCTATTAGTGCCCCTAATCCATGGTATTTTTAGCAGAGCGGAACTGTTGGCACTAATGACTCTGGTGTTTCTCTCATTTTAAGTTCTACAAGTAAATTGCTGGCTATGCTACTTGCCAAAACACATTCAGCTGTCAGCTGCAATTTAGGTAAATGGCAGAATAAAAAACTACTACCTGCTGACATTAATGGATTTGGCACTGATCTAATCAACTAATCTTATCTGGCTCACTGATCTCTGTTCTTATCTTCCGCTGCCTTGAACATATTTAATCTGCACAGATTCACACTAGTGCTCCTGTTCTGTCTGGGATAAAAGGTACTTGAAAATGGTAAAGCTCCCTTAAAGTGGGGAGGGGGACTCACTCTCCAGCTCTGTTTTTATTATTAAGTTAAATGATTGCTACAAGGGATACAAAAACTATAGGTATTTGTATAATTATTTTTAACAGGCTTTGAAGGCAGTGTCCAGGATTTACAGTCGTGTCCTAAAACCACAGCTATACTTGAGGAACCAAAACTGCCCCCACTTCCCTGTGACCAGACCTTCCTGCTGGCTGGCTCAAGGGCTTCAGATCCAGGCTGAAAGGCAGCTCAGGAGATCATGGAATCATGGAATGGTTTGGGTTGGAAGGGACCTTAAAGCTCATCTCCTTCCACCCCTGCCATAGGCACGGACACCTTCCACTGTCCCAGGTTGCTCCACCCCCCATCCAACCTGGCATGGAACAATTCCAGGGATCCAGGGGCAGCTACAGCTTCTCTGGGCTCCCTGTGCCAGGGCCTCTGCAGCCTCACAGAGAATGATTCCTTCCCAATATCCCATCTGACCCTGCCCTCTAGCAGTGAGAAGCCATTCCCTGTGTCCTGTCCATCCCTTGTCCCAAGTCCCTCTCCAGTTCTCCTGGAGGCCCCTTTAGGCACTGAAAGGGGCTCTAAGGTCTCACCTCAGCCTCCTTTTCTTCAGGCTGACCTGGCTTGCTAAAAGCTCTCTTGTGAGTGCAAGGGGCTCTGTGGAGTCCAGTGCTAGCAATAACACACCCACTCTGAGTTATTTTCAGATTCACGACTCCCACACAGGCCACGTCCTCTCTCAGAGGTGGGACCACCTCTTTGGAGCATCACAGAACAGCTGCTTCCAGCAGCAGATTCCCTGTTGGAAATCGATGGTTTGATCTGAGGTGTTAAGCACAGCACTTGGCCTGGACAAAAGCCAACATAATTTCTGACTTCAGGGAAAGTAAGTGAAATCACTCCAAGAAGAAGTTTACCTCGAAGCTCACACATTTTTAATATTTCTGAACTTGGATGTCATCCTTTTATCCTGGGTGACACAAGCCAGCCCAGGACACAAGTCAACAATCTGAGCAGATCAATGGGCCAGACAGCTGGAGCAAAGCCTTTCATGTCATGGGTCAGTCCTGGAAAAAGCTAGTGTTCTAGGACAGAAGGAAAAAATGATGGGTTTGAATCCCTGAAATATTTCTGAAGCAGCTGGAGCTAATGCACTGCAGTGACCACATGGGTTGGAGGCTGCACTTCTGGCAGAGCTGTTAGAGGGAAGAAGTGGAGGGGTGGATTTGAAGCAGCCTGCTTTGCTCTCTCAACTCTCCTCTGGAGCCAAGATGTGACACCTGGGGACATGGTTCTGTGATGGATTTGGCAGTGCTGGGGAAACGCTGGACTCAATGGCCTTGGAGGTCCCGACTCTGTGAATCTGCACTGATATTCTGACTCTGAAAGTCAGAACCCTGAAGCTGCTCTGCAGTTCACTTCTCACCTCTGCCCCACAAGGGCTCCAATTTCAGCTCTTGCTGCCTCTCCACCATCATTCATTTATCTGACACTCCTCATCCTCTCACAGCTGATTTTGAGAACTCCCTGCTCAGTCTGCCAAGACAACATCATCATTTTTGGTGCTGTCAAGTCCTTCTAACCAGACCCACTACTAAAAGGGGAAGCTACAGACAGCTTTGCTGGTCTGGGAACAGTGGGAAGGGAGGCTCAGCCTGTAGAACGACAACAACAGCAACAACCACCCTTCTTCCCTTGGCTTTCTCCCTGCCTGCCTGTTCCCAAGAGCAGTCCTTCCGGCTCTCTTTAACTTTACATCTTCTGCAGAGGACAGGGAGCACCAACTGCACATCACTCAGAAGACCCATGAACAACTTTTCCCTGATAGTTCACCCCAGCAAGCCACCAACCCACTCACAATCTCTGAACAGAAGGCACTTACGGGTGCTGCTGAGGTTTCACCAAGCCCTTTTTCCTTATAATGCCCCAAACTTTTCCCTTGTCAACACTGCAGGCAAAGAACACCACAGATGGCCACAGTCCTGGGAGCCCCCTTCAGCTCTGACACTGCTACACACAGGTCTGCCAGCCTGGACTCTGCTGGAGACAGAACACTCACAAGAGCCACTCTCCAGAAATAAACGGGACTAAACATCCTCACCACAAGCATGAGCAGCAGCAGTACGAGACAGTAATGTCTCAGCTCTTAAAACAGGAACAGCCAGAGCCTTCCTCTCCCTGGATGTACCCAAGGCCAGGCTGGACAGGGCTTGGAACAACCTGATCTAGTGGAAGGTGTCTGTGCCCATGGCAGGGGGGTGGAATGAGATGAGCTTTAAGGTCCCTCCCAGCCTGAACTGTTCTAGGATTTGATGGTTTAAGAAGAGTCTCTTGCCCCTCTTCTCATGGATCCTTTTGGAAGCCCTCACCCCCAGACCACCTTCCACTCTCCCAGCACCCACCTGTGTTCACCTGCTGTGACACAAACCAAGGGTGGAGTCACGTTTTGTGTCTGAAAGATTGTCCCATCCCAAGAACAGCCCTCACATCCTTTGAAGCTAGCAGCAATCCAAACCTGCCTTTCCAGTCACTTGCTGATGGATATCCCTGACCAGCAGGGATCCCAGAGAGGAAAGGGAACAGGGTCTGAATTCCACACGGAAGCCCACCCAGGACCTTTGGGCTGTGAACCTGCAGTGGAGGTCTGTGCGTCTCTAGGAGTGACCCCTGCCCAGCAGAGGCCCTGGACACACCTGCTTGGCGACTGGAGAAGGCAAAGACCATGATATCATCGAAGCTCCAGGTGTAGTCCGGGTGTGGGGGGTAGAACGCCAGCTTGGTGGAGGCCTCCTTCCTCAGGTCAATGAGGAACGTGGAATGGACCATGGGGACAGCAAAACAGCCCATCCTCTTCCATTCCCGGATCAGGGGGTACTCCAAGGTCCTCTTGTAATAGCCCTGAAACCACAGAGAGAGGGCTGTTGTTACAAGACATCCCTGTTTCAAAGCTGTTCCTTAGCAAAAGCTCATGCCCTGAGCTCTCCAGCAGAGGTTCACCAGGGCTCGACTCTCAGCTTTTTCAGTGTCTCCCATTTGGAAAGGGCTCAGTCAAGCATTTTCAAACAGTCTTCATCCCAAAAGTTAAAGACTGACCTTCTCCCTACTTTTTAGGAGGTCTTGGAGAGCACAACCTTTCCACTGCAAAATTCCCCTGCAATGGAGCTTCAAACCTCAGACTATTTTCTCCTGGTTCTTCAAAACCCTTTTTGCACTTAGACTCTCCAGCCTGATCCTGGAAGCTGCTGAGCATCCGTGACATCTTCTACATTCAACAGGCACAAAGTCCATTTAGTATCTCAGAGAGTGGGACCTGCAAATTATTTCTATCCATGACTTTAAAAAAATCATTTATTGTCACTGCAGTGAAGGCAACATCTCAGTCTCCATCAGTTGTGTAAGAATCCCTGCTTCCTCCACCCTGGGGCAAGCAGGTTTGACACTCACTCCTGACTCTGCTTAGGGAGGCACTTCAGTCAGCTCCTGGGTAATTCCCTGCACCCAGGAGCTCTGCCAGCCTTCCAGCATGCTGGGTGCAACACCCACAGTGTGTGGCTCATGTGGAAATAAATACACTGAATTCCTCCAGGAGGAAAACCCTAGAACATCAAATTGACATCTCGATGGTTGAATCCAGAGCAGATTATGGGCTTTACAGAAACAATGAGTCACTAAAAGAAGTCAAAGATCCATTTATGTCCTGTTTTCCACGAGTGTTCAGGCTCTGACTGAGCAAAAGCCAGCAGAACTGCTCTGCCCTGGGCTATGTGTGGCCACAGTGTGGTGCACATGCCTGGTTATGGATCTGCCATCTCCCTCTGCCTTTCAGATGCACTGTGACCACACTGTGAGGATGGGATATCCCAAACACAGCCATCCTGACTGCCACAGGAAGGAGCAGGCGGGAAGAGATGTGACTGGCATTCCCACCAAAGGAAGGGTTAACACACCCACTCTTTAACACACCCCCAAGAATGCCCACAAGTGAAAATGCTCGACACTCATCTTCCCTCCTCCAGTGGCTCGCTCCAGGTTTTTGGGGCTGTCCCCTGCTCATAAATCACGTGTGGGCAAGGAAGGCTCCAACTCCTCCGCGCTGCTGCTGTGCTGCCTCTCCCAGGCTTTGCTCCTTGACAGATAAATGTCAGCCTGTCTGGAGCCTGGAGCTGGGCTTGGCTCACTGTGGCTCTGTGCCAGGGGAGGCTGTGTTTCAAGGCGTGCTCCAGCTGTTATTCCCTCCCCAAGTCCCCTGGGAGAGCCAGGCTGAGCACACGAAGCCCTGGGACCGCACGCAGAAACGAGAGAAAAGAAAAAATAAAGGGCGAACTCTCCTGTTCACTGAGCAGGATTGTTTTTTTTTTCAACCAAATTTTGCAAGATGCCTTTGCTGGTTTTCCTCTCCCCTTTTCTCAGACAGTGCTGGTAATGGTGGAAATTTCCTCCTGGAGAGGTAGGGCTGGTGCACGTGGGCAGAGATCCACTTCAACCTGTGGAGCAGGGCTGATGTGCCACAGTGGAAAACTTAGCCTTAAAAACTTAAAGCACAATCAATACCTTTGCTAGGAAGTTTATAGCTCCCATTTTCAAACAAAGTAAACAAACCCAAGTGAAACAAGTAAACACACCTCATCACACCCCTTTTCTTATCTCTATATTTACTTCCCAAGAATTTGGAAAGCTCAGGACCCTTTCCCGCTATTTTTTATCCAATTATTTAGTCTGAACTGTGGAACTCCTTGCCAGAAGATAGTGTGGGTGCCAAAAAATAGAATCAGACAGGGATTTCTGTGGAATAAAAAAAATCACTGAGAGCTTTAAAGACAAATATATTCCTCAAAAACCTGGAAGGGGATTGCCAGAAAATAGGAAAGTATTTTGGGGAATTAACACTCACTTTTTTGCCCTCTCCTTATACTATTCCCTAGACATCTGCACATAAACCTGTGCTCTGACCCAATGCAGTTGTTACGTGGGTCAGAAGTAACATGAAAAGGTAACTCGAAAAGGTAACATGAAACTCAAATTTTTAGGCTCAGCACCAGTACCTGCTGCATGCATACTTCAGCACACACACTCCCTACAAGGCAAAGGATATTGCCCCCCTTCAAAAATCTTGTTCACAGATGAGAAAGATAACTTAGACACAATGGAGAGCTGCGGAAAGAAAAGTAAACTCCTCTTGGATTAGCATCACTACACAGAAAAACTGGCCTGAAATTATGCACCAAGGGTCTTAAAGCCATTACAGAAACATGGAACCACCTTAAAAAATGCTGACCTGTTTATCAGTATTTTTTGTGTGGTTAGTGGGATCATACCACATGCTAACACCATGTCAGAGCTACAGCAGCTTCTGTCCAGAAGAAGGCGGCTACAGCAGCAGATGGGAAAGCCCACAGAACAGGAAGGATGCCTGCTGCTCCAGAGACTGAGGCAGGAGCCCCTGGGGGACACCACTCACACAGACCCCCAGCACCCTTCACAAGGTCACTTGCCTGGGGAGTGATGCCACACCAGAAGTTGGAGTAGAGGGAGCGGGACTCGAGCATCGGTGCCACCAGGGTCTTGTTTTCTGCTATCAGCAGGTTCAGGGTCTGGGGGTTGGTCAGTAAATTATCTGCATCAATAAACTGGAGAAGGAAGAGGGAAAAAAATGGGTAATAAATGAAACAATATGATTCCCGTGATGCTTTCTTGGGAATGAGGCAGACAGAGATACATGACCAGCCCTGTGTGGCCACAGGCCCAGGGCACTCTCTGTCTGGCACTGCACTGTCCACTGTCTGCTAAGGCACCTCTGGCCCCTCACAATGAGCAAGGACTTTGAGGGGCTGGAGCATGTCCAGGGAAAGGAAAGGAGCTCGAGAAGGGTCTGGAGCACCAGGAGTGGCTGAGGGGGCTGGAGGGGCTCAGCCTGGAGAAAAGGAGACGCCGGAGTCTCCCTTTCTGACTCTGCAGAACTCCCTGACAGGAGGGGGCAGCCAGGGAGGTTGGGATCTGCACCATGGGAAGTTTAGATTGGATATTCGGAAAACTTTCTTCTAAAAGAATGGCCAGGCATTGAAATAGGCTGTCCAGGGCAGGGGTGGAGTCACCATCCCTGGAAGTGTTCGAACAACATGTGCATCCGGTACTTGGGAATGTGGCTTGATGGTGAACATGGCAGGTCAGCAATTGAACTCAGAGATCTCAGGTCTTTTCCAACCTTAACAATTTTATGATTCC
The DNA here is from genome assembly GCA_034509425.1 of Eopsaltria australis. NCBI lineage: Eukaryota > Metazoa > Chordata > Aves > Passeriformes > Petroicidae > Eopsaltria > Eopsaltria australis. The sequence continues at coordinate 304,830 of JAVTVJ010000319.1, read as the reverse complement.
ATGAGGTCGGCAAAAAACACCCTAAAAGCAGTGAGCTGGTGGGTTTGACTTCATAGGGCACAGGGCTGTCACAGGGAAACTTAGGGGCAGCTGCCCCTGGGCACAACAATGAAGTAGGGTAGAGAAGCGGGGAAGCAGACAGCTTCCCTGACTCCACACAACCTCATGCCAGCACAGGGACAGGGAAAATAACATCACTGAAAATTCAGGATGAGTTTATTCTGTGAAGAGCATCAAGAACAACTCCTCAACTGCCCTCATACCTCACCTTGCTTGGAGGTGTTGGGAACACCCCCCACACAGTGACCAAAGGCAGCATCTTCCCACAACTGCTCTGCATGACTATTTCCCTTAATTTCACCAGGTGGAGGTTCAATCTGGGGGACCCTTGAAGGTACCTCCCACCACCAGGACTGTGTTCAATCCTGATGGCTGTGGAGAAAGCTCCGAGCTTAGCCAGGGACTCACCTCCCTCACTGCAAAGTCTCCGGCTCACTAGACCACAAAATGACCCATGACATCTCAATTTGTCTTTAGATGGAGAGGAAACTTTCTGACAGCCCCCAGTATCCAAGTGAGCACCTGGAAAGCTTTTGCCTGAGGCCAGTTAATAAATCAAACTTTGTCCTTACCAGGATATAGTCTGACCACTTCTCCCGGGCAGCGCGCAGGGCAGCCTGTCGCAGCTTCATCACGTGAGTGAATCGGGAGCTGGGCCAATGTTTTGGCCCGATTTCTTCTGGGTAAGACCTAGAGAAGAAAAAAAAAAGTGACTGTAATCCATGTCTGGGCTTTATTACACCAGAAAAACAAAAGAGAGAAGAGAAGAGGAAAGAGAAATAAAAGAAAAGAGAACAGAGAAGAGAAAAGAGAGAAGAAAAAAAAAAAAAGAAAGAGAAAAAGAGTTCCATCGCTGCCTTCATTATGAAAGCAAAACAGTGTTAGAGTCACCTCAGGTAACCCAGGAGACGTTTTGAGAGAGAATAATTCCCAGTTCTGTGCTGGCATGAACACAGAGGGCACCAGAGAACAAGCAGTGCCACAGTTTTCTGACAACCCAGCAAAGCAGCACCATCCAACCCAGGAGCTGCTGCAGCAGCAGAGAGGGATCGCCTCCAAATTGACCTGCAGCTCCCTGACCCCACCTGACCTCAGGTACAAACTCACCTGCCCTCTGCTAGGCTGCAAATCCAGCTCCCTTCAGCCCAGCAGAACCAGCAGAGCTGGGATGTGAAGATGAAGGCAGCCTGGCCTCCCCTGGGCTCTGGGCATTATCAGGAACAGCTCCTAAATCTCCCAACAGCTGGCCCCACAAGCCCCAGCATGGCAGCAAAGTCACGTGCGTGGCTCTGCCTTCAGGATCAGCTCCAAAAGCTTTTTAACAAAGATGGAAGGGAACTCAGGGGCAGATCCCAATGAGGAAAAAAAATCCGGGACTTTGAAACAGTGCCAGTGTAAGTCAGGGAAGGAGCTAAGAATTTCAAAAGCTTTTTGCAGAACTTAAGCAAAGTCTAGCAGGATGAAGAAAACTCAATTCAAATGAAATGATTAAAAATGTCAATAAAACAATCATTCCCTGGGGGTTTGTACCACAAACTCCCCATCACTGCAGTGAGGAACTCAAATAGAAAAGCAAGCCTAAAGGAAGGAAAAACTGATATAGTTTTCCTTGATGGAAGAAACTGAAAACAGAACAAACCCAGCTGATCTTCAAAATAAATAAAAATTAAAGTAATAAAAACCCAACATGCCATATTTCAAAGCAATGGTCCTGCAAGTCATGCAAAGGCATAACACGTGGAATTAAATCTAGTTCTCTGGCTCAGCACTTCCTGAATATTTGATGCCTCAGAGCTTTCACAGATGCTATGGAATGGGCTGTAATTTTTCTGCTTCCTTGCAAATAAAGAATGATAGTTTTAATTCCCTGTAGCTCTTGATGTAATTTGTTTACCATGCAAAGAGAGCAGCTACAGATGCTAAGTAACTGAATGGAAAATACTTTCTTCCTCAAAATTCCGCATGTGATGCTTCACTGAAGTCAGAGACTTTTCTACAGGACCTTATCTTACCTTTGTCCCCAAGAACACAATTTTAATGGGACAGACTCCAGAAAGCGAACAATGCACATTTTAATGCCTGAACATTTAACAGACCTTCTGGTTTGGAAAAAGAAAACCTTGGGAATTCGGGCTGAGCAGCCAAGAGCCCCTCCCAGGTACTCACAGGGGTTCCTCCATGGGCCTCCACTCCACATCGTGGTACAGGTGCTGCACATTCTTCAGCCACTCCCTGAGGATTGCTGTGGTGTTGTCAATGTTGTGGTCAGTGGCTGCCCTGGCAATGCAAGAGTAAAGGAAGCACGTTAGCACTGGGTTTGTGACTTTGCCCAAATCCCTGATTTACCATGGAGTGCTCTGTCCCGTCCAGCCACCGAAAAAGACAAGACACACAGCTGGGGTTTAACCCCAGCTGGCAACTGAGTACCAGCCCTGTGGGATGGGGAAGGGAACAAAGCCTGTGGGTTGATGTAAGAACCATTTAATAATTGAAACAAACAACTAAAATGTGCTGTTAGTGGAGGGAAGGGACACAGTGCTTGCTGAAGAATGTTTTTTTCCCTCGGGGTTGAACTGAACAGGCTGGAACAGGAGGCACAGATTCACATCCCTGACAGCAATCCCATGGAAATGCTCCCACAGGGGCCACACACTGCTCTCTGCCTGGGATCTTCAAACCTTCAGGTCACAGGATGAGTGAGCCAAGTCCCATCCCAGCTGCTCCTCCCCAGCTGCCTTCCCTGGGACCAGGGCTTTGCACACCCAGCATGGGGCTGTGTCAGATCCCACCACAAAATCCTGTCACTGAAAGGGCTGCTCATTTTTCCTGGCTGGAATGGGCAGGAAAGCACAGTCCTGTGGGCAGGACTCAGCAAGCTCCACTGGGAATTTATAATCCCCTATATTCCTCTGGGAGTATAAATAATCCCACAAGGTCTAGTGCAGACAGTAAAGACAGTGTGAAACACATCACTGAGGGGAGGTTACTGGAAGCCCCCCTTAACTGCTATACATTTCTTGTTTCATCCTCTAGCTCCAGAGACTCAAAACTTCCCAAACATTCTTCACCTTACTTAAAGCCAGAGCCCCCTGTAGCCAGGGGAGGACATGCAGAAAGGAGCCACATCCCAAACACTACAGCTACTTCCAAAACTATTTCAGGAAAATACCTCCACTCCATGTCACCATATGACCCTACAGATGAAAACCAGGACATGAACCCTTTTCAGTTCGTGCAACAGGAACATACCATTCCCATGGGGTCTAGCCTGCTTTAAAGTAAAAATGAACCAATAACTTGGATTTTCAGTTTATTTATAATCAGAACACCACAATCACTTAAGGCCAGGAGGCTTATTTGTTGAATATTTATTCCTGTCTGCTGAAACAATAAATAGTGAAAGTTCAGCAACTGAAGAGAAGCTGGTTCCCGTGTCATTAACTGCTGTCCTGTGACACAGCAAGGCTGGGCTTAGTCATGGCTTCAGGGTTTGCTTTTGACCAAGAGCCTGGCTCATGCTGCACTGTAGATCTGCTTTGCAATGATCAAACTGGAACTAAAACAGTCACAGTGCTGACTTGCTGTAAGTCCAACTTGCTCCACGTGTTTTATGGATGAAGCTCATTCCCTGGAGCCCATTTTCACATACTTCTTGGGCTCCCACAGCCACCAGGGCGTTCCACAGGTCTCACTCTGCTTTCCTCCCACGTTCCAGCTGCACAGTCAGCGAACAGCTCCAGAATTCCTAAAGTATCAGAGAACTGGGAAAATGGCTTCATGTTCATGGTCATCACTGGAGCTGCAGTGGCACCAAGAAGGTGGCACTGGGACCACACTGCAATTGGGCATCACACAAATGAGGCTGAGATGATGGTGGCCACCCTGGGGAATGCTGCAGCTCATCCCACAACATCCTCTTTTCCAGGTCCAGACCAGCCTTAAGGACCATGGAGACCCTTTAAAATAAACACACAGCTCCCACAGAGTCAGGTCCATGTATTTCTTTCCCTCAGCAAGCCTCATCCCACTCTTTCTAACCTCACCCCAGTCCTTCCAACCTCACATAACATCTGTGGGGGCATATGAAGGGATTTGCTGCAGTCTGGGCAGGGAAAGAGGAAGCTTCAACTGCATACATGTCAAACTAATCCCAGTTTTATGCTGGCTGCTCCCATCTCAACCAGGAGATCCTTCTCCATTCAACTTTGTGCATATACGAGCCCAGAATGTTTTAGATGGGGAGTTGTTTGCAGGGCTGTGCAAAAGGAACCCAGAGCTCTCAAATGAAACACAAATTTCCTTGACAATGTGAAAATGTAGAGCCATTCAGCCTCAGAGAAATGGATTACCATGATGGAAAGCTGTTTCCTCAGTTGCTCAGAGTTGCTTTGTGAAGCCCAAATCTCTGACTAGCAGAAGAAACCTCAAAGCTGAATGACAGCAATTGGCAGAGTTAGAGGAAGACCTTTGCCTCCCTAAGCACAACCAGGGGGCTGAAAGGTGCTCTTCCCATCACACATGGAGTACTCCATCCTGCTCCTGGTAGGGCAGCAGGCCCTTGACAAAATTCACCCTGGAAGACACCATCAGCCAACATCCTGCAGCCAGAAGCGAGATGCATGAATGGGAGCTGAAGGGATCTCTAGATCTACCCACAAGAAATCTGCTGGAAGAAAACGGCATTTTCCTACCCAAATCATTCCATGATTCTATGACTTTACTGCCCAGGCTGTCATGGTGATACACAGAAGGTAAATTCACATCCCAGTAGACTTCTCAAAGACATGGATCAGCCAAGGCTCTGGCACAAAGGAGGGACAGCTCTCTCCAGGATTGTCCACCCAGCAGCATTTCTAAGCCCAGAAGTCCTCAAAGGCAATAAAGTCTGTTCCACCCTGGATGAAACATGCCCTATGACTAGCAGTTTGGCAAACATTTGTTCTTCCAGCTTTGAGCTCAAAAAACCCAGCAAAAAAACCCCGAACCAAACTAAGCCCCACAAAACCCCAAACAACCCAAGCCATTACAAAAGCAATTATCACTCTTAGTTACAGAATAATTAATTTAAGATCAAACTGCATCAGCAATGACTCCTTTTCTAGTATCTGAACCAGTCCACCTTTCCCCTCAGAAAAAAACAGCAGCTCTGGTGTTTGCAATAGCACTGTGTGGAAAAACAGGCACATACTTTATTTTTCCCTCTTTTTTTTTTCCCCCTGAAATGACAATCCCTGCACAAGAAAAACAAGGTAATTAAAATGTGACTTCTCATTGGAACCAAGAGCTCCTCAAGCCCTGAGAGGCACATCAGGACACTCCACGTTATAAACACTTCTTCTGTAGCACTGTAGCATTTCAAGAAGCCAAGCACACAGCTAAGACTTCAGTTTGGTGGTGAGAACACGTCAAGAGATGTTATCACCACTGCCCACTTGCCTGTCCTGGAAAAGTGTTTTTACTCCATCCTCTTATCCTTATTGGTCCATGATCTGCACTTGACAGGATGAAGAGAGTGGATCACTAACCCGGCTTCACTCATGGAGCACGGCTTGTCCACATGGCCCCTAGATTAAGGCAGTGCCTGCATTTTTGGGTGTATTTTCTGAAAGCAAGTTGGTGAGCACAGCACCATTATCTGTGTGGAAGTCTATCAGCAATATTGTTGACCTGGCATCAGGTTCAAATCCTGGTTTTTGAGTGGATCAGCAACACCATTTTCAAGAGCTGATTAAAAACATCTAGGATTTAATTAAAGAAAAAGGGTCCCCTACAAGATTTACAACCTAAAGCCTGTGCAACACAACCAGGAAAAAATGGAGGAAAAAAAATTCTAATTCCTCCCACTCTTTTCAGAAAAGAAAGTTTAATAAATAGACCAGAACACACCTCCAGATGGACACCTCTATTCCATTAACATGGCAGTTTTTTCCACTCAGATTTAAACCCGTTTCCAATAAACAGGAGTTAAATTTTTGAAAAGTCTGAGTGAGAATGTTCGTATAGGGGCTTATGTCGACAGAACTACAACCACTTCAATATTTACTTTGGCTCTAACCAGGAGTCGTACCATGGACACAAGCCCTCATTGTTCACGCTCAGCAAAGTACCCCCTCCCAAAAAAACTCAAGGATCATGCACAGTGGAAAATCAAAGCATGATGTTAAGCACCTCCTGTTTTAATTAAGTAACGTGAGCAGCAGCATGTGCGGAAAACAGATCCTTCTACAAACTGCTCATATTTTTAGCTTGATAATGTCTCCTCAAATTATGTTTGCAAGGGGGAGCTAATTTAGGCTTTGATGGTTGTTCTCCTCCCCAAAAAGGGAATTAAAAATAACAATCCCCCTTTTTCATTTCTTCACACTCTGGCCTGTTCTCCCAAGCTATTTAGTTTATTTACCTCAGGCACTGGGTCAGAGGAGAAAATTTTCACCTTCACCATCTGTATAGGAAAAATACTAGAGGACAAAATGCATCCTGTGTGCTGCTGGCTTGTCAGAGTATGGGGTCATGCTGTGACACAAGTTGAGGTAAACTCCACAGCCAGGGCCCTGCAGTAATTTTCCTACTGAATTTAACATTTACCACCTTCTCCCTTCAGCAAACAGGGTGGGAAGGATGGCTTCAAACAGGGGTCAGTGCTTCACCTTCAAGCAGTGCAGAGCTGAGTCGGGACTGGAGGCAGCCAACTTTCAAAAACAAAAGCTTTAAGGAGGCTCCTTTCCCTTTCTGTCAGTGTTTTGAAGACTACGGGGCTTGAGGAGGGTATTGGGTTCACCCTTTACGGCTGTGAGAGCTAAACTTGGACACCCAGGTTCGAGTGGGCCCTTCCCATCACTCCACTGAGAACATGCAAAGGATGAGAGTGGTCAGGAGGCTGCTGATGCTGGGATTGCATTGAAAATGGTTCACAGGAAGAGCATACACTTGGCTTTCCAGGGCTCCTGCTGCTTCCACACACTGCAGAACTAGGTTGTGAGCGCAACCAAATTCCAGGAAGCCCCAGGGATATCCATTTTAACTGCCTCCCTTGGTTCCTCTCTGCCTGCAGCCAGGGATTCAATTCACCCACGAGGTTTGCTATGGGATGTGGTCCAGTACTGAGTTCCACTGAAGCAAGAGCCAAGGTTGACCATGTGCCCTAAACCCACAGGGTCTCCCCCAAAGCGAAGCCCAAGGTCAATGAAAAGCCTGTCAGTAGATCATTCCTAACAACTGTAACACAGAAACTGATGACAAAAGCACCCTTGGCCATTTTCCACAGAGCTGAGCAGCAATAAAACATTCAGGGAGAGATTACAGCTCACACCAAAGTGATGGAGGAAGCACATTTCTGTGTACTCTGTTCCAGAACTTGTGCTAACAGAGGTGCTCAAATATCCAAGGACAAAGCTGAGCCCTCAGAGCAGGACTCAGCATCTTCCTGAGCACCTTCTGAGCTGAGGCAGCAGCAACAGGCACTGCAGGGGGGGTTCCCCCAGTGCTCTGGGGAGACTCCAGGGATTTCACACCCCAGAGCACTGGAAAAATCCACACCACTTCATCTAGTCCCAGCCACTATTAATAATTTACTCCAGCAGTCCCATGTTTTTTACCACAGCACTAATGACACACAATGAATAGAGCACAGGATGGGAGTTCTAACCTCTGCATTGTTTAGATCCTGCATAAAAGCCTGTGGCTTTCAGTCCCTTGAGGCAGCCCCAAGAGCTCCTGGTCTGAGTGGAGCTGAGCTCCTGTCACCCAGGCTGCCCTGCTCATGCTGGGTGTGAGATCAGCCTGGCCAAAAATAACTGAAAAAGCAGAGTCCAGCCACGGAGCCCTAATATGAGTCAAACATAGATTTGGACATAGATTTCCCAAAACAAGCGGTAAATAAAGTAACAGACGAGTCATTTCTCTCTGCTCTTTTTGTCTGAAAGCTGCCAGGCTTAGAAAACCAAGTCAAAATATAAACCCCCCCCGAAATGGCAGTTTCCACTGTGAGCCAGGGATGAATTACATTGACTAGAAAACAGTGCAGCTAGGAGAGACTGAAGAGAAGGGATGGATCCTAAAGAGGAAGGAAAAAAACTCAGAACGAGACAGAAGCAAAACACTTCTAAAGCACAGTAAGAGGGATTTAATTTCAGCTGTGAAAATGTCTGTTTGTACCACAGATCAAGTCCCTGGAAGTGTCCAAGGCCAGGGTGGATGGGACTTGGAGCAACCTGGGATAGTGGAAGGTGTCCCTGCCCATGGCAGGGAGTGGAACAAGATGAGCTTTAAGGTCCCTTGCAACCCAAACCATTTGATTAATCTATTGTAAGATTTTAAATGGAGTTACTGTCAACTACTCCGTGTTCTCCTGCCCAGGATCTTCTCAAAAAAGCAGCAAACCAAGCAGGGCTCCCTGTATCTTTCCAAACACTCCCCCACCAACAGGCAGATACAGCTCTTGCTCATCCAGCAGAGATGAGACTCAGGTAATAGATGATTCTCTTTTTCTGGTATGCCAGACGTACCTCACATCTGTGAATTTGAGACTCAGAATCTCAAATCTCCCAGGTACCAATGGGATCAGGGATAACACACCATAACACAGCTCCCAACAATGTGGTCCAGAGACTCTGGACAGACCCAAACTATCTAAATCAGCTATTTTAGCACAATTATGCTCACACACTTCATTAACAGGGCCTGAACACTCAGCCCAAGTTCAAAGAACTGTTTAAGAATTTAAATAAGCTGCCAAAACTCTAACGTATGTATAAGACTTCTTGGCTTTAGAGGGACTTGGCATTTGTTCTAGGGCTTCCTTAATTAAGGACAGACTTTTGGAAGTACCTTCTTTTGTTTTTGATTTTAACTTGGTCCCCAAGCCACCTGGGCCCAGATGGGTGGCAGGCAGCGTGGGAGCATGGAACCAGCAACACGAGCAGTGCTGCTCCCCAGGCTGGGCAGCTGTACAAGAATAGGACTTCACAGCACAGGAATGCAGCACACAGGGCTCCCCTCTAACTCTTTTTCCCCATGCCCTTCAGCAGCTGTGGATAATGGATTTTGCTGGCAGCAGCACCGATTTTAAAACCTTCAGTGGAATTCCAAGTCCAAGTGAATGACTCACAGATGTATGTGTGTACATACTTCTGTACACACCAGGATCTTTGCTCTTTCCATGCTACCCCAAGAAATCACTCACTTTCCTGTCCCTCACTCCCCACGACAGAATCATGGAATCCCAGAATGATTTGGGTTGGAAGGGACCTTAAAGTTCATCCCATTCCACCTCCTGCCATGGGCAGGGACAGCTTCCATGATCCTAAAGCTGCTCGAAGCCCAGTGTCCAGCCTGGCCTTGGACACTGCCAGGGATGGGGCAGCCACAGCTTCTCTGGGTAACCTGTGCCAGGGCCTCCCCACCCTCATTGTAAAAAACTTCTTCCTTATATCTGATCTAAATCAACCCTTATGGCTCCCTCATGCCAAAAGTCAAAAAATCCCTGTGTAACAGCTTCCCTGGCATCCGTGCAATGGGAATTCTCTCACAGTGCAAAGGAGGTTCCTGCTGTTTAAATCCCAAGTCCTCTCTGTGTCTTATTTTAGCTCTCCCCATGCTCACCCTGCTGCTAAGCTTTAAAATAGACAGAAAACCAGCTGCATCTTGTGAGCACTTCCAAGCAGACTTGGCTTCAAGGGAACAAGTTCCCTAAAGTTCTTCAAGGGAACAAGTTCTTCTTTTTCCTGGGAAGCCCAGGAAATCCCATACATGCAGGATCAGGGTGGTGACTGGCCTCTGAAATCAACTGTTCAAAGGAGGAATTAATTGCAACAGTTGTGTAATTTCTGAAAGGACAGCCTGATCCCAGCAGCTAACTCAGACATCAGCTCATGCAGCTGTTTGAGATTAATGCAAGTGTGTAAGCCACTGGGAAGGAACACTGGGATTTACAACCACTCCTGTCTCTGCTAACAAAAAAATGGATGGGTTTCATATTTAGGTGCTCAGCACCACTGATTTTTCCATGGCCCATTGAATATGGGCCTGTACCACGCTGCCAAGGGTACCCCAAAGCACAAACACCTGAAAAGCTCTGCACCAAGCCTGCAGATAGAGCAGTGCAAAGGCCCCAGAGCCTGCCTCACCCCTGGTGAGAACACTCACACCATGGAGCACCAGGCACCCAGCAGGGAGGGAAACACAGACGCAAGTCCTTTTGTAGCTTACTTTTTAAATTTATGGACTCTTTTCTTTCCCCCAGAGAAAGCCAGAAGCTTCCCCTACAAGTATCAGTAAGCACCCAATGCCCACCTCCCTGTCACAGACCCCCCAACAAGAGCTTTAACCAGTTCTACACAGAATCACAGCACCACTGAACTGCTTGGGTTGGGAGGAACCTTGAACTCATCCCATCCCACCCCAGACCATGGGCAGGGAACTTCCATTAGCCCTGGTTGCCACAAGACCTGTCTAAAGACAAAGAGAATTAGCTGAACATAACCAAATTATGTGGGTGAGGCTGGTATGTTCCATTCTTCCCAACCGTATAAGAATGTACCCTTCCAGGCAAGACATTTTTAAGAACTCGACTTAAAATATGAAATATGACTTCATTACAAGCTGGCTTTCTTTCTAAACATCCTGCACGACTAAAAGTCATTTCAACACACACAGAAACACATTCTTGCTGGAATACTGTATAATTGACTACAAACAAGTGATTTTTCATCTCTTGTCCAGTGCTGGTTGACAGAAACATTATAAGAAATTCGGGAATGAAAATGGAGTATTTCAATTCACGTCATTAATTAGGAGTTCAAGCAGCAATAAGAAACACACCAAGCTAATTCTGGAGCAAAGGACAACTTCCTTTACCAATTGAGAATCTGCTCTCTGATCTGGAAACTGGCAGGATGTTTTGTGTGACACTGGAGAGCTTTATACAGTGACTGACCCTTTCATGTGAAAACTTTGCTGATAGGCAACAATGAAGCCATTCTTCATAAAGGTTTTCTGCCAGCTCTTCTTTGAGGCCATCACAAACCTAAAATAACAGACTAAGAGAACAAGAGGAAGAGCTCCATGAGTGCCAGCAACAGTGTTCTCTGAGATGAACCCCTTATTTAGCATTTGGAGAAGAGGTCCAAAAGCATTTGGAGTAGGGAAATGTAAGAACAGGCCATGAACTGCTTTTCCTACAAACAACGTGGCAAAGGATGCTTGGCTATCCAGAAGGATTTTGCCTCTGGAGAGAGAAAAACAGATGTGTTCGGAAGGGTAGGAGATGCTCAAAGTTAAACAGTTAATGAAGACCAACAATATTCCGTATTTTCACATCAGACTCCCTGGAACTTTCAAACTTTAACCACAGCTTGATGCAAAGGTCACTGAAACACGGATTTCTTTCCCCTGCAGTACTCAGAACACAGCTCAGGAGCCTCCTGAGGGCTGAGGGAAGTCCTTCACTTCACTCTGCTCAGTAATTTACAATTTTTGTGAGAAGGCTTTCAACAACCCCCCTGTGCAGATGCTGCAACAGGACTGCCACCCCAAGAGGGCTGTTTGAGGTCAGCTCTGAGCTCAGGGCTGATCTCCATCCACACCTGTGCCTGTCCAGTGGACCAGGAATTCCTTTGTTGTTGCTGCAGGCTGAATAGGACTGTCAACAGGACAAGAGCAACAAGCCCTCCCGAGCTGTCTCCCAGCAGGCTGCTACCTGCCTACATACTCAGGTGCACAGAGACATCCTGAAGGAAACCTTGACAGGAAAGCATTCGGTGTATGCGTGACGATTCCTGAAAAAATGTGGCACAAATGCTGGGAGACACCTTCCAGCTCAGCAGGGCTGGATGTGTGCATCCAGGGACATGCTCACTAAATAGCAGCTTGAAAAATGCCACCTTCATAGGCTTTGCAGTCCTGTTGCAGGGATCCACGTTAGACCCGCAGAGCTGACTGTAGCACCTTGTGCTCTTCTGTGCCCACCTCCAAGAGGACTCCTTTGATCAACACAGAAAATGCTGAGTTTGAAGGGACCACCCTCAGGATCATCCAGTCCAACCCCTGGCCCTGCCCAGACACCCCAGCAATCCCACCCTGTGCATCCCTTAGAGCATTGTCCAAACACCCCCGGAGCTCTGGCAGCCTTGGGGCTGTGTCCATTGCCTGGGGAGCCTGGGCAGTGCCCAGCACCCTCTGGGGGAAGAATAATATCCAGCCTGACCCTGCCCTGACACGGCTCCAGCCGTTCCCTCAACTCCTGTCACTGGTCATAGAAGACATCAGTACTCGCTCCTCCCCTGCCCCTTGTTAGCAGCACAGTCAGAGACAGATGAGGTCCACATGTGCCCCACCAGTACACATCCATTCCACCAGAATAACAACCTGCCCTTGCCCACAAAGGCCTGGAAAAGGGGAGTTAGAGGCAGGAAGAAAGTCTGGACCTGAGACACTGTCCCAAGCTCAGGACTGCCCTGGTGCAGCAGCCTCACCACAGAGTCACTCAGTGCAATTCCAGCAATGCATCCCAGGAGCATCCCAGCAACTCACAGCACTCCTGGGGCACACAGGACAATGAGCCCAGTGCCAAGCATTACATTCGTGATGCACTAATGCACCACCCTATGGAAAAGTGTAATTGTAAGAGACAGCAACAGAAATTGGAGGACATTTGGCTGAAGTGCTCTTGGCCCTGTGTGTAAGCTGTCCCCCAAGAGAGCAGGGGGCCAGCCCTGGGCTCCCCTGTCTGCTGGCAGTGCACATACAGTGTGTCTGCACACACCTTCCCTGCTCCAGCACCAGAGCTGCTCACAGAAATGAGCCTGGCCAAGCCCACACTACTAACAATCCCCTGGCTAATTTGCACTCAGAAATATGACTCTGCATTTCTCCATGAAAGGGCTCACTGTCTGGGCACGGAGAGGGCTGCAGCAGGAACATGTGCCAGATGAATGGATTGTTACAAACACATGGAGAAATCCCAGCGCCGCTGTCAATGCACACAGGGCTGTTGTCAAACCAACAGCTCTTTCTGCCATGCTGTCACACAGGGAGCTATGCCAAGTTTAAAGGTTTGGACCCCGAGAGAGAGCTCCAGACTTGCCTTGCACAGGCAAAAGCAGTTAAAACAATTTAAGTTTTTTCTCATTCTTATGCAGTGAAATTCTTTCCACACCAAGGATCTGCAATGCTCCCACCAGGAGCAGATGATACAGAACACAGACCAACCTAAGCCCAGCAAGGAAGGGTAATTCCACCCCTGCCCCTAGAGCTGATTATCCTCAGGGTGTGTTGTACCAAGTATCTTACTCACCAATGTTGCCCAGAATTGTGGCTTCTCCATCCCTGAAAGTGTCCAAGGCCAGGCTGGACAGGGTTTGGAGCAACCTGGGGTAGTGGAAGGTGTCCCTGACCATGGCAAGGATTGGGACTGGATGGGCTTTAAGCTCTGTTTAAACCCAAATCCTTCTGTGATTACAGAAGCAGACAAAGTCAGTGAGACTTTTTCCAAAGGAATTCAACTTCAGGGTAGCGTGAGAACAGTAGTTTTCAAACTGTGATCAGCAATGTCTGTGAACTATTTCTAGTTTGCTTGTGAAAGGTAACAAAAAAATCTATCATAACCAAGTCAAAGTTTGCTATGCAGCACAGGAAAAACATGTTGGGTTTACGCTCAGTCGATGGAATGCCATTCCCCTTTCACTGCTGCTGGAAGGGTCAGAGCCAAAATCCTCCCCAGGACCAAGACTGCCCACTAAAACCTCACTGTGCGATCCCCAGCACTGTCTCAGCAGGTAGACAACAAGCTGTCTGTGCACCCAGAAACTCACAGAGCTTTAGACACCAAGAATAACTTCAGTTTATTCTTACAGAGCAAGATAACAGGGCCAAGGCTGGCACACACACACCATAAACACTCCTGCTCTCCTCAGCGGGCTGCGAATTACTGGCTGCTTGCAGGAAAACTGGGCAGCTTTAAGGATGATAAAATCCCAGGTGTTTATAACATGTAGTACAGACACAGAGAAATAGAAACAGAAGTAAATTTCTTGACTGCTTCATCCACAGCCTCTGTGCAAGCAAGTCAGTTACCTTTGGGATGAAAAACGTTAGCACAGGATCTGCTTTCAAAATACAGTCAGGAGGTACAGCAAGAAAAGTCAACCAAGGATCTGCAACAAATTCCTCACGAGGAGAAGAGCTGCCATGTTTTACATCTTGTATCTCACAAGGGACCCAGGCACTGCCCTAGATCACAGCAAGCCTGCAGGCAGGCTGGCATTCTTCCTGCTGCTGGAGCAACCCCTCTTCTGAGCCCCAGGGCTGTCCCCAAGGGGACCAACCCCACTGCTGCCCTGGGGCCATCTAACATGAACCCCTGGACTGGTAATTCAGCACCACGAGACAAGAATTACAGAAAGAACCTCTGGAGGTCATCATGCCCCCCTTTCTCTAGCAAGGCCACCAAGACCAGGTTGCCCAGAATCATGTCTGGATGGCTTTTGAATGTTTCCAAGGATGGAGACTTCTTTCTCTAGTGACCAGTGAGAGGACATGAGAAAATGGAGTGAAGATGCACCAGGGGAAGGTCAGGTTGGACTACAAGAAAAAAGTTCACTGAGAGGGGTGTCACTGGAACAGGCTCCCCAGGGAAGTCATGTAACCAACCCTGTCTTGAGTTCAAGGAGGTTCTCAGTGAAGCTCTTGCTCATACTGTTTAGTTTTAGGTAACACTGTGAGGAGCAGGGAGTGGGACTCCATGACCCTTATGGGTCTTTTCCAGCTCAAGGTATTCTGTAATTCTATTCTGTCATTGTGTTTCTGCAGGGATCAGTCAAGTCTGCAGGCAAGGGAAAGGTTATTCCCACTTTTACAGGCAGACCACTGCATCCTTTAAGTCTTTTCCAATCTTAATGATTCTGTGATTCAAGGTTTTGCCTAGAGCACAGGATGAGGTGAGACATGGAGTGAGACTGATCTGCCAATGGCCAGCCTGCCGTCCTGGGTACCCCCGTCAGCCTCTGGGCCAAGAACAAAGAAACAAGAACACGCTGGTAGAAACCAGGAGATATCCTGGTCCAAGAGCTCCAGTGAAATGCTGGGGACAGCACAGCCCCACAGCTCACACATGGATCCTACCCTCCAATATGGGCTCCAGGTGCCATCTCACAGGCAAGTCACATCACAGCCAGTAAGAGATTTCCATTATTGATCCCACAGAACATTGTCACCTGCTGAGGCACATTCTTAAGTCCCTAAGGTGCATGGCTGATGGGAAGCCAGAGAATCCTAAATGGTTTGGGTCGGAAGGGATCTTAAAGCCCATCCAGTCCCACCCCCTGCCATGGGCATGAACACCTTCCACTAGACCACGCAGCTCCAAGCCCTGTCCAACCTGGCCTTCCAAGAATTCACAGGGCTAACACCTCTCTCCAGCAAAGGAGAAGAATTTCAGCTTTAAAAACACTTTTCAATCTGACCGACAGCATCAAAAACAAGTAAAGAAATTTCAAAACACAATAGCAGAAATTAGCCGTGTAATGCGGTGCCCCCACCACCCAAGCATGCAGAGGTTGTGCGAGGCACCAGCCAGGGTGATGCCCAGGGTGCAGTTTGCTCCAGCCACACTCCACAAAGTGGCACGGCCAGAGGATAAAGCATCCAAGTTAGTCACAGACTCAGGAATATCAGATTTTTGCCTTTTCAAGGATAATCAGGGCTTCAGAGAACACCCATGAAAAGCAACTCAGACAGAAGTACAAAACTCATGTAACCCCCCATATCCTGGGATCAAGGAATCAGCAACAAAAAACCAGAACTAAAGCGTCAACACAGGAGATCTGAATAGCTCTTCCCTCTCAGGATCAGCAATTTAATAACCTGACTGAAGCATAATCCCTGTGAACCTACAAGACACACCTACAACACAGTATTTAACAACATCAGACCAGACATTTCCCCCGCTCCACTGCAAATTCACAGCACACAAACACAGCAGGTTTCATTACTCTCCCCCTGGCACAGGTTTCACTTGGCATAAAGGAATTCATGCCAAACTCTGCTTTCACCAACACTAAACTAACACTTACAGCAATCAGTGAGTTATTTTAAACTTTGCTGAAGCCAGCATGGAACTTGAGATTTCATAATTTTGGCCTAATTTTTCCTCAAGTAGCCAGTTACCCTGGAAAACTGAGGTTCTCTGAATTTCATGGAATGGTACACTGCTTGAAAATAAATGGATTACGTCCTATTTGCTGACAACTGGCTGAAAATGTTTTATACGTAATTAAGAGAATAGAAAAACAACCACTGCAGCCAAGCAGGGAAAAATATATTCAACCTTTACAGATGAAGTAGAGAGTTTTCCTGGATGTAATTTTGTCCATTCCATTTCAGATGAGGAAACAGTTGAAAAGGTGACAACCTCATATGCTGACAGGATTCTGAATAAGGGAGGGGAAGGAAAACACAACACCACTCTGCTAGCATGAAATAATGAATTTATCAATTAAAATCTTCTGAAGTTTTTCCAGACAGATTTTACAGTGTTATTGCTTTGAATGGCTAAGTGTACTCATCTGCAGTGTGCCTCTGGGAATGAGGTGATGTGAATGACAGAGGTCAGCGACCATGCCCAGGGGCCCCCAAAACCCACAGCAAGGGACTCAGCCTTGCACTGAGGCAGCACTATAGCTTCATTTTACAGAGAAGGAAACAAAACCAAAGAGATTAATGGATTTTCACAAGTCACAAAAAAAGGAGTAGGTGTCAGGGCTGGGAATGATAAAATAAGCTAACACTTCTTCCAAAATATACACTGAAATAAACTACAGATATTCAGCTTTTGTAGAGCAGTTTACTTAGTGCATTCACGGAGTACTTGTCAGACCAGTGCTAAATCTGTGGTCATGGCAATATCAAGAACAACTTTTCTTCTGTGTTGCTTTTAAGGAACTCTTACAAACTCACAGACAAAAATCTCTCTTCCCATCGAAGCATTTTGCCTTCAGCACTGAAAAAAAAAAAAAACACTCTGGGTTTTTGGATATGGGGTTCTTGATTTTCAGCGTTTAGGGTTTTAAAACAGTAATGTACTAGGACTGGAGAGAAGGAAAAAACTAAAAGCAAAGAATTCCTACTTTAAATTCCAAATATTTTGGGCTAGCTAAAATTTCTAGATCTGATTCTCTTCAATTTGTGATCTCATGTTTCACTCAGGGATACAGAAATCCACACAGGCTTCTCCTATGGACACACATGTGCTGGACACATGGCTGCTGTAGGGTCAACATATGGGACATACCAAGGTCAGAACACATTCTCTTGGAAAAGAATGACTCTGGACTCAGACTGATGGAAAACTGGTGCTGTGCTGATGGCTGACTTAATGCTAAAGAGAAGACAAAGAAAAACAGTGAGGTCTTAACTCTAATCTTGTAAGCTAAAGGCTCTGCAGCCCTGTGTAAGTAATGCTGTACATTTCCCATCCCCAGCTAAGGAAATGGGATTATGAAAACAGGGACACTTGGAGGATAGGATTGCTTCCTCTGCAGTACACAGTATCACAATTCTCCCTTCTGCTGGTCCGTTCTCTTTGTGTGGATTTCAGGGAGCAATCACTGGAGAGGGAAAAATCTCAGGGAGTACCCAGGCAAACCTCTGGGAGAGCCAAGCACTGAAGGCTGCATCAGTGAGTGTGGTGTGGAGAAGATTGCAAATGCACAATTTATTTCTTTACGGTTTAATCCCAACCACAAATGCACCGTTTGATGATGGGTAGTTTTTTCTCCCATCACTGCCTGGATATAAATAAAGAGAGGAAATGGGCACTTAGGTCTTTCAATAGCTAGTTCCTAGGAAATTGGGTAACTGGAAGCCCAAAAAACACACACGTGCCCTTATTCTGCAGAGCATGGTTCCCAGCCATGCTGTTTTCCAATGGGAAAGATTCCCACCTGAGCTATCCCCACTCCAGGGGATGAAGTGCACGAGATAAAGCGCGTTCCAACCCCAGCACACCTGCAGGTGTTGGACTTGACTGTCCCCTCAGGGGACAGGGACATGTCAGGGACGTGCTCCGGCCCCGGAGCCCTCGCACGCATCACAGCGCTTGTCCAGCAGCATTCCCAGGCCCGGACAGTGCAGCTCCCTGGGGCTCTGAGGCAATTTCAAAGGCTGGAAAACTAAATTTTTGGAATACCTCAGCACAAGGCATTGCAGGTGGCAGGAATGAAAGAGCAGAGAATGTCCAGCTTCAAGAAACTCACAGTCCCTCTGCTGAGCATGCAGGAATCCAGACTCAGGCTCTCCCTCTGCCAGGGATAAACACTGTCCTATTCCCAATCCCAGCACTTCACAGGGAATAGCAGATAATGTGCCACAACTTCTTAAATACTACAAAATATGCACCTGCTCCATACAGTATAACATAGACTGTCTTTGAAGACTTTGGGGTTTACACATAGATGTGATGTATCAGCAGATAAATTAAAACCTAATGGCTTACTCTATTTGCTGAAGCCATTAAGTTTCTTAGGAGTTATGTTCAAAGGTGTTCAGTAGATCATTTAATATGACCTACTGCACAGTGCAGGCAAAGCATCACCTAAATGGCCCCATAAGGAACTGAAAGATTTAGCATCACCTGTTTGACACACAAAACCCAACAAAACAAAAAACTAAAAAAAAAACCCAAAAAACCCCCAAAATACAAAAAAAAAACCACACTGAAAAAACTCCACCAAACCCCAACCCAAAAAAAACCAAACCCTAAAAAACGAAAACCCCAGCACCTTTTTTTAAGAATTATTTTCATCTGAAACCATCTCAGATCCTTTTTCTGAAGCCTTTCAAACAATCCCTCAACAGCTCCATCTCAAATCCACACAATAGCAGCAACTGGTGAGCAACATCAGCTTGCAAGGGAACAGCTGATACATCATGGAAGTACCAGGCCACTAGAGGGATTTCTTAAATGCATGAAATAAAGATAGTTGATGGAAAAACTGAGAGGCTGGTTCTGTCTCCTTTGAGAAATCATTCTGCTCTTTAACTTCTGCCAGTTTATCAATGGCTGCAGTTGGACAGAATCTTTGTTTTAAAGAGTTTCATTAACCTCTTCAGATCATGTAACCCAATACAAGACCTAATGAGCTGAAATCCAGGGTTTGGGGCTCTTTATTTTGGTTTCTTCCAAGTATATTTTTAACTTCCATGCCAGCCCACAACTGGAAGAAATATACCTTTGTGGGGTCAGCAGACCTGGAAGAACTACATCCTCCTGCACAGGAAAGGCTGGAGGTTTGGTCCAGCTGTGTATCCAAACTATTAGCACCAGATGTTTTCCTTAACCTCTGGGTTGTCCCAAAGGTGTCTGTGTAGTATCCAACAAGCCACACACCTGCAGGAGCAACAGCAGCCTGGTCAGCTTTGTCAGGTGGGTGATTACTGCTGGGAGTTGTAACACACCATCATTTCCCCTTGGACATCTCACTCTGCTGCAGAGGTAAAAGGCCTGGAAGCACGTTTCTCCTCAGGTCTCTGTGGGACACTGACTTTATTCTGGCTGTTTTCTGTGATTCTGATCCATGTGCAACAACAAGCTCTCCATCTTGCAATAGAAGAACAGAGCAAACCTGAAGGTGACTGAAGCTCTTCACAGGTAGAATCAACCAACACCACTGCACAATGAATTGGTGAGTGCAGAAAAGAAACTCCTGCTTAGGCCTAGCTTAGCCCTGAACACATACTCCTCCCCCTTAAATCTGCACCACGTATACAAAGACAGACTCATCCAAAAAGCCAGATGGGAAGTTTGTAGGCAAAGCTGCTGGAAGCACCACTGACAGCAGCTCAGTTCTTGCTCTGTGAAACAGAGCTTCCTTCAAGGCTCAGGTATTAGGCAAAAAGTCCTGGCAGCAGCCTTCGTTTGTATGAAGTCAGAGCAGAGTTCTGCCAGCAGACGGCCATGAGCTCACTAGTCTGAAATAACATCTCATTGACAAGAGTTCTTGTGGAAGCAATAACTTGTTTGTGTGTGAAATTAAGGGAGAAGAGGGAGCGAGGCTATGTAAGGAGTGATAAAACATGTACCACAAACACACTCAGTAACTTGACAATAATAATTTCCATTTAAATCCTGCTTCAAATAAAAAAAAGTGAATTAAAAACAAATCATAAATTAAGAGACAGTATTTAGCACCAGTGACATTTTTGTATTCCAGTCACACACACTGAACTTATTTCAGACTGGTGTTTTGCAAAGTGAGGGCAACCATAGTCTCTGACAGCCAGAGCTGGAGGAAGAAAATATTTGAGGAGGCAAAAGACCCAAAAGCAATCATTATCCTCTACTAACCAATTTAGAGGAGTCTGGGTAGACTCCTCCAAAACCCTGGAGCCCATCTCAGAGACAAATAAATGGAAACCCCACCCAGAGCTTCGTACTGAAGGAGCACATATCATCTGGAGCAAACACCAGCAGCATCCAGAGACTGATTTATGTGAGTGAGTCAAGCAATGCTAAGGGAGTAAGACTGGGAAAAATGAGCACAGTACTGGGCTACTGCTCTGTTGTTCCAATAAATGGTTATGCTAAACCAGATACAAACATGCAGTGCTTGGTCCCTACCAGCAGCTGGCTTTTCTAAACCTTCAGGGCCTAAATAACCTGCTCACATCTCAGTCTGTTCCAGCAGCTCAGAACTCCCAACCCCAACCCTCACCTAAGCTGCCCTGTGTAGCAAAAGGGAACAGAAAGGATTCACCTCTACCAACATCCCACCACCGTCTCAAAGTGCTGAAGGAGTTGGAGCCAAGCCAAACTAAAGAAGCCATGGAGCTCCAGGCGCTAAAAGTACAGAACTCTAGCTAAAGTACTTCCAGAAACCCTCTGCACACTAACAGAGAAAAAATGCCATCCAGCCAAGTCAACACCAACCTGCTTCCCAAGTCTGCCAGCATGCAGAATCTACCAGAAAATTCACATCTCCAAATCTTATTCCTCACCACAACCCCATAAGGGAACCCCAGTTCAATTCAGGGACATCACAAGGTCGTATCAGACACTCCAATATCATCAGCCCTTTTCTCCATCTGTAGGATCTGCAGTACTAACTGGAGTTCTCAAAGTCTTCCCACTCCCAAGAGCCAACGTCACTTTAATCCCTCAGGCAGCAAGGGATCATGTCCATAACACAGGAGATTATCCAACCTTGCTCCCTACTAACACCACTCCTCCTAACTTTTTAAGCCTGTACAACCCATCAGTAGAACAGATCCTTGAATATTTAGATTTCCAAGCCTGAAAGCTAACCTCAAGCTATTCCAGCTATTTCTCCCACTGGTAATTCTAGCCAATTCTAGCCAAGAATTAAGGAGAAATAAAATGCAGGCCAGCAGTTCCTGAAGACACTAGAACTCCTTTTAATACTTCAGTTTACAGAAAAGAGAAGTAGCTTGCCTTTTACTGTTTTTCCAAAATCAAAACATAAATCTTTACCCTAATCACACAGTTTCCATGCTGACATATCTTTCAATGTCTTCTTTTTAATTAGGATTTTTGTTAGTCTAGTGTAGTGACTTTTGCATGTAACTGCTGTGTTTTTCACTGAACTGTAAGTATTTTTGTCATTGTCTTTATGAGTATTGGTGTTAATTACAAGTTCTGGTTATAATATAGGAATGTACTTGTTGTCTTCATTTAAGAAGAAGAATTTGCAAGAGTGAAAACACACCCTCAGTGAACCACAAGGGGGGCACCCAGCATTAAGGTGCAGTGGCCAAGAACACACTCTGGAACACCCCAAGGAAAAGGCAAAACAGGTCCCTGGAGCAGTGCAGCCAAGGACAGGGCTTAGCACCTGTTCTGCTCCTGCAGCACACACTGAACCATGTTTCCATCTCACTCGCACACTTTGTTTCTCTGGTTCTCTTTTTGATGCAAACAGGATGTAACATTCCTGCTTCCTCACATGAACTGGGGAGTGCTGATGATTGATGGAGAGAGAAGAGTCTTGCTGCAAAGCTTTACAGGTCATGCTCCTCTTTGCCTCCTAGACATAAACTGTGGGGACAGAACAGGTTTCTCACAGCTTTTTCTGTCCAAAATCACA
Source organism: Eopsaltria australis (assembly GCA_034509425.1). Classification (NCBI taxonomy): domain Eukaryota; kingdom Metazoa; phylum Chordata; class Aves; order Passeriformes; family Petroicidae; genus Eopsaltria; species Eopsaltria australis. Next base: position 282,676 of record JAVTVJ010000319.1, on the reverse strand, counting down.
CTTCCTAGCTAACATCTTCTTATGACTTGCCTGAAGCAGGCTTTTGGTTATCTGATGATACAGCAGCCCAGCTACAGGAACTTGCTTAAGTTCACTTGGCTGAAATCTGGTAGGGAATGATTCATGTATTTGAGCTAAAAAATAGAGGAAAAATCAACCAACCAACCAAAAAAACAACAACAACAACAAAGGGTTTGCATTTGTCTTTTTTAACATTTACCTTCCTTGTCACAATTAACAGTTCAAAGTAGGAATGCTGGAAAACAACCTTTTCCTCCAATCCTGAAATGGTTTGGGTGAGAAGAGTCCTTTAAATGTCACCCAGTCCAACCTCCCTGCAATGAAGAGAGACACCTTCAAGCAGATCAAGTTGCTCAGAGCCCCATCCAACCTGACCTTGAATTTTCCAAAGAACCTTGTAAGGACAAGAATGATTGAAAGTACTGAAGAAATGAAATCAAAAGACAACCTTAAATTCTCATTCTACCCCCAAAGGTACAACACAGCACCCATTTTGAGAGCAGCTGCTGAGCCAGCAGCAAAACCAAGGTTCTGACCTGCTAACTGAAGAGAAAAGCACCTGCTACCAGCTTCAGGACATAAACTAACCCTTCACAGTTAATGCAACCTCACTGTTGCCACCGGGCAAAATTCAAACCAGGCTGCAGCCACACATAACCTTCCCTCTGCAGAGAGATCAAAGTGCAAAACTAAGTAAACAATCCTTTTAGAACCAAGGGAAGCCTGTACTCTGTGTGGGGAAAGGAGACAAAAAGCATAAATATAAATCATGTTTTTCTTCCTTACAGGAAAAAATCTTTAAAAAAAACCAAAAACAACAACAACAACAACAAAAAAAACCCAACAAACAATTTCCTTTTGGAGCTGAAGCCTTACAAAACTAATGTGAAAAAGCTTAAATGAGCCCTACCATGGCATTGTAGTTTACATGGACTCCCACTATCTCCTGCTTCAGCATGACTTTAGATCCTCATGAGCTCCAGGGGGGACAGCCTCAAAATCCTGGTCCAGATCAAGATCTGCTTATCATTAAACAGGGAGAACAGGTGTCTCATTCCTATCAGTCCATCCAGACAGAATGAAAGGAAAATAGCTGGAAATCTACTCATTCCATGTATTACAACCACTCAGGCATCACAGATGATATGAAGATCTCATCAACATCCATGTTTTAATAAATCCCTGGAAAAAGAGCAAGGACAGACTTTGATGAAGGCATATTCCCACCCCAAAACAACACTATCAGCTTTCATGCCATTCTACCTGATTCTACATGTTATTAAGGGGGAAAACATACTGACTACCTAAATAGTTGGTCAGAATGAAAGCAGAAGACACCAGACTTCACTCCTGAGTAAGATTTCACTTCCCAAAACGTCTAACAGCTACCTCAAAAAAGCAATCACTTCTCCCAAAGAAATGTAAGAAATTCTGCTTTATAGGCCATTAACATAATTTCAGTTCTCTGCAGTGAATTCAGTCTCTGCTACAAAGTTTAGCCTTTCTTTAGTATCATGTCAAGATGAGGAACAATGTGTTACGTTGCAAAACTTTACACAACCTAAGTGGTTCACATAAAACTTTAATGACTGAACTCCATTTGGAGGCATATACCAGATCCATAGTCAGATGGAAAAAGTTTAAAATCAACATGTTGCTACTAGGCTCCCTGTCAATTTTTCCAGAAAGAAAACTGGAGTCATTTTACAGCAGCAAAAGTGCTCTGGCCCAAGGACACCAGATACAGATATACAGACAAATGCATGTGCCTGCAGACACAACCAAAACGAATCATTTCATGCTTAAAAACTGGATTCAGGCACTGTATGAGGCAAATTGCAAACAAAAAAAGGGAAAAAAAGAATCATGTTTTTCTTAAGTGATGAGCAACGCCACAAGCCTGTATGAAGGAGCTGGGCATTTTACAGGAGAGGGCAAAAAATCCACCTCATTGAGAATACCAAAAATTTTTTTATTCCTATCTTCCTTTACCCTGAAATTTTGGTGCATGTGGGTCCCATTTAGCTGTAATCCACCCTTGGCCATGAGCACCATCAGCGTGCACGGTGCTTGACCAGAATAAAGGAAATGAGATGCACAGAAATAGACTGCAATAATACAAAGTCTGAGACATCATCCCACAGGAAGGAAATTCCAGGTTCTGCCAGACAGCACCCCACATCACCTCAGTCCTCTCTGGACCCTGTAGCCCAGATGAGCCTCCTGGGACGAGAGATGGCAGCAGTGCAGGGCGATGTTCTGCACACCATGTGCATCACAGATCTGTTTCTGGAGAATCCTGACCCAGTGCATGAAGACTTTCAGTCCCAGGGTACTCAGATAAATAACTGCAGGTGCGTGATAATTTACATAAGAGACCAAAAAAGCCCTTTAATCTCTGGTTCAACACAAATCCCTGTTTTGCTCTCCTCAGGAAGGGCGCTGCCAAGTCTCCCAGGGACTGACTCTTCTCCAGCTGCACTCAAACACCTGGAGTCTCTTCCTCAGGAATCTGATGGGCAGTGACCAGGCAGCTTTCTGGAAAGACAACACTTTCCATTTAACAGAAAATACGAAAGAAAAAGGAGAAAAATTGGTTGGAACAACAGCCTTTATCCCAAAGGTCTGCCACCCTCAGCCCACATGAGTTTCCAAGACAGTCCTTGACAGTGACAGGCTGCCCAGGGATTGTAGAATCTCCATCCCCAGAGATATTAAAAACCTGAACTGAAAGTGCTAGGCAGCCTTCACCAGAGCTGGCTTTGAGCAGGGAGCAGCCAGCCTTTGGAGGTGCATTCCAGCCCTAACCATCCTAAGAGATCCATGCATTAGTTCAGCTGGGGAAGGGGAGAGGACTTCATCCCTGTAACATGAAGATGACAGCAGGAATTGGGCAGGCTTCTCCCTGGATCAGACCTAACTGATCCCTACTTCCAGATTTGCCAGAAGTAAAGAGCTGAAATAGCTGGTGTACCAAGTACAAGTGAAACTGAACTTTTTTTTTTAATTTTTTAGGGGTAAATTAACAGGAGCACTTAACAGCTAATATTGGTTGCAGCTGGTCCTTGGATCCACAGCTGAAGGTGGTTCAAAACACAGGCCAGTGCACAACCTGGGCAGCCTGGACTGGATGAGAAATCCCAGCCCTGCTGGAAAGACAAGGGATAAAGTGGGATCCAGTCCTGGGCAGGAATGAACCAGATGATTTCTTGAGGTCTTTTCATTCCTACTTTGTACACATGAAAAAAGACAAAAAAATCTTGAAAACTAGATCTTTCTGACCTTTGAAAACATCCAAAGGCTTATCATAAACAACAGCCTCTGCTACTGAACTCTGTCCTGCTGTTTCTCTTGGGCAACAGATTATTTTATTGAATTCAAGTCTCTAAACATACCACCTGCAAGGCACCAGGCAGCCTGTGACACAAGGGACAGACACACAGATAACATGGTAAACTCCTGTCTCAAAAGGTGAGAGCCAAAAGACAGCAGCCAAAAGAAATGGTTGTATTTTCAGAGATAGAGACCATGCAGGATTCAGATATTAAAAAAATAACTAAACAAACACACACAATGTATTATGCTCAGTAGTTTCACAGAACTCCTACACATTTCAAGACATCAGTTTTATGGTATTATCCCTGTACCTCTGGAGGGCTATTTATTCATTTTACGGTGATGCTGAATTACTTTTGCCTTCTTTCTTTTATCCCAATATTCACACTGCTGTCTACTAGATGCAAATAAGAAGTGTGGGACAAAATGCTCTTCAATGTCATCAAAAAAGCATCAGAATCTGGCAATTTGTGACCACAGCAGGGAAAAATAAACGCCTACTACCCTGCGCATTGCCATCACGCAGCTCATGCCTCTTTTATGGCTTCTCTGCAGAACTGCACAGTTTTTAGCTGAAGAGTGGTTTGTGTCTTGCCATGCAGACCTCAGCAAGGCACAGCAGTAATTTGCGACGTCCCTTCAAATGTTCCTACTGAACAATTTCATGATGTAATTTGCTTCAGTTTGCCAAGACTGAGATGAGGGACAGAAACTCAGAGGAAAAAAAAAAGTGATTATGGATATTGGGATGGGAACACTTCTTTAGCCTTCCCTGGTTTTCAATTTTTAAGTAATTTTACTGCATCTTGGTGTAAAAATGACCTTAGCAAGAAAATATTCATAACTGATATTTCTTGATCCTTCTATCTCCAGTCCCGATAAATTCAAGAATCTTGTGTAGATTACTTTACCCTTCTACCCCAATTTCCCCAGCTAGAAATTGGAAGTATTTACTCCTGTTCTTTCTTTTAATGCAGTCATCTAAATGCAAGTTCTCTGGCAGAAAGACTCTCTGCAAAATCTTGCACGACAGGAATGTCACCTTAATTGCAATTCCAAAGCTATGCAAATCCCATCTCACTCTTGACCCCTCTTAGTCTATGACTGTTATTAAAATTACATCATAAATAAATTTAAAGTATCTACAAATACAAACGGGAAACTAAATCCCACTGAAATTTAAATGACAAGCCAAGGGAAAAGTCAGTTAATCTCTAAAACCTATGTTTTAATATTGCCACGTGGAAGTCACAGCACAGGTGAGCACATCTGAAATGAAAGCAAAACATCAGTGGACAGAAGCAGGAGAGGCAGAGGCAGCAGACTGGAACTTCAGCATTCCTAAGTGATTAATAGTGACCATGGATTAAAGTGACCTCACTGCTCAAATGGAGACAAGGACAGAAAGCACAGGGTGTTTGAAAGCCAACACTTCCCTGTGAGTATTAACAGCCATTAAAGCTTTAAATGGTCCCTGCATCTCAGTGGAGTTTACCCTCTGTGGAATTTTTCACATTTGAAAAGTAAACCACTAAAGAATAAAAAAATGCTCAGATATCATCAGCTAGTTCCAGTCTAATAATACATAATTATGAAATATAATTATTATACTGATCTCATCAGCATCTATTTTCAGCTACAACCAGTTCTTTTAAGTTGAAACTATTCCCTCACTGGAGCTGTGTTACAGTACATCCACTCATCTCTCAGCTGGGATTTGTTCCAGCTTTCCACTTGTCTCACTATCGTTCACATTATCATTCCTGAAATATAAGCATAATCTGATCCCTAAAGCAGGTACAGGTTTTCAAGCACAAAAGGACCTAATTACTGCTTCCAAGCACCAACTCATTTATGCAGGCATTCTGTCCCCAGGTTACTAGAAGAGGACAGCAGATGGCCCACTAGGATGAAGCAGAAGATGAAATTACAGGCAACTTTCTTTGCTATACAATCACTTAATCTGAGACTAAGGAAAGTGTAAGGCAATGTGCTAAACTGCTGAATACACACACTTTTAGGCTGTCTACTGCAGCCAAGATGAACCTGCCTGACAAGCAAACACTCCATACCTGTAATCAACTGATCTCAAATAAACAATCAGCATTGATAAAACTCACAATGAAACACCACAGCCTCGGCCTGCTAAAAAAAAGAGGGTTGGGGCACGCTGACTGCGTAACTTCTGGGTCATTTTTGTTAAAGATAAAGATCCCTTTCCCTCCCTTTGCAGTTCTCCAAGCCCAGCACAAACAATGCTGCACACTTTTCCTGCAAGTTTCCCAGCTGGGCTGGGAGCACAGGGAGCCCCGGGAGCAGCTCAGCCACACCAGGCCCAGCCACGTCAGAAGAACCCTCTGTGGCTACAAAAAAACCTGAACTTGGGTCCAACAGCCAGTTTTTTTCTTTAGGCTCTCTCCTGTTGTGGGCCCCACAGCAGTGGGTATTTGGGCACTGGGAGGGGACAGCTGTGACCCTTCGTGCTGCACAAGGAGGGACGGCTGCTCCCTTCAGCACTGCTCCTCCATGGTGACACGGACCCAGCTCGGGTTCTGTGGCTAAAGCAGGGAGACGGCCATTCCCACTGGGATGGCCGGGCCCAAAGGCTCCCAGACTGCCTCTGTCCTGGGAAGCTCAGCAGTGCCAGGACAGAAACCGGAGCTATCCCACAGAAATTCCCACTGTGAAGTCACCAGCACAGTCCCGGGATGACCCGGCCTGCTGTCCCCGGCAATGTCAGCCAAGGTTAACACAGGCCAGGGGCCGGCCCAGGAGGCAGCTCAGAGGCAACTTCCCCATTCTCGGGGAGGGAAGTAACAAGGGAAGGAAGGAAGGGTTTAACTCCAAGGCCACGGCTCCTCTGTGCCAGCTGGCCCCAGACCAAATGGCCTGCTCGGCTCATTAGTAGCCAGCGAGTCCTTCCAAAGCTGCTCGCAGCCTCTTTCAGAATTGTCATAATTAAGACCAAAGGTAGGAAGGGAACACAAGGCTGCCCAGTGCACATCTTTTGCTCAGTATCAGGATACTAAAGCTTGAGATTGATACAGACTACACAAAGGAAATTCAGTGCCTGTTTCAAATTCATTATCTCTTAACCCACCTTTACTGTCACTCCTAAAGCCTCCCCCCTAGAAACCCGTCAGAGGAATCCACTGTTGAATTTCAGCCCTCCAGCTATGCAGACAGAGTATATGGGAGCTTGAGAGATGATATATGGTTTTAGTTTCCATTCTCAAGATCTACATTTGGGCATTTCAAAATGCTGACTTACTCAAGAAAACGCTGAAGTAGAATATAAGTAGCAGTGAAAGAACGCAAGCCTGTGACAAATACCATTCCCCTGCCCTCCTCCCCAAGCTATCCCTGCGACACAGGTAAATCTTGGAATTCATCTTTTGAAAGGACTCTGCCTGAAACACAAGATGCATCCAGAAAGGGACTGAATGGTTTCACTTGTCCTCAGGAGACTTTATAGATAGATATCATACGTGAGCTTGCTCTGAGCGGGTACTTTGTGTTCCGAAAGTTCCCAGCTCTGGAAAACCTCAAGTCTTATTGAGGAGCAGAACTAAACCTCTCCAAGGAACCACTGCCACCCCACAGGTACCTCTCACTCTCTGTGGCAACTCAGAGCATCCTCAGAACTTCTTTTCCAGTGGCTGTAACATTTTAGTCATTCTCATTTTGTAAATCTTGACATTTTCATCAGCAGATTTTCCAGCTTAGCCATGCCTTGTGTCTGTGCAATCCTCTTAAAAAGGGAATGATTTCTTATAAGAACCTTAGCATATTTTAAGTTATGTTAAAATAAGTCCCCACAAATACTTTCACACAATATTGCAGAGACCTTAACTCTCGTGAGGATAATGCAAGTAATGAACTGAAAAAGTTGTAGGTCCAACCAATTATCTGCAGGACTTAAAACCCCCCCCCCCCAAAACTTACTTTGCACTTGTACAGCAAGAGGCATTTTGGTATGCAGTCTGCTTTGGTGACCAGGAATGCACTTACAACTCCCTCAAATTTTTATACACACTGAGCTTAGCTGAATCACAGCTCATGTGGGGTCTGATAATATCTGTTTTTATACACATCTGCTATGAGGAAATCTCAACTGGCAAAACTCCTACTGATACAAATGAATGAGCAGTCACAGGTCTACACGGAGAGGAATGTGGATTTACCCACTGCCACACGAGCTTGTGATTCCCCAGCACGCTTGTGTGGCACCCCAAATTTGGCCTGATAGCACAAGTTGCTTTATATATCTGCAACACGAAAGGAAGGGGAAAAAAAGGGCAAAGAAGATCCGTGCACTGGATGCTCTGCAGAGCCCTGTACTTGGAGACAAACTACAGCCATGTCACTGAAGCACACACAGAAACATCTGTTTAATGATACTTCAGTGATGTGACTGGGGGGAAGCTCCTCTCCACGCCCCTTCAAAGTCAAACTAAACTTTATTGACTTTTTAAGTTAACAGGAGTCCCACCGCAGACTTCAGCGAACTCTGGATCAGGCTCTACAGCACCTTTTCTCATTTTACACCACTGCCGCACTTGAAAAGAAAATCTGTTCGGGGATCTTCCAAGCAATCCTGTTCCTCCCAACACTTATGTCAGGTTGAAAGATTTTTTTTTTTCTTTGTCCCCTTGCAAAGGCAGATTGACCAGTTCCCAAATTGCTCTAATTCCTCCATCCCGACCCCTGTTTGACCGCCGCAGCTGCCCCCATGCTGCGATTTCTGAATACATCTTTTAATCCATCTTGCAGCCTCCAGCCTGGCAACAATGCTCCTTTCAATGCCCACCAGCACCTACCCGGCCCTGGAACATCCCGAGCAGCTCCCACAAAGCCCGGGATTTACCAGCCAGGAGCCGGCCCCACGCTCCCAGCCGGAGTTCTCCGTGCCTGTGGATTTGAACACATGCTCCGGCGGTGAATGTTCCCAGGCTCCAGGCCAGCTTTGCTGGGATAACTCATCTCCCTGCGGCTCCCGGCAGAGCCACCGCGCTCCCGACACGCGGGGGGACCCCGGCACGGGGGCGAGCCCTGCGCGGCCCCCGCAGCCCGGCCAGGGCTCCTGGGGCGGGCGCAGCCGCTGCCCCCCGGCGCTGCCCGGGCGGAGCGCCCCGGGGCCGGCTGCCCGCAGACCCCCTCTCCTCTCCCCGCAGAGCCCCCGGCCTCACCAGAGCGCGATGCGGCTCTTGGGGTAGCTGAGCCTCTCGATGCAGCCCAGGACGTGCGGCAGCGTGTGCGCGGCGTTGCGAGCGAGGATGGCGAGCAGCACGGTGGGCTGCAGCACCGCCGACTCGGGCAGCGCGGGCGCCTCGGGCTCGGGCTCGGGCCCCGGCGGCTCGGGCGGCTCGGGGGCGGCCCCGCAGCCGCGCAGCAGCGGCGGCAACAGCAGCAGCAGCGGCAGCAGCGGCGCGCTCGCAGCCATGATGGGCGCGGGGCAGCCGCGGAGCCGCCTGCAGTCCGGGCTCCAGCCCGGGGGACGCGGGAGGAGGAGGGCCAGAGAGGAGGAGACAGGAGGAGGGGAAGGAGGAGCCGAGCAGCGCCGCCGCCCGCCCTCCGAGTCCCGCTCGGCACCCCCCGGTACTGCCCCGACCCCGCGCTGTCTCCGCCAGCCCAGGAACGAGCCCAGATGGGAGCCCAGGTGCGATCCCCCCGGCGCCCAGGAGGCTGCGATCAGCGCGGCTGCTCGGCACCCGCGGGAAAAGCTGCAAACCCCACATTTTTCCACCCCAGTTTTGGGCTTTAAAGAGGCTTTGGGAGTGCTGCTGCTCACGCATCCCACGCTGTGGGAGGGGATGCGCTCTCCCAGCTGGAACACATCTGAAAGATTAATAGCGTAGAGTCATAGAAAGGCTTGGGTTGGACGGGACCTTAAGGGTAATCTCATTCCAACCCCCTGCCATGGGCAGGGTCACTTTCCACCGTCCCAGGTGGCTCCAAGCCCCATCCAAGCTGGCGTTGGACACTTGCAGGGATGAGGCAGCTGCAGCTTCTCTGGTCAATCTGTGCCAGGGCCTCACCACAGAGAAGAAATTCTTCCTAATATCTAATATAAATGTACTCTCAGTCAGTTTAAGGATGTTCCCCTTGTCCTGTCGCTATCTGCCCATTTAAAAAGTCATTCTCCCTCTTTTCTGTAAGCCTCTCTCATGTACTGGAAGGGGCTTGAATGTCTCCCTGGAGCCTTCTCCTCTCCAGGCTGAACAACCCCAGCTTTCTCAGCACCTCTTCTTTGAAGGCAGGGAATACAGGGAAGATTTTCCCTGTACTTCATTGGCTTATCCACCATGGAAATGTTCCCATGAATAGACAGATGGCAATTTAGCATAAAAATACATAAAACATATTCCAGCAATTAAAATTATTGGGTCATGATCTTAAAAGGGGCATAGTAATCACAGCTTTCTTAGAAGTTAATAGGATTTGGGCATGCTAAACCCTTTTCAAGATGAAATCTCTAATTAACTCTAAGGGCCCCATCACAGCGTATTTGGGTTTTACTGTGAGTAAGAAGTTTCTCCAAGGTGGACAGGCTTTGAGCAGGTGCTGCTATTGACTATGTGCTTCCAACACTTAAAAAGGATGAAACTTTAGCAAGCAAACAACTGTTTAATTATCTATAATCTCATTGTGAATTGCTTGCATCCAGATAGTATATATGTATAAAAATACACACACACACATAGAGTTAATGTTTGCTCTTCTTTGCTTGCAGAACCTAATTTATCACCCACACCAAATTATATTGTCTCAGTTTCCTGATCAGATGACTTCTCAAAAAGGATCATCCTAGGAAACTTCAATGAAGAATCTCCAGGGGTCATAGAATCATCTGCACTAAAATTTGAGAACCTCTCTCAGCTTGTCCACATCTTCCTGAACAATTAGTGCAAATATGTTCCTCCTGTTTGCCCTTCACGATGCCTTTATAATCGTCCTTCTAGAATGATACATTAATGAGGCTTTTCTTTCATGGTTAGTTTGCCACATGTTGCTTTTCTGCTTGGATTCATTAACCAAATAGAAGGAGCAGCTTTGCAGGCTGTGCGAGGTGATTAGAGTTTAGCAGCAGCCAGCCCGATCTACACGCACGGAATTCCGCTGCTGCCCATGGCACCGCTCACATTTGGAGGGTGGGGACTAATGCTGCCAAATTATCCTCCATGTGGAAGGCTGGAAGCCGGCGTTTTCCATCCACTGGACACTCAAGCTGGGTCACAGCCCTGGTTTTAGGATATTTCATCAGAAATAAGCCCCTCCTGTGCCTGCCTTTGCCAGAACTCTTGAGTGTGCTTTTACCTTGTGCAGCTCTCGATGTCCTCAGTGAAATCTAAACTACCTTCAGGTCTTTTCAGACTCCTCTCTTCTTTATATTTTGTGAGCAGCATCAGAGCCATAACAATTTGCTGTGAAGACTCCAGCAGCATCCCAAAGCCAGTAATTTGCTCTCCAAAGTGATGTTCCCTTGCTCACACCACTCCCTGTGCTGGCTGGCTGCTGTGGAGCATAAAAGAGGGAGAGCAGCAGAAGCCTGAAACATGAGATGTTCTTCCATGCAGAAGAGAAAGGAGTTGGCTCAGCTTCATCTCTCACTCCCAGGCACACATCAGTGTGGGGCAAAGTTTGGAGAGCTCAGGTAAACCTGACAATTCATGTCATTCCAACACCTGTAAATGTGTTTGACTTTATGTCTACATACAGAGAAATCTGTACTCATTCTGGCTTCTTTATTGGTGGCCAAAATCTTATCCTGTGCGTTTTTTTTTAAGCCCAGACTCCATCCTGCTGTGACAGGACAATGAGCCACTCTGTGGTGAAATATTTTAGCTTTGAGGAAGAAACGGCTTTTTGCAGATGGAAATCCCACAGAAATTTAAGCCATTTGTTTCAGCCTCCTCTAAATATCTACACCAAGCAAGAAGATTCCAGCTATGGCAACTGTATCTGGCAGAGGCATGTTCCCTCGGTTTGGCAGGTGACAAGTTCTCTGTGAGGCAGATTTCTTCTAAATTGGACTTGTTTCCCACATTGTAGAAAGCAGAGGTTCCATCCTGCTGAAGTGAATTGACTCATTCATAGATTGATCCAGATCCATCTCCTTTCACTTGCATCTTCACCTCTAAGAACTCAAATCCATCCAGTTATTTTCCAAGCAGCTGAGTGAACCACTGTTGCCAACTCTTCCATGAAAGTCCTGGAGACTGTATTTTTTTAATCCCATCTGGCTATCTAGCTATCTATTCTGTGCCCAGGGAATTGAAGTGCTGGCTAACACAATACTTTTTAAGCAGCCAGAATGGCTGCTCACCTTACCTTAAAATTCCTTGAATGAGATTAGCCCAAATACGACTTCCTGTGGCTACAAACCGCATACAAATTTATGCATTACATACAGACAGACCAATTCTCATTGATGCTTTATTATGGAATAGACAATGTTTGCAATTTATCAGAAGAGGCACCGAGACAGACGGAGATGATAAGCCAGACCTGGGACTTGGCATTAGGCAAAGCACATTCTCATTGGAAGTCAGAGATATTTCTAGTAAGACAGAGCCTGTAAAAGCTCTGGACACTGCAGATTGATAATGCATTCCTTGCTTTGGAGGCTTTAGAAGAAGGGACCGTGAAAGAAATATATATATGTATATATATATATTTATATATATATATATATATTTTTTTTTTTTTTTTTTTTTTTTTTTTAAATGTAAAGGGTTTAACGCGGCGCCTTTGGCCGTGGCGGGAGGGCGGGGAGGTAGGAACGGAGCGGAGGCGGAACGGTCGGGGCGGTGCAGCAGTTTCCGGGGAGCGCTGGGGTGCGCGGCGCCGCCCGGAGTGAAGCCGTGTTGCACACAGAGGGGCGAGCATGGAGCCGGCGGCCGGGCCGGGCTGGGCTGGCATTTGCCCGGCTCCAGGGGGCCAGGGGGGCACCGACCCGGGCCAGGGCTCCTCCGCGGCCGGGCGGACCCCGGCGGCACAGAGCAGCTGGTCGGGGGCGGCTGGCGGTAACTGGATCACGAGTCACCCCCTGGTAGGCCTTGGTCTCCCGGCCGGACCCCGCGGGGTTCTCCCCTCGCGGCTCTCGGGGTGCACGGGGATCCCCCAGGAGGGTTCTAGGGGAGATGCCAATATAATCTCGTATCCTGGCTGTATCCAAGGGGGCTCCGGCCCGTGGGGTAGTTGGGGAATGCCACTGCCGGCTGGGGCGGAGGTTATAAATCATGGAATCCTGGCTGGCAAACGTTAATGCCTTAAACTTCGACTCCATCTTAATTTTTCCCACACGGAAAACATGGAGGTGTTTGATTTGGCCATCGTCTTATGTTGATGTGTCGCAGCAAAAATAGGTAGACCTATTTACCCCAAAATAGGTAAAGTTCCACAAAGCTAGAGCTGTTCCAGAAATAGGTGTGATTTCTCTTATATTTGTTTATTTTGCTTGCTTTTAAAAGTGCTAAAATACGGGGAATGTGGAAAAAGGAGCTTTTGAGATACTGTGAGGAAACAAGTCCTGCTTTGTAGAGCTGGTTTGAGACTCCCGTGGCTCAGCTGGCTGTAGAGATGGTGTGTGCATTCTTAGTGTAACCTGTGCTTTCCTTCACCGACATTCTTCTTTGGCTCTCAGTTCACAGAAATGATGTCACTTGATGTATCTGACAGCTCTCAAGTCTACGCTGCCTTTTTGGTGTGCCTGGACCTCTTAGAAGGTAAATCAGGGATGTGACTGTATCCCGACAAATATCTTTGCCCTTAGGAGCTGTTAAATTAATTGTCTGCACTGGAACAGGACCTTTCTTCTCAAAGTCCTTGGTGCCCATTCTGAGACCTTTTGTGCTGAAAGTTTCCATCCTCTGCCTCCCTGGAGCCTCCTTGCAAAGAGGAGGGCCCGTTTCATCCAGCAGTTCTGGGTGCAGGTTCCAGGGCAAAGGCGGTCAGCGTGGAAAAAAAAAAAGCAAAAGAGGTGTAGGGGAAGGAAAAGGAATGTAGGAAGGTGAAGTGACAAGTGCAGTGGTTGAGTTTGTAATAGTCCTCACTTGTAGATTAATGTGAAGTTACTCAATCATAGTGTTTCACCAAAGTCACCATTTAGCAATGACTGCTGTGTGCTGGCCTTTTTCTGGAAGGGGCAGCGATTCCTCTAGCAAAGAAGATAATTTAGGAGCGTGGTAGCAGTAATTTATAACCACTGTAGTAATATTATGTAACAATATAATAGTTTATAACAAACGGTTGGTGTTGTGCTTAGGGCCATGGCTTGCTTGGAGGACCTGGCAGTGTCAGCTCAGTGGTGGGACTCTGTGATCTTGGAGGGCTTTTCCAGCCCAAATGGTCCTGTGAAACCCAGTGTAATCTTCTGGTGTCTGCTCAGAGTGGAGCAGAGTTATGTGATCCCTAAACTTCTGCCTGGCTTCTTCCAAGCTGGCTTTATTGAAAAGGGACTGTGAGTAGGCAGCCAGCCAGCCTAAGGAAAATATTTCAGTTTTGCTTGGAGCCTGGTGCTTCTCAAGGTCAGGGAAGGGAGGGATTTTACAGTGCAGAAGTTGCTGTGTCTGTTGCTGTTACACCTCTGAAGAAAATGCCTTAATAGTTTTTAAAAGAAGATTTCTGTAGTTCTGCAGCAAAAACTTCATCCTTATCCCTTCAAGCAGGAGTCTAGAACTGTGTATGATCCTTAACCATGCTTTTAGCACCTGCTGCTTGACACTTCAGAGTGCCAGTGAAATCCAGATTTGGGTTACAGTGCTTCAGGTGACTAAAGCTGTATGGTTCTCTCTTCTTTGCCTTTTGGAGAGCAGCTTTGTCAGACAGATCACTGTTCACCATCCATCAGTGCAGCTCTGGAACCCACAGGCTGCTCCTGCTCTGTGGGTTTCTTTACCAGGATTGCTTCTCAGGTGGGAAATTTGGCAGATGAATGGAGGTTTCTTGTGAGGAGAGGGAGGGAAAACAAAACCTTGGATGTTAACTTAGATACTGCATTTGTTATTTGACTAATTAAAACTTGTGTTTTGTGTTCTGCCCCTCTCATCCCCAATGGACGTTTCTAGGGAGGAACTGGCATGAGGTGCAGCCCGTGGGCGTGGCAGAGCTGCAGCTGGTGTGTCTGCATGCCCGTGCCCGGGAGCAGGAGGGGCTCCAGGTGATGGTGCCAGTGCCTGCACACATCCTGATCAGCCACGACAGGTGAGGCTGTGCTCAGTGCTCGTCTGGGGTCACCACTGGCACAAAGTGGAGCTCAGATACGTGTTACAGGCTGGTGATTGCTTGGTCAAGAGGGGGAGGAGGAGGGCATAGAGGAGTATCAGAGGAAAACAATTTCTCAGCCTCTAAGCAGAGTTATTTTGGGTTCTGCAGACACACAGGCAGCTTGGAACGTTAAGGAAACCTCAACTTTGCATCAGTCTCTGCCTCTCCCTGTCTGGAAGTGGTTCTTGGAGGTCAGCTTCCTGCAGAAACTGATGCCCACTGATAAACACTTCCTGTTGTCTGGAGTTGCATATGTGCTAGGAGATAGCAGTGGACAGCAAAGTATGTGTTTGAGAGACAAGGTTAGAGCACATGACCTTCACAGTTATGTTTTGAGCATTCTTGGGCTGATTTTGTACTCTGGGAAATGTAGTGATGCTTCCTGAGTTGCTGGACTTGAAAGGACCCAAGAGGAAAGAAATCCTCTTGGAGCTGCTGAAGAACCAGCTTTTTTAATTGTCAAATTTGTGGATAAGCTTTGTATGGTTTGGTTTGCTTTTGTTTTCAAACTATAATTTGGCTACTTTGAACAGGAAACTCCTCTTCCTTTAGATCTAGAATCTCACATGCCTCTGATTTTTTACTTAATTTCCTCACACATGCAAGAGCAATTCTTCAAGCAC
Source organism: Eopsaltria australis (assembly GCA_034509425.1). Lineage (NCBI taxonomy): Eukaryota > Metazoa > Chordata > Aves > Passeriformes > Petroicidae > Eopsaltria > Eopsaltria australis. The sequence continues at coordinate 267,428 of JAVTVJ010000319.1, read as the reverse complement.
AGGACAGCACAGCCATGAATTGTTACATTACAGATACTTACAGCCTAGAAAATGTCCACTTCAGTAGTTTTACAGTCTATTTTAACTGGCCCCTGGAGCAGCCTCAGACACACTGTATGATTTACTGTCTGATAAAGGCTACCTTCTCTGACTGGTATTTGCCATGGTGACTCTGAAGACCTGACCTATTTTAGTGGCATCATATGGTTGTACATTTTTCAGTTTCTTCTGTTCCCACTCCTGCTAGGAGCTGGCTCAGGGCTGGCTTTACAAATCTTACTGTTTTTTGCTGCTTTCTCTTGCTCTGTGGGCAGCAGCCTGACACAGTGGTAGGTGGCTAATTAATTGCACTTATTAGATGTGTGTGTGGACTCTAGGAGTGATGTTATTGCTTTTTATTTTGGGTTTTAGAAGTGACAGATCAATGTCTTGCTAACAGACTTTCATCATAGTTTTGCTGTTTGTTGGGTGAGCGGGAAGAAAATTATTTGCTAGATATTGATGAGGTTTAGTCCTATTTTTGTGCTGAAAAAAATACTGTGTTTGCAAGTATTGGTCAATCACTCCTATGGGCTTGGTGTTGGAGAGAAATGTGATGTGATCTCCAGAGCAGAGGAAAGCTGCTGAGAGGCCTTGCAGGATGAAATGCTGAGTATCATTCAGCCTGTTTGCAAGCAGGAGATGTGTGTGTGTGTGTGAGAGAGAGAGAGAGTGAAAGGGACATGCTGCAACTCTCAGCTCAGACAAGATTTTAGGTGGGAATAGAGAGCAGTCAGTGAAGATGTGGGATCTTTGAGGAATTCCACCTACATGCTGAACTGTCGTGCTTGGTTAATAAAGTGTTTCCACCTGGCCTGAAAACTTGGATTCCTGGCATTGGGTCAAGGCCAGGAGTATGTTCTGATTGACTTTTAATGACAGATATTCCACTGCATGCATGTCCTATCTTTTACTGTGTCATTGGAGCTTTTCATGGGGAGCCTCTGCACTTGTTTGTTCTGTGGTGATGCTGTTTGCTCTGCCTCTGGCACCGGAGTGTCTGGAATCCAGTACTGGAAGGATGTGAGGTGGAGAGGCAACGAGTGAATGCATCACATTGATTAAAAGTACAGTTTGTGACTAGGGTTTGCTGCAGAGCAACTACATAGGGTGTGTTGTCACTAAAATGAGCTGAATCCCAGGCTGCAGTGCCAGGTGCATCCATAAAGGCCTGTATGTGTTCAATATCCATGGCTGGGAGGTTGTATTTGTGTACAACACTTGTATTTGTGATGTTGAACGTGCATCTGCATTTTGTTCAAAGCAGCACTTTGGGGTTTTGTGTTACCTGCTAAAAGCAGGGGAGGAGGTATGAGTACAAGTGAATGCAGCTCACTTAGTGTTGAAAATAAGCCCTTGGAGGGATTTGGGAAGGTGGAAATGTTCTGTCTCTGGCCCGGAATTGTGCTAACTGCAAAAGAAGCCAGTAACAGCAGCATTTATGGGCAGCACTTCCTTGTTTAACCAGTAAGACCTGGGTAGGGCTTGGAAGTGACACCTTGAAATAAGACTTCCATCTTCATTCTGCTCTGTGTTTTTCTTATTTGTGGAAGGAAGAAAGTGATTAAATAGAAAATAATAGATGTTAGGACTATGTATGTGCTAAAACAGACCTCACATTTTGCAAATATTAGTCAGTCACTTTTGTGGGCTTGGTCTTCCAGAGAAATATGGGGGGGGGGGGGGGGTTGCTACTTCAATTGCACGTCAGCCAAGCTCTGCCTTCCCAGGTGTCTCATGAAGTTCCCTACTTGGCTGCCACTGAGAAGTGTGTCCTTAAAAGGCCACAGCAAAGTTGCTGTGGAAATTACCAGCAGGACACCTAGGCAGATGACAAATACGAGTGCCCTACAAAAATTAAAATCTATTCAATGTTTTTTAGCCTATTACAAAATTTCATCATGTCCAGCTTGAGCATGACAGCTAACTGCTGAAGGCAAGAGCTGTTCTGTTTCCTAAAGTCACTGTCCACTTCTGCAGAGCTGGGTGGAAGCTGCTCATCCAGCTGTGGCAGGGTAGGGCTGCACAGGAGCCACCAAATTACTGAAGTATGGGCTCTGGAGCAAAGAGTAAATGATCTTACACAGTCTTGAGAAGTGGCTTTGTGCTCTTTGGGCTCTTCAGACCATGATTGCTGAATCTTCTGTGAGTGAAGCCCTGGGGAATACAATGCAATTTCTGTCTTGGCCTGCTCTGACCCACACACAGCTGGCTGAGGCTTGGAGAGCCTCTGAATTCAGCAGGGACTCATGCTTGCAGGAGGAGTCTGTAGGTGCGTAGGCTGGGGTGTGTTTTGCACCCTAGTGCATGCCAAGTACCTCGTTGTCAGCGCATTCCAGAACCGTGGCTCCCCAGAGTGGAGGAAGCAGTCGAATCCTGGGAGTGCTGCTTCAGAGCTGGCAGAAATGACCTGCATAAACCAAGCTCAGCAAGTTAGGAGAGCTCACAGTGTTGTGACAGATGGGTTTGCAGATAGCCTGGAAAGCCTTGATCCTTCGAGGGCCAGGGAGTTAGGTCCCAGATCTAACAGAATTAGGCACTGTCTGTCCTAGACAAATAACCCTGTCTGAGTGAAATGTTGCAGATAAACTGTCAGATTAAATGACATGTCACTGCTCTGTTTGTATTTTGTGTGCAAGTGTTGGAAATGAAGGATGAAGTTGCCTAAGGTCATGGAGACCTGCAAAGTTTGGGAAAGGCTTATTCTGTTAAAATGCTAATTTATTTTAGAAAAAAGCAAAACGTAAATGTTTTGTTTTAAAGCTGATAAGCATCCTGAGAAGGAAATCTGAGGGCTGGAATTTACTGTCTTCAAAGTCTGTAGATTGTGAAATGAATCTTGCTGTAAACTGAAAAATCCTGTTATTTTAAAGCACTGTGTAATGTGCATCTTGCATCCTCTTCAGTTTTGTCAGTAACTCCCTTGCTATAAGCATGATTTACTCATACAGTAAATCAGACATTGAAAATGTAATTAGTGGCTCCTAAATGCAAGCTCTTTATTAGTATTTTTAATTGAATTTTTAAAAACTTAATATTTTAAATGAGATTGTGGTTCCCACAGCAGAGTTGGTTATGCAGTACTGTGGTTGAACATGCAGTAATAAGTGTGTCCTGTAGAGCTTTGCTGAACTTTGATACCTCCCTTGTGTGGGAGTGTCTTGTTTTCTTCTTGAACTTCCATGGAAGAAGATATTTATATTTCAATTCCTTCTCCTGACTAGTGTGGCCTATGGTGTTCTATTTGCATTTATTTTTTTTATTTCCATTACAAAAACTGAGTTTCTTCTAGCATTCCCCATTTGTGTGTTTTGGGAACAAATCCCAAGGAATAGGGGTGTGCATTTACACCTTCTCCCAGCCCCACGTGCTCCTTCCCACATATTTCAAGGCACTGGGTTAATGCTGCTGCCTGCCCTGCAGCAGGGTCTGGAGCAGCATTCCTGATGGTGAGCTGTGCTAAAGTTTGCAGTGCTGGCTAAATCCAAGAGATTGTGCTCTCTGGGAGGTTCCTGTGCCGTGGTGCTGACCCAGGCTGGGACAATGGCACGCTCCGGTGCCTGGGGTAATGATCTCTGCAGTGGCACAGAGACCAACTTGTGTGCACTCAGCAGCCCTGCCTGGCCAGCAGGGGCGGGAGCTGTTCAGGCTGGCCAAGCCTGCAAGGAATTATTCATCCAAGTATAAAGGGCAGATTGAAAGCCTTTGGCTTTTATGGGATGGAAAGCAGTGGTTCCATTTCAGCTCAATGGAGCTCTATGCAACCTCCATAAAACTGCTCTGAGCTTGCAGAGTGACGCTGCTTTGCAGAGGCATTGCATGGGATGTGTCTCTGAAATGCTCTTTTGTTCATCACAGAAGTTGCTGCTTGAATTCTTTATGGTTCTGCCCTTGGTTGGTTTTTGCAGTCAGCTGAAACCTCAGGGTCACCAGCTGTACACCTGGTTCTTTGTCCCAGAGATAAGGACAGTGTTATTTTGTTAGGAGCAGATACTGGGAAACACAGCACAGCTTTCTGATGGATGTTGAAGGCCTATTTAGTGCAAAATTAACATGGGGGAAAGATGCATCATTCCCCTCTGCTCTCTGGATGGATTTGTATGGATTTTCTTGTTTTGTTTTGGGATTTGTTTTATTTTAAAGCTATTAATTGCCACAGTAATGGAAGACCAGGTCAGTTCACTGCCATCATTAAGTTTGAATGCAGCAGTAATGACAGATGCAGGATAACATTGCTGGTGCTGTTTCATTAGCTGCAGTGCTCCTTGCACAATGTTAAGGAAGTTAAACCTGCTCCTATGACTAATTCTTTGGTACAAAAAAGCAATCCCTACTGACTCTAGTCTGTAGATAATTAGGAAGCCTTTTCTAAGCCTTTTTTCTAATGCAGAGTGTTTTAGCAATGCCAGCTCTTTGGATAACAGAGTGTTTGAGGTGAAGTCGTTTGCATCTCCTGGAGTATGAGCTGAATGTGAATTTGCTTCCTGGGTGTAAAATGAGGGCTTTGTCCTGCTTGCATTTGTCCTGGTGGGAGCAGATCTAGATTTGAGTGAACATGCAGGCACCATGAAGTTTTAGAGCTGGGCTTTCAGATTACACTAGAAACTTTGCACTGCATGGTCTCCAACAAATAAGAATTCTTATAAAAATACTTAGTCTTATTCTACTTATGTGGCTTCCATAAAACTTTAGAGTGTTTCTCATGATGACTGTATTCCCCTAACGCCAGTTATTTTTCTTTCACAATGTCTTTGTTCAATAGGTACCTTTTTTGTGTGCTCTGCCTAAAGCTTTTGTGCTGCCTGTTTTAACATTCCCTGGCTTTTCATCCTGCAGAGAGGGAGAGCTGAGGAAGGAGTAGTTGCAGGGTATTTTAGCTTAGATTTCTCACTGTGCATGCAGCAGCACATTTGATTGTTCTGTGCACCCTCCTGGGGCTCTAGATGTTTTTTTTTTTTACCAGGCAGTCATTGGCATAAATCCCAAGAAGGTGGCATGGGTAGGGCTGTCTGTCACTGATGTCCATTGCCAGGCTGAGGCTGAGTGAACATGTGCTCAGGTGATGGAGTGTTTTGTCTGCTGCCCTTGAGGAGGTGACAAAGTGACACAGTACATTTTTCCAGCACAGGCTTTACTTGAAACTGTAGTGAAAACCTGCTGAGCTTTTACTGAGACCCTGCAGAACAGCAGGAACTGTTTCTCAGCTGCACTTTTCTCGTGTCAAGTCTCTCCATTCTGCTGAAAACTGGATTTGCAGACAGTGGAGTGGGCATGCTGGAATTCCTGTAGAAAAGGAGGACCCAGAGAGAGCCAGTCCATGCCAAAGGCTTGACCCTACAGCTTCTGTAGGGCTCACAGTGTTGGAGCACAATGAGGGAACCAAGCCCAGAGTGGTCATGGGCCCCTTGTGTCAGTGTTCCATCAATTAGCAGCAGTTCCAGAGTCCTGACACAGCTGTGACTCAGGGGGAAAGGTTGCTCAGGGTGCTGGGGAATGTAGGTGGTCAAGGTGTGGGCATCTGCCAGCCTACTGGATGCACTCAATTCCTCTGTTCCACTGATGTTTGACACTTTCAGAAACATTGAATCCACTTTTATTTATGCAAATTCATCTTTTATAGTTGTCATCACCTGTATGGTGTAGCAGATTGTACTGGTCACTAAGGAGCTTATTGGTATCCATTAACTGGGTGATGTGAATCAGCTGGCTTTGTTGGGGGGTGTTACCACATGGGCTTCTTGGCTAGGACTTTATTTCCATCATTGACTGCAGCTGTGGTGTGAGATGGCAGCCTTAAGGGCTGTTTCCCTTGAAATAAAGGCTTCTTGTCTTGTTTAGGATGTCAAACGTGCATTCTTTGGATTTCAGAAGGCCAACAACACTTCATGCTTGCTTTATTTTTCCATAGACAGCGTTAGATGCATTAAAAGGGTTACAAAAGCTGTACCTTTCCTCCAGTATTTCATCTTCTGCTTGTGGCAGGCAGCAAGCACAGTGAAATCAGAGGTTCCCTGTCTCCTTTGCAACGTCTGCTGGTGCAGAGGAACACTGTGAGCAGGCTGGACACAGAGGATGCTGGGGATGCCTTCAGGGGAGGAGGGCAAGGGATGACGTCTGACACAGACTTCCTGAATTCCAAAGCTTATCCCTCTAAAAGATAGCCTCTCACCACTTTGCAGATGTGCTGCAGTGCACTGTGGCTGCTGTGGTATGCATGAATGAGAGCCCTTGTCTTGGGGAGGGAAGGGGGAAGAGGAAAAGGCTGCATTTGCAGTTATGCTTCATCTGTGGGCAGCAGGGTTAGCAGATCATTGTGATGCAATGGCGTGTCTTCGTGCTCGTTACACAAATCCTGGAACTCTTTTTTCCTGAAAACGAAGAAGAAATGCAAAGAAATGTCACTAGTCTGTTATCAGGACCTGGCTGCTTTTGGGATCATGGGGCATCTTTGAAGTCTTAGTTGCTAAACAGGGGAAATTAAGTTTCAGGTGTCTGTGCTTGGCAGTATAAGAAGAAATCATGAGTATCAGAAATGTAGATCTAAGGCCATTCCATCCCTCCCCCTGATAGACTGTGAGGAAAACCAGTGACAGGTATTAAAGAAAACAAGGAAGGAGCTTCTGCCCTGGCTGACAGGTGAATCTAGGCCTCTGCCTGAGTCTGCTCTCAGATACAACATTGTCCATACTCAACACAAGTTTGGTTTCTTTGGCTCCCAAAATATCTCCCCTAGGTAGCTGTGCCCTTTAATTTGGCATTTTATCATTAATTCTGTATTGCATTCCCAGGAGAAAGAGGGATTAATGTCCACTGCTTCATGGATAGTTCTTTCCTCACGGGGTCTCTGCCAGCAGTCTGGCATTGCCAACTTAGAGCTGTCTCCAGACACTTGGCTGCTGAGGGTGGTGAGGCCCTGGCACAGGCTACCCGGTGAAGGTGTGACAGCCCCATCCCTGGAAGTGTCCAAGGCTAGCTTGGATGGGGCTTGGAGCAAACTGGGATAATGGAAATGTCCCTGCCTGTGGATGGAATTGGATGAGCTTTAAGGTCCCCTCCAACCCAAATAATTTAATGATTCTGCTTGTGACAATTGGATTCTTGCTCTCTGCGTATGTCAGGAAGGACGTGTGTAATCTTTTCCCAGGCTCTTGTCTGCTGCCAGGGTTTTGGCAGGACATTGTGGTGCTAGGGGTACCCCTGCAGAGGGGCTGGAAGTGACAGGAGCTGGAGGTGCTGAGCACAGAGTAAGTTACCTGCCAAGTAAACCTGCAGAGAGAGCTTGCTGAGGTGGCAGTGAGCACAGGAGTAGATGTCTCATTACCTGAAGGAGTCTCTTGCAGTGTCTCTACTCTGCCTCTCTCAGTCTCTCTCACCTTTTTTGTTGTTAGGAAATGTGCTGATGTCGGAGGGCTAGGTTGGGGCTTTTCCCAGCCGTGGTGTCTCTGTTGTGTGAAGTGACTGTGTTGTGTTGCCTTGCTGTGTGTCTGCACCAGTGGTGCAAGCAGAAGGAAAGGCCCTCCTGAATTTACCAGGCTAGATTATGCACAGCTCAGAACACAGATGAATCCTTAAGAACGTCATGGGCTTAACAGCGAGGCTTTCCAGGCTGCTGCTCATTCTCTGCCATGTCCCATTTGGCTTTTATTAGAGGATCAAAGGGGTTCTGAGGGAAGATGATGACTGAAGTCTGAAAGCTGCTGCTTTTAGAGAGAGCCCTGTTTTCAGCTGCAGTGCCCAGCCTCAGAGCTGCCTGTGCTCTGCTGGGTGAGCTCTCCAGGGTGCATGAAGGGTGCACTGGTTTATTCTGGTGCACAGATGAGCTCCCCCTGAAATGTAACCTGGCCCAGCAATCTCAGAGGAGCCCTCTTGCACCTGACATGTGGGGGAAGGAGGAAGCTCCCTGTGGGAATGTTCTGTGGGAAGTGTTCCTGTTCTGTCCCTGGTCACAACACTCCATCAGAACTTGCTCCCCAGTCAGACCAGGAATCCTGGGGCTCCAGGGATCAGTGTTGTCTTGAGCTCTGAACCGAAATGTAACTGGCACGTTACTCTTAAAATAAGCTAAACAGGAAAAATTGCATAACTTTGTCTTGCGCTTTTAAGGACAACATTATTTGGGCTGACTGTTCTGAAGAAGAGCATTAGTCTTGTGGCTTCTAGTCTAGACAGGGAGGTAGAGAAACCTGGCTTGGGCCCCTGGGCCTTCCACAGTCTGGCAGAGACCTGTAGCACAGGGGCTGGAAGACTTACCTCTGCAAATGGAACAAGTCTCAATTATTCAGCTCTCCAATTGAACACCAGGTGTTATTTGATTAGATTTCTTATATAAGTCTACTGAAAACAGGGCCAGTAGAGATTGCCATGCTAGGATTGTGGTGGGTGAGGGATGGCTGAAGCACGTGCACACGAGTACACCTAGGCAAAGCTTAGAAGCAGCAGAGGTGTGTGTAACTGATTCTGTTATTTTCTTTTGTTGCTTGATTACACGACTTTGGATTTTTATTAGGACAGACATTATGATCACTTTAGTGAAGACAAGTTTGCAGAGTGAAAACAGGCTGAATAAAAATAGCAATGGTGCCTATCTACCTTTGTGCCATCCTAGGTGGTGGTGGACTCCTTTCTAAGTGTTTTTTTTTTCCTCTCCTAGGTTAAGGGAAATACTGAAGAAGGCCTCTCTCCCTCCAGAGGATCCTGACACCCTGCTGTCAGTTACCTTGGCCATAGTTGAGACAGACTCCACAATAGTCTACTATAAAATGACTGATGGCTTTGTAATGCCAGATCCTCCTGATGATACCGAAGATGTGGATAATAAACAGTGGAGGAAGAAAAGAAAGAAACCTTTCAAATGATTAGGAGAGAGAAAACAAAACGTTTCTTGAACTCCTGTGCTCAAACCCAAACAAATGCAGGAACTGATGTGTGTGAATAAGTGGTATGCTGAAGTCTGACTTGGCATATCAAGGATGTGTTCAGGGAGAACAGAGGCTTGTGCAGCTGCACTGTGATGAAATGCCATTTGAAGTAGGTCATCCTTTCACACAGATCAGTTCTGATTAATAAATACACTTGGGAAGTGTTTGCAAAGCCTATGTTTCCCCTCTGTCTGGTCAGGTGCATACCAGAATAAACACATCCTTACCCATACTGTACACATTGGTTACAGGTAAGTCTGAAGGGCTTGTGGCAGGACTGGATGGTTTTGCAGTTTACAGAGTGTCTTTGTCTTAGCCCTGTCAGAAGCACTCATGCTGCTCCCCAGGTGACATTTCTGAGTGTTGCTTTCTTTCCTCTGCTTTTGGAGAAAAGGCTTTTCCACAGAAATACCTGATTTTAATTTTTTCCTTGCAGAGGAAAACCGATTATAGCAGCACCAGAAGCAACTAAAACACCCAAGTATGTCACCATCTATGCTGTAAGAGCACACCAGTTGTCTCCTTCAGGCACCAACTATGTTTCTGAAGCCATTGTTGTTCCTAGGATTTATTTATGTCTTTGGACATAGCTTCTGCATATTGAAAGTGATTGCCCAGGAGGTGCTTCAGCTCGGAGTTAAGAGGAAAAAACCTGACTGTCAGCTTCTTCTGCAGGAATTTTCCACATCTTTTGCATGAAGATCTTCTCCAAGTGAAACTTAGAGTTCCCTGGCAGTCAAATAACATCCCAGAGCAGCTTCTTGAGCACAGGATTGTCTGTGTGACAGCTGTGTGGCCAAGGATCACACATTCAGAAGGTGAAGCACAAGAGGGGTTTTTTATTGCATAGGTAGAAGAATGGAAGAGAATCCAAAAAAACAAGCTGGAAATGAAAGACCCTTTAAGCTTTGCTGTCCCTGGGACTGGAGTGGATGGTTCTGTGGCTGTGGAGCTTAATTCTAGTTTGGCCAAATGTACTGGGACAGAATGATCCCTCAGGGAGTCCTGCACACCCTTGGAGGAGGTGTGTCACTGTCACCCAGAGTTCTGCAGGACACCTTTCTCCATTTATACACCTTTTACACCTTTATACAGCCAGGGGAGACTTGGCATCTGGGGGTTTTAGTCATGGAGGAAAAAGAGCTTTTCTTTCCCTTTCTCAGTGTTGCTCCCCTCATGGAGAAAACTGTGGTTTTACTTTGGTCCTGTGCTGTCCTGCCTTGTGTGCTGACTCCTGCCATGCTGTGTGTGTGACATTGATATTGCCTGGGATCCACAGCTTATTCCAGAAAGCAAGTGTTACACCTGGCTGGGCTGCCTACCACCAGGTAAATTGTCCATGTTACAAGCTGGGAAGTACTTCAGCCCTGCAGGAAAAGAGCTGGTTTGTGTGAAGAAGGCTGTAACAGATGTGGCAGATTTGGTATTTAAGCGACGCATGCTTAACCCCAAAAGCAAATTCCTTTGCATTTGCTTCAGTTCCTGGGAAATACTGCCCATTTGCAGCTTGCTGAGTGACTGATGCTTCGCTTTACCCTTCATTTTATCATTTCTGTGCACGGAAGGAGGAGCATAACCTGAGCCTCCTTTTCTATACACTGAAAACTGCTGACCCAGGCTTTACAAGTCAAGTTGGAGAAACTGTGTCTGAAGGCTTTGATTTCTGTTTCTTCCTGTGTCCCACTGAGAAATGATTATATGGGCCTTTTTCCAGCCTCCTTAGATTGTGGTGATTCTTTATTTCTGAGGAAAAAAAACCCACAGAAGAACAAATAATATCACAGCACTGTTTGTCCCATAGGTACTATAGTGTAAACACGAGGATGTTAAATAAGCTTGGAGCCAGCTGTGCTGTTCCTTTACATTCCGCTGAAGCATTTCTTTCTGTCAAGTCAACAACACACAGACTGAAGCCTCTGGTCTTCCAGGCACTGAATAAAGATGGGAAGAGACTTCCTGTAGAAGTGTATCAGTTCAGAGCAGTAGCATATGAACATTCCTAAATCCATAGCATCCTGGTGCTGTGCCCAAAGTATTCAAGCATAACTCTGCTTTAAGCGTTTGTGAGACATCCATGGAAGTGTGAGCCATGACACTGCTGCCTATCCAGCACTTATTTCAGTCCAGAAGACTTTGCAGGCTCCATACTGCTATCTTTTAGAGTTTTTTAGGTTTTATTTGCCAAGTGCAGCTTGATATGTTTTACTGAATGCCCCTGACCAACAGAAGGAGTTTTAAAATCTGGAGAGTATCATTTTGCAGTAGATTATTGTTCCAAGCCTTTCTTCTCTGCGGAGGGATGTTTGCATTGACGCTTCCCCACCGAGTCAAGAATGACAGAAAAGCAAAGGGCTGTTTTGGCCTGGCTTTGACAGCGAGACTCGGCACCCGCTTACGAGAGGGAGCCTTTGCTTATGCAAACTGTGTCTCCTTGAGGCACTGCTGGCACCCTCACCCACCTCTCCTGGATGCAGCCTCACTGCAGCACACACAGAACTTTTCATGTGAAGAAACGCTGGTGGAGAGGCGCAGACTCTTGTCAGGTCCATGAGGAGGAGCTGTGGTTGCCTGCAGTGGCCAAGAGAGCTCCACAGCCCTTCCATGCCCACGCTGAGCACGGGGGGCTCTCTGGGCAGCAGCTCCTGTGGGAGTCTCCCAGGCCTCCATGGCTGTGTGTGCTCCGTGGCAGTGCAGGGATCTCTGGCTCAGCACGCGTCTCTGCTTCTCATGGCATCGAGGCAAAGGTCAAGTAAAGGGGTGTTGCTTCTACATCTTAAGCACAATCCCACCCCCCTACAAAGTGGCCCTCAGTGTCTCTACAAAACACTTCTGTTTCTCTGAAATCACTGGAAGAAAGACGTGGGCTCTTGTAACCCATCCTTGATGTAGACACGGTTTTCCACAGGATCTCCTGCTGGGACACAGCAGTGAGATATCAATAATACTGCTAAAGCTAAGCCATCTTATTCTTCCTCTTTTCTGTCAGCAAAAGCCTTTTTGTTTAATTTAAAACATTTTTTTTCCTAATAAAGAATCCATGTGAATTTATTAATTGGCCTACTAGTATTGCAGACCTATAGGAATTAGATTTTTAATAGCTTATCTAAGTAGTTGTCAGTAAATTTCAGTAAAATCTAAATGCTATCAACTAGCGTGCAAGCCCTGTTTTATTTAAATGGACTACTTATTAACATTCTCTAGTCCCCCAGGGACAGGACCTGAGGGAAGGCTGGAGATCAGGGAGAGGTTCTTTCCCCAGGGAGTGCTGGGCAGGCACTGAAAAGGCTGTGCAGGGAATGGTCATGGCCCCAAGGCTGCCAGAGCTCCAGGGGCATTTGAGCAACGCTCTCAGGGATGCACAGGGTGGGATTGTTGGGGTGTCCTGAGCCAGGAGTTAGACTGGATGATTGATCCCTGTAGGTCCCTTCCCACTCAGGATATTTCATGCTTCTAAAAATAGCTGCAGCTGTACCTCGTATTTCAGAGTATCCAGGGTGCTGATGGCTTTTCCATTTCATTCCCTCATTTCTCAGATGCTCCCACTGAGACCCTGGATCCCCGCCTGCAGCAGACCTGACTGAATTAATGGTGCTCTGACTCCACCTCATCTCTGTGCTGGGTGTTGTGTTCGCAGCACCTGGCAGGCAGAATTCATTGCCTGATGCCTCGTTAGTCATTCTTTGCACCCCCACCTGGCTACACATTTCTCCTCATGCACCTTGTCTGGTCATCAAGCTCTCAATGCCAAACTAGAATGGCTATACTTATCTTTTTCCTTTCTCACTGCTCTAGTTATCTCAGCAAATTTCTTACTATTGTTCACTGTCCTCTTGACCCACATTTCATACCCTCAGTTACCCTCAAATTTATCTTTCCATGCTATCTGGAAACTCCTCTTTTTTTCCAAGCTTCCTCTCTTCTGCTGGGGTGCCTGGATGGTCTATTAAGAGCCATCTATGCCTTTCTCTTCTCCAGTCCAGGTGCCAACTGATCCTTTCAATTCCACCAGACCAAGCCCATTTACCACTAAAACTGGGTAAATTCTGAAGCAAAGTCTTGTGAGCCCTGTCCCAATGTCCAACCAACACAGATTCACAGAATATCCTGAGCTGGAAGGGACTCAGAGATCATCTAGTCCAACCTCTGTCCTTGCACTGACACCCCAACAATCCCACCCTGTGCGTCCCTGACAGCATTGTCCAGCTGTTCCTGGAGCTCTGGCAGCCTCGAGGCTGTGCCCATCCCCTCTGGGGGAAGAACCTTTTCTTGATACCCATCCCCATGCCCCTGACACAGCTCCAGCTGTTCCCTGGGTCCTTTCCCTGGTCACAGGGTGCAGAGATCTAAAGGCTCTCTCTCCCGGAGAGCGCTGCATTCATGGGGCAGGGTGGCTGTCACCCCCCTTTCCATAATCCCAAACACCCCATGAACTTCTGGCACAGATGTTTGCTGGATAAATCCTTCAGCAGGGCTGGCTGGAGCTGCTGGTTGTGTCTGCACCAGAGGGCGCTTGGAGACTGCCAAGCCGGAGTCTTCCTCCTCTGGGAATGCTGGAGCTTTGCAGAACTCCCCTTGCAGGCCTCTCCTGCTTCTAAACAAAAGGAAGGGGGGAAAACCCTGTCAGCAGGAACACCTGCAATGGCAATTCTTCCTACCTGAAGGAAATGGTATTACTTAAACTTTCCTGGAAATGGACTCTGGACAAGGGGAATGGCTTCAAGCTGACAGAGGGCAAGATTAGATATTGGGAAGGAATTGTTCCCTGTGAGTTTGCTGAGACCCTGGCACAGGGTGCCCAGAGAAGCTGTGACTGCCCCATCCCTGGAAGTGTCCAAGGCCGGGTTGGACAGGGCTTGGAGCAACCTGAGATAGTGGGAAGTGTCCCTGCCCATGGCACTGGATGAGCCTTAATGTCCCTTCTAGCCCAAACCATTCCGGGATTCTGTGAGGATAATTCTGTGAAGCAGCAGCTTGTGTGGAGGCTGCAAGAATGCAGATCCTACAGGGGTATGGATACACCAATTGTTACCCACTTCTCCATCTATCAGCAGAAACCTAAGATTTTGGGGTGTTTCAATACCTCCTGACCATCTGGATCCTCCACAGCTGACTTTTTTCACCCCAGAGCTTGAGGCAGGGTATGAAGCAAGGGCAGCCAAAAGTTACAGCAAAACACCCCCAAAGAATCTTGTAGCCATGCAGCATTTCTCTGCTGCCTGCATGTCTTAGACACTGCAGTAGCCTCCAACTGAACAGCCAGCTTGTCAGGCTTCTCGAGACCTACCCCACTCCTCACCCATTCCCATTTAATTCCCCCTCATATGATATAGAATTATATCCTTTGTGTTAGGAGTCAATCCCAGCGTGACAGTTATGCCAGCTGCCCACCCACCTTCTGCCCAGAGCCTTGCAGTGCTCTCACATTCAGATATGCACGTTTTGAAAGCCTAGAGTAAACATCCAGAGGGAAATTTGCAGCTTGAAACTAACCATAAAAGATTATATTCACTATAAAAGAATATAAGATGACATAAATAATACAATATTGTACAAAAGAAGTGGCCAAGAGAGATGAGAAATACTTGCTGTGCTTAAAAGTATGTTATATTCTGCAGGAAATTGTAGAGCAAAAAGAGAAATTGGTCATTGTCCCAGGAAAATCTGATTTACTGAAAAAAAATCAAAATTGAAAGTAGAAGAAGAGTATTAAATCACTTGGAGTCCAGCATTTAATGTTGCTTATTTTCCTGAGAGGCAGGGTGCTGCTAGTCAGGCATTTATAATCATCCCTAGGAAGGGATGGGCTGAGCTGGTGCCCTGACCAAGGGATAGCTAGATCAAAATTATCCAAACAGTGATTCTAATTATGGGCAAAATGGGTGTAGAAATGAGAGAGTGTGATAGATGAGAAAGTGCTTGGGAGAGAAATAATGAGTCACAGCTATCAAGGGAAGCATCAGACTGGAAGGAGGTTACTCCTGCTCTTGTTCAAGGGTTGATCTTGGGTCTGGTATGGTTTGTGTTCTAATCGATGGTGTTGGGCTAAACCTAAGCACAAAGTTGATGAAGTGGCAAGGCAGCAAAACATAAGGAAAAATATGGAACTTCTGTGTTGTAAACTTTGGGTTCCAGATTAGGATGAATGGAAACAAGGCTTTGAACATATTGGCCAGGCTCAGCAAAGAGCCACCACAATGTTGTCAAAGTAATGCATTCGGTTAGAGGGGTTTTAGCAGAGCAAAGGGAATTTACATAGCAGCACAAAAAAAATCAAAAACCTCTGGGTGGTAATTTCCCCAAGTCAGAGTAATTCCCATCTATCTTCTTCCCTAGCAGCATCTTTAATTGCTGGAGCCTCACAAAAAGCCTGTGTGAGGAAAGGAAGATAATAATTAGCCAAGCTTTTTTCTCCCTGTTGCTGTGAGCCTGCAGGGACTGGTCTCTCCAACATTTGTTACTTGGTTGAATCATTTTGTTCTAGAGGGTTGAAAGAAGGGAGAGCTGGGAAGGAGGAAGGGTGTTGTGCTGCAAAGGTTATCTCTAGGGTACTTTGGGGACATGAATTTTGTGGGCATGTGTCAAAGAAAAATTCCACAAAATCACGGCTTTTTTAAACTATGAAAGTAGAATCCTGAAGTTAATGTAGTGCAGCTTGGGCTTTAAACTGGAAAATGGCTTTAAACTGAAGGAGAGCAGATTTAGATGAGATGTTCGGGAGAACTATTTCCCTGTGAGGGTGGGGAGGCCCTGGCACAGGGTGCCCAGAGAAGCTGTGGCTGCCCCTGCATCCCTGGAAGTGTCCAAGGACAGGTTGGACAGGTCTTAGAGCAATCTGGGATAGTGGAAGGTGTCCCTGCCCATGGCAGGGGTGGAATGAGATGAGCTTTAAGGTCTTTTCCAACCCAAACCATTCTTGGATTGTGTGATTCTAGGAAAAATGCTGAGAAGATCTGAAACTGAACAAATCCAGCAGAAAAGCAGAGTGGAGCAGAGGGTGGAGTCCTTGTCTGCTGCTGCCCCTTTCCACCTGCAGCACCCAGGGAGGGTTTGGTACGGCCTGAGCAGCCAAGCAGCTTTGAAGTGCTGGCTTTCATCCTTGGAGTCCTGCCAGAGACACAGACTTCCCATAACAGAATCGTGGACATTTTTACATTGGAAAATGCCTCTAAGGTCACTGAAATCAACCACCCCCCAGCACTGGCAAGGCCACCACTAACCCACATCCCAAAGTGCCACATGTACAGGGCTTTTAGATCCATCCAGGGATGGGGACTCCACCCCTGCCCTGGGCAGTTGTGCCAGGCTGGACAACCATTTGGATGAAGGAATTTTTCCTAATACCCAGTCTAAACCTCCCCTGGTACAACGGGTGGCTGTAAAGAGCAGGGATGTCTCCTCAAGCAAGGTCCTCCTTAGGTTTGGTATCACAGTACAAGAGGGAATTTGGGTCTGTTATGGGAAGTTTCAGGATTGCAAAGCCTGGCACTAGGAGATCCCAGAACTTGGGCTGCTTGTACGTCCTGAACCTGGTCTTGTCATCCTGGACTTGATCTTCTTGTGGATAAGTGTTAAAAAGTCCTTTGTTATAGGTTTCAGTACTTATTTTTCCATTTGGTGAATGTGGGGTCACTCAAAAGTCTTTCTTCTCCTTCTCATTAGCATGTTATAAGTTATTAATCAAAGGGTGTCTGGACGTGACACTGAATACAGAAGTTCTGCCTTTGGGGTGTTTCACCAGAATCTGAAACAAAGCACAAATATTAGTGAGCTGTCAGCTCTGTAATCCTGTGTAATTAGATGAGAAAATTAGACAGGGGTGATGCTGCTCCCTTTTTCAGCCAGAGATCTGAGGAACAGAGATTAAGACTGTAAGTGTCTACTAATTTCCAGCATTCAGTTTCAGATAATGAAAGCTTAACTTTTTAATTTGATTTCATTTAATTGCTCATGCCTAGCAAATCTACCACCCTTCACTGGTTCAGCCTGCTGTGGAAGCAATAGCTAAACCATAAAGTCTTCACACCTTGAAGAAAACTTCACTTTAGGAGGCTAAACTGGCATCTAAGGAGGAGAAGAGACCTCGTCAGGGATGCAGCATGGTCCTGAGGGTCCTCAAATCCACCTGAAAATAAACTCATCACAATAAAGCCCTGCACCTCCTTATTTGTTTTCATTTCATCTCAGAGATAAACCCTGTGCATTAAGCAATGCTAAGATACCTACAAGTCCCAGTCTCCTGGCCAGGGCTCAGCACAGCTCCCAACACTTGGTGTTCCTGGGATGGAGAGTTGGGCTCTGGCTGGATGTTGCCTCTCTCAGCACTTGCTCCCTCAGCCCAGCAAACTGGCAAAAACATCTATTTTTTTCCTTGGTTTGTTTTTGTGCAAATATATTCAAATCTTATTGGGTTTTCTGTTGGATTTACTGTGCCCTTCCCAGAGAGTGGCTGCTCTGGGGTTGGTGTGCAGTTTTAGAATCACAGGATCACAGAATGGTTTGGGTGGGAAGGGACCTTTAAAGGTCACCCAGCCCAACCCCCTGCCATGAGCAGGGACACCTTCCACTGTAACTTCATCCATTGCCGATTGGATTTGAGTTCTGAGCCCTGGTCTCCCCCCCTGTTGGTGATGTGCACTGCTGTGATACACATCTAGGCACACATAAACCCTGCTCTTCAATACCTCCCACAGCAGCAAGCTGCTCCGCTTTGCCCAGAGTCTCCAGATGGTGCTGAAATCCTCAGAGCTTTGGGGCTTTATTTGTTTGTTTATTTTTAGATAGCTTCCCACACTTGGGCCCTCATCAGGATGCCTCAGCCTTTCCATTCACCAGACAATGTCACTTTTAGTTCATTTTGTCCTCACTGCCAGCCCCCTTCCCAAGCAGGTCTGTGATGAATTGTTGTGGTTTATTATTAGTGTTGGAGCTGAAGTTCAGTTTCTGAGTCTCTTGTTATTTTTCCCCTTCCCAAAATAAATTTGCAATTTCCCTTGTGTTGTGATGTCAGTGATTTGCTTACCTCCATGCTGGATCCAGACCAACTTTTCAAAGGAGACTTGGCTATTAAAAAGCAAGAGACCAACTGATCTCATGTGTTGAGCCCCAGCCCCACTGCCAGCATCTTTGTGGGGGTAACACCATGTGCACCCTCCCCTGCTTCTGTGCCTTTGGGGAATCAGCCCCCAAAATCAGCATCTGGCAAACATACAACTGTAACCAAGGGTTTTTTCATGGGGGGGACGGCTTGAGCACCTTCAAGGATGGCAAAATTAGCAGCCCTATAGAAGAGCAGCTTAATTGTGCAGTTCCTCCTGAGGGACAGCTCTGATCTCTGCTTGCTGTGACCAGTGACAGGGCCCAGGGAAGGACTGGAGCTATGCCAGGAGAGAGTCAGGCTGGCTATCAGGAAAGGGTTCTTCCCCCAGAGGGTGGGGGGACACTGAACAGGCTCCCCAGGGCAGCCTCTACCATGGCCAGCAGCTCCCTCCATCCCACCTCATCCTGGCAGGGAGCCAGGAGTTCTCTTTCCCTACCTTTGGTTTTGGAGTGAGCTCTGCAGATCCTCAGTTGCTCGGGCTATATTTAGCTGATGTGTAGTGGCATTTCCAGCTTCCTATTTTTGTAAATCCTCATTTCCCGGGAAAGAGGCTGAGCCCCAGGGGGCAGGAGCTGTATTTCTGCTGTGTGACTGCACCTGTGCCAGTGCTGGAGCTGCTCCAGGCAGTGCTGACAGCTCTGCCAGTGGGATCTGATGCACGGCCTACTCTCCTTCCCTAGAGCACATCCCACTGCCATTCCTCCTTCCCTTACTGTGCCTGCAAAGGTTTTCCCTGTCCTTGCCTACATCTCCCCATTGCAATCACTTGTGGAGCAATTTTCTTTCTCCTTGACATCCTCCCTGCTGCCGTCCCTGCTCCAGCCAGGGCATTTTAGAGCTTGAGGTTGGGTCACACTGCTTTGCTTTCTACCCACATGGGATTGCAGAGAGGGAGATGCATAAATACAGTGTATAAATAGCATGGCAGATGGTATATAAGAAGCACAGCTAGGTGGCAGGAAAATAACAGCAAATAAATCCAACGTGGGAACATCTGTACAAAAAGCTCTTCAAGTTCTCTTCTTGGTGGACCAAGAGTTTTAGGCTGTACAGAGTTACTCCTTAGACACCTTAAAAACCACGTGCTGGCAGCAGTGTCCCCTGGAAAGACCATGACTGGCTATGGTGGTCCTGGGACCATGGGTATGGGATCCAGAGGGATTGTATCATTCCCCCAGGGAAGGGTGGAGGCACCGGGCGCCTTCCCAGCTCTCTGTGCTGGTAGCTTTGCTACTTCCTCCCCAGGCAGTGACTCCAACAGCAGACATTTACTGGGTTTTCTTTGGTGTGAAGAGCCCTTTCATGACCAGGTGTCAGCCCAATACAGCCCTGAAATGCATCACAACACACTTGGCTGGTCCTTCAGGCTGGGAAAGGGACCTAAATCTCCCATTTCTTTCCATGTCTTTCACACAAAGCTTTTCAAAGGCTTTGCTGTGAGAGGTGTCAGGGTGGACCCAGACCCTGTGGGCTCCCACAAAGCCAAGAGAGGAAAGGGAGAAAACTGATGTTCAAAACACAAACACTGTTTCTGGGGTCCAATGGGGTCCTATGGGGTTTCTCTCTAGTGCAGCATCTCCTTGGCCTGAGAATAACCTCATATATCTTTGAACTTGTGGTCAAAGGGCTCTGGCCAGACATGCAGAATACCCAGGAGAGCCTCTCATTAGTGCTGAAGGTAAACCTTGGCTTCCCTTTCTCAGTGCTCAATCCTGAAAGAGCATGTCAGGCTAAACATGTTCCTCTAGGCTGGGACAGCTTTCCCCCACAGTCAGAGGTATTCCTAAATATTCCTAAATATTAGATATGCCAGTGTAAGCCGTGAAATTGAAGAAAGAGGGGGAGACTTTGGGTTGGTGCCTTGGGTTTGCCATGCAGGACCTGCAATTGCACAAAAAGAGGCCACCCAAAGCCCATTGTCACCCAAACACTTTGAGCCATCTAAAGCCCTTCCTCACCCAACATTTTGGGTTTTTTTGAAAACCTAAAGATGCTGTACCTCAGACTGTCATTGAAAAGGCTATCGCAGCTTATCAGCATGGGGACAGAGTTTGGAGGAGATGTTATTGCCACAAGGAAAGAAAATTGAATGCAGGGCAGGTTTTTCTCACTGCCTGTGGGTTTTTTTCAGCCGGAGTGCTGGGTCTCAGTAGGGCAGGGTAACTCAGCCCTACAATGAGTAACTCACCCAAAGTCTGGAATGCAGAGGTGCTGTTGGGCTTGGGCTTGAGAACTGGAGGAACCTGACACTAAAAATACAGCTCAGTGAGTACTCCAAGCCCTCTTGGGCTGATGAGGACAGCACACAGTGACAAGCCACCACCTGACGCCCATTATCACCCAGACAAACCACCCAGCTGGACTGGGGCACACAGGTCTGTTTTCAAAAGCTCGTTTGTTCTTTGTACCTGGCAGTGTCAACTCATCCACACAGACAGCTCACTGAAGATGAGCCACTTAACCCAGCTCTCTCCTAAAGCTGTGTTTAGTTTTTATGCTGTTTTCACACGGGGAGGTGCTCAGGAGGCCCAGCAGTTTGCTTGTTGAGTTTACCGTCATTTCAGAAGCTGCACATTCCCTCTTGTAATCTGATTTACCTGCAGTGAAAAATGGAGGTGGGGAGGAGCGAGCAAATTCTGCCCTGGATTTTTCCTTCTTCTTTGCAGTACATTCTGCTTCCAAACTGTAGTGTTAAGATATTCTTTTCAACTGCACCCTGAGGTCAGTCTCCATAGTGTGCACACACTTGAAGTATTCCTGAATTCCATCTCTCATTTGCTTCAATGCTTTTTTCCTTCCTAAATTGTACTCTGGGTTTATGACACAGTGGGCTGATGAACAGTTACAATATGGGGATAGAGCAGATATAAGTGGTTACCTTATTCTGTGCTTGTAATAGAAAACTGAACCCATAAATGATAATATTTATTATATAAACTGATCTAATAAGTTATTGTTGTTTCCTGACCCCACCACAAACTGTACTTGTCCACCTCTCCATCACTCACAAGCATCTGAACTGGGAGAAGTTGTTCTTTCTCGAGCCCAGTGAGCAAAACATGCAAAAGCCAGAAACCACCTCAGTATTTAAAACAGGATAGTCCACTGTACCTTTCTCTGCCCAGATAAATTTCTTTCAGCCCCTCTGCTTCTCCTCAGACAGCATTTCTTCTGATGTTATTCCAGGGCTGATACCAGGCTCCTTTGATGCGCTGAAATTCCCCAAAGAACAATACCCAACACTTATCTGCATGTATATATTCCTTCTCTCTGCCTCCAAGGAATACTTTCCTATGATCTTCCAGTGTTTATTTAGGTCATTTTTGTCTTGATTCTATTTTCTCTTTGGAGAAGAAAGCCTATATGTTTCTTCAGATGTCACTCTCACTCTGTACAGTCACCATAAATATGCAGCTATGAAGTCTTTCCTCTGTGTAAACATTGAAATATAGAGAAAGTATCCCGGTTATCTCAAAGATTTACCCTTGGGGTACCCCTTCCCCTTGAAGTCTGTATTAGCTTTAGTGTTCACTTCAATTAGAAGCATTAACCCAACACCAGGGCAATTTCCAAAGCCTCCACCCAAGTTCCTACTACCAGGGTTTGCTTCTCCCAAGGTTCCCAAGACATATTCTGCACATTTCATGCTAGTGCAGCAATTCCCTGTATCCATAGGAACTTAAAAGACACTTTTTACAGATCTGATTTCAGCTAATTTCTGGATATGGAGCTGTTTGAGAGCAGGAGCCTCTCCAGTCCCCTGTCCTGCCTCTCCCTGGGCAAGGTGCCCTGGCCTTGGTGACCTTGCAGCTGTCCTGCTACAACCAGCCACCACGAGACTGCAGAAGAGGAAAACAAGGCTGGTTTTGTGTCTAGTTATCAGACAGTGAAAGATGTTTTGAGGCTGCCAAGCTGGCTTTTGAGGGATTTGCTGTATTTCTGCTGGTTTCTGCAATTTGCCATGGCCCAGGTATCATTGGCACACACAGAACCAGTTTGTTCTGCAGTAAAACAGCCTCCAGCAGCACCCAGCTCAGCAGGAGCAGGGCTTGCTCACTGCCTTTCTAGGTCCCAGGCCAGAGGGACTGGACCAGAAAGGGGCTTGAGCCAGCTTTTCCCACGTGGGACAAAGAGGACAAATGAGCATCTGCACCATTCAGCTCCAAGGCTTTGGGAGATGCTAAATGTCTGCCCAGGGCTGCTGGCCTTTTGTAGGCACTAATCTGCTGACATGACAACTGGAGCCACTCGGGTGGATCCTGGGATAAGCACAGATTTCCATGGCAGGAGACTGCATGGGCAAAGAACAAAAGCCCCTTCGTGCCAGCAGAGCCAGGTGCCAAATTCTGCTCGCTGTAATCTCTCAGTGAAACCACTTATCTGAAAAGGCAGGAGGAAGCTGGCTCCAGTCCTTGGCATAATTAAAGGCCTGGTGCTCTGGGCACGTACCTTTGGAGTAGAAATCTTATTCTCCCACTTCTCAGCTTCCAAGGAAACGTGGTTTAGCTGGAGTGACTTGGAGATACACAGGATCAGGATCTATATCCCTCGCTCGCCATCTGATGGGTCCAGAGCCAGCTCCAAGCCAGGCAGGAGCACACCTGATATTTCAGCCTGTGAGATGAGTATTTACATCTCATCTTTAAGTTTTGGGAATAAATAGTTATGTATTCATATATACATATCTCTGTGTGGGTGTGCATAAAAGCACACAGGTGTAGGTGAGAGAGGGGGTATTTATATCAAAAGCAGATTTGGTAAGGAAAGAAAGGTATTTTTGAGTGTCTGGGGATGTGTCACTATTGGTCTCTCAATGCCTTGTCCACTGGAAGTTTTTTCTGACAGATTTTACTCAGAAGTTCATTTTTTTTCACTCAGAGAAAAGCATTTATTTAACCAAGCTCCTGGCAAAGAGTAAAGGTTGGACTGTCCTACTTACATCAAATAATTTGGGTTTAAAGGGTTTTTTTATTCCTCTGGTGGACACGAGTGGTCAAGTTTAATAATCTTTTTAATCTCCATTTATAACTTGTCACAGCAAGGTGAGCAAAGGTCTTTTTGTACTCCTGTGGAGAGCAATGCAAACTCTTTAAGGAAAAATATCCCATTGCTCTGTTATGGCTCTGCTTTCTGCTCCAGCAGCTGCACGACACAGGCTCCTGCCTTGCTCCTCACTATTAGTTTTACTACTCATGGTCCCTGTTTTTTGCATGGCTGCTCCCCCTGTGAGGGACATTCCTGCACTTTTCACCCCCTTTCCCTCGTTTTTTGCCTGGAAGCTTTGCCAAGAGCAGCTCCTTACAACACCTAGGAGCATTCCTGTAAGGCTGGGATGGGAAAGGCAGAAGCTATCATCAAATACAGGGCCAAAATTTGGAGGGGAGCTTTGAAAAGAGAGAATCACAGGATCCCAGGAGAGTTCAGGCTGGAAGGGACCTTAAAGATCATCCAGTTCCAGCTGCCCTGCCATGGGCAGGGACACTTCCCACTAGGCTTCCAGCACAGAGCTTTTCCACAAGAGATGGAATTCCACCCACTGAGGTGAGAATCAGCATCTTCAGGGCTCACCTGTGTGGTCCTGCCCTTAGGAGTGCTAAAACTCGAGCTATTTTAATGTCCTCAAAATGCCAGACCAGCTGTAAATGTGGTGGATGGCCTTACCCAAAGCAGCAAATCTGGATGTGTTCTGGCTCTGGCTGGAGCAGGGTGAGGGTCTGACCCAGCTGAGCCAGTGCTGCTGATGGGAGATGGGCCAGCACTTGGGCTCCTTCACAGGGCTCTGAGCTCCTTGAGGAGCTCCCTGGGAGGTGGGTTTGGATGTCTCTGGAAAGACAGGTATTCCTGAGCTGCTCCTCAGCTGCTGGTGGTAGAATGCTCAGGCTGCTGAGGAACAGCCCTCACATGCTCACTCAGGCAGACAACCCCAAAACTCTGGATGGGATTGAAGGTCTGGTGATAAGAGGGTTGTGTTCTGCATCCAAATGCAGTTATAATTTTGCTGCTGGGTAGTTTACATTCAGGCACTGTTGCTTAAGGATGTAGCTGTAGAATCAATGATGTTAAGAAAGCAGCAAATTAACCAACAACTCATTTGTAATGTCAATTCTGTCTGGAAAAGTGACTATTACTGTTGGTGCAGGAACAAGCCTGATTGTTCAAGTGGGTTGAAATGCATCTCCTGTGTCCTTTGCTGGCACAAAGGTGGCACCTCAGCTGACCATTGATTTCATTTTAGACTAACTAGTCTTATAACTAGAGGCTCATCTTTGGACTCTGTAGGTGGATTTGGGTCTTCATCTGCATTTAAATTATGTTCATGAACAGAGATTGCTTTGAAGCGAACTGATTCAAGGTCCAGCATGACTGATGTAGTCAGTACACCAGCTTGGGGTGGGGTGAACCCTTGGCAGATGTGGGTGGTGCTGGTCCTTCCCTTGGTCACTTCCTGCTCTGCTGTGCTGATATTTTGCAGGCAATAAACACAAATCCTTGTGGGGTTACTCTTTCCACTGACGTGCACCTCTCAGGTGCTCAACTGAAGCCCTAATCCCAAATCTCTGTTAGAGCAGAAGAAATCTACTCCTCAATATGCTTCTTTTTAAACCTGTCTGGTTCTGTGGTGCCTTGTGAGGTTTTACCCCTGACATCTGGGAAACACCTCTGACACATGCAGTGGATCTGCCCTGATTGTACAATGAATCCACTGCCTTGAGCAGTGGAGCAGTTTTCCAAGATGGGTTTTTACCTGTCAATATTGATGCTCTCAGCAGGGATTTCTAAAACCAATTTTTTCAGAGTTTATCCAAGATAAATAGAAGGAAAAGGTAATAGTATAACAAGCCAGCTCCTACTGACTTCAGAGTGAGCATGGATGCAATCCAACAGTGTTTCAGGCCCAAAGAGCACCTTCCCTCTCCAACAGCCTGTGCATGCTTTGCTGCTCAATGCACTGTGGTGCATTAATGCACTGGCGCTGCTCACCTTTGGCTGCACAATTTGCGAGCTCCAGGGTCCTGAGCAGAAACCCAGCCCTGGTGACAATCCTGGGATGAGAGCTGCCACTGGCATGTGCCTGTCTCAGCTCTGGGATGCCATTGCTGGGTGCTGCTCCCTCAGCAGAAGGGAGCAGCAGGCAGTGAGAGGCTCCCGACAGCCCCTCGCAGCCATCGGGGTGGGAACAGCTCCGAGGGGGAATGCTTGGCAGATGAAAGATGTTTGTTTCCAACATTACCTAGCTTGGACAAGCTAATCCTTTTTGTCATCCCTCAGACTTAGAAGTGACTGTGTGATAAGGCCTGACAGGGGAACTGTCAGAACAACAGGGAAAGCAGACCATTGCTGTCAAACACTTGACTTCTCCGTCCCCCTAGGTCTCTATTAATTCATTATTATGCACTTGAGCCATCAGTCTTCTGATCCAAAGAGCGGGTGACAGGAGTGTCCAGCATGTGAGCAGGATTGAGTGAAGTCTGTCCCAGGCATTCTCTGTGAGCTCAGCAATCCCTCATGGAATTTGTATCTTCTTGCAGATGTCTGCCCACAGTCCTGGCCGTGTGTCAGCAGCTGACAGGAGCCGCTGTGCATGGGGGCACAAATCCCCAGAGGTGGGAGGACAAAACTGTGTTTGCTCCAAGAAAATGGAACAGGGATCTGTCCACACCAACCAGGCAGCAGGTTTCCAGGTCACAAGTCCTCCTTTTGCCGGTAGTGAATTACAGAAAAGTCCACAAACTAAATGCAACCAACAACAAAGATTTTGTGTACCCACCTGGTTCTGCCTGTGGGGGAGTTGAAGTTCCTGACAGGTCCCCAGGGCTATTTCACCACCACTTGACCACTGGAGCACAAGTCCAGTGAAGAGCAGCCAAGGGAGCTGGGAAGGGGCTCAGCCTGGAGCAAAGGAGGCTCAGGGGGGACCTTGTGGCTCTGCACAACTCCCTGACAGGAGGGGGCTCAGGGGGGTCGGGCTCTGCTCCCAGGGAACAGGGACAGGAGGAGAGGGAACGGCCTCAGGCTGGGCCAGGGGAGGCTCAGGTTGGATATTAGGAAAATTTCTTCATGGAAAGGGCTGTCCAGCCCTGGCACAGGCTGTGCGGGTTAGTGGTGGATTCCCCATCCCTGGAGGGATCTTAAATCTGTGTAGATGTGGCACTTGGGGACATGGGTCAGTGGTGGCCTTGGCAGTGCTGGGGGAGCGGTTGGAGTTGATCTTAGAGGTCTTTTCCAGCCTAAAAGGTTCTGTGATTCCATGACCTTTTAGTCTGGAGTGTTGCTTACCTTGACTCAGGTTTCTGAGGGCTTTCACAATAACCTCATTCTTGGGTATTTACTGTGTCTGGGAACCAAAAAGAGACACATTCCCAAAGCTGTCCATAAAACCCAGAACAACGCCTGCTTTGAACATGTTCCTAAGATGTCCCTGCTCTGTGCAGCACAGAGGTTGATGTAACACCCATTCCCACCCAAGAGACATCAGCTTGGACCAAATTTAATCAACTCCTGTAGCCTAAGAAATTCATGGGTGAAGGATGGAGCTGATGCAGAGCGAGCCATTTACTGCCCCTTGCAGAAAGGATGCAAATTGAAGATTTTTGTTATTCCATTCCCTTGTTGTGTCAGGGCAGTGGAGCACAAGCACCACCCATCCTTTCTTTTTTTTCTAGTGGATATTCCAGTAGGAACTCTGACACTCCAGAGCAAGCCACCATGAAAAATTAAAGGATGTCTTATATCTGACTGTGAAGATATTTATTCCACGTTCTAGACTGATGTGTTAGACAAAGCAGCTCCTGCTGGTTCACCCTCCCCTCAGGATGCCCTGGCTGAAGCCTGTATTTCAGAGGTGGGCAGACATTCTCCCCACAAGTTTCAAGCACAAGAGGGAGGTAGGTCTGGTTTGACAAGCCCTGTGAAAGCTCTGTTGCACCACTGAGGGCTTCCTCTGATGCCTGGAGAGGCTGCCTAGAACAGAGGCTGGGCTGAGTTAAAGGATAAAGGTAGGTATTTACTGAAAAGCCTTCAAAGGTTGCACCTTGGGCAGTGCAGGAGTCTGGCAGAGGCCACACCCAAGACGGACAACAGTCATGAGTTTTTGGGACAGATACAAGTTTGCATATCAGAGCTTAATTGTCCAATTACAGCTTCAGGTAATGAAGTCACATTCCCCCAGCTTGCTCCCCCTAATTCACTGTTGTTTACATTTTTTGGGGCTGGAGACAGTAAGATGTCCTTGAGTTTCAGGCCAAGAGAGAAATTGTTTTGTCTGAATAAAATGGGAGAACAGTAGCTGACAGGCTGTGGAGTTTTAGAGTTATGCACTAAAGCAGAACTGATCTGAAAAATATAAAAGCTAAAACTTAAGGCATCACCTCCTGCTCTATGCCAGCTGTGCAGAAACATCTTCCTAAGAGGTGCATTTTTACTTTGATTTTGTTTTGGTTTAAATAGCCTTTGAGGCCTCAGTTTGCCTCCTGTCAAGTTTGAGCCAAGTATTCCTGAAGGCTCAGTAACCCCACCTACAAAGAAAGAAATGTCCTAAAAAGCTTCTGTATAGGATGTGAGAGATTCCCAATTCATGAACAAACAAGGAGAGGTAAAACAAGCTTACCAAAACCCACTGCTTATATTCAAGCAAAATGTTTCTGTGACTTAGAACCTATTTTTATGGCCTTGAATGGCTTAATGGGGGATTATCTCATTAGCTCTGGTGATGGGGGATGCACAGGATACCTTACAGGTGACTTTATTTTCAGCTTTTTTTGGATGCAGACATTGGCAACACAGGAATTGGAAGCCAACTTGGCTTTTAAAGAAGTCCTGTATTCTTCATCTCAGCACGTCATCACTACAAAAGATACACTTGGAGAGCCTTGGAAACTTGGAAAGCCAGACTTTGCCCCACTGAACCCACAAAAGCTCAGAATCAATGCTGGGGAAACCAAAGGTGCTGACGTGTGCACTTTTCATCATAAGGATGGGCACATCCCAGGGCACATGGCATCCAGGTGCAAGGGATCATCTTCATTTCCTTGTTCACATGAGCTTCTTTCAGCTCCAAAAAGCTCATCACAGCCCATGAGATCATGGCTGGAATCTAAACACTAAAAAGCTTTCAGCAGTGATAATGCTTTAAAGAATAAGCTTCCAAAGAGCAGGTGGGGAGAATGGAAATGAGACAAGATTTCCTTCTAACCCCTGGTGTGATGGACAGCATTACCCTGCAACGTGTCTTGTTTCTGCAGCCTCCAAAGCAGAGCTCGTGGAAGAACAGGGCTGAAACCATTTATCTGAATTCTCAGCAGCTGCTCGGTTCAGCCACGCTCGAACCTCTCACTTATTCTTTGCAAGTCATCTGTAAACAGCCAGGGAAAGGGGTTTTTGTTCTCACAAAACATTTGGGAAGTGCCTCTGTGTGCTAAATATCCAGAATTGTGCATGTACAAAAATCTGTTTGTTCTTCCATTGACAGACCCTCCCAAACGTCATTCATAAATAGCAGCTGGCATGACCATGTGCTTTGAGAACTGCTGAAAATGGTTTTTAATAGCTCCTGTCTTGGAAAGAAACATTCCAAAAACTAAGAGGAAATCTGTGAAATAAGGGATTTTTTTGGTCCTTTGTACAGCTGCCAGATACTACGTGCAAAAAAAAAAAGAAAAGCATCGTTTAGGTTCCCTGTAAGGGTGATTCAAAGTTCATCTGCTTGTGGGGACAATTTAACAAATTCCTCAGCTAATGTCCAGATCCAACAGATCCCCCTATGGCTGCACCTCTGTCCATGCCTGCCACCATCCCTGCTGAACCTGATTTAGCAGCCATGGTGTCCATTCAGAAACCTGTGCCTGTTTTTGGAATCCAGTCATGCAGGACATCCCCTCTGCCTTGCCTCTGTGTGGGTTGCCAAGACAATTGCCCTCTGCAACACCACTGAGACTGCCAGGGGTGCCCCCAGCCCTCCACTGCCATGGAGTGATCAACATGGGGCATAAAAACCCAGAAATGCTGCAGAACAGCAACAAAAAAATCAGTTTATCCACGTTTGTGCCTCATTATTCCCTGCCTAGAGCATAGATTCCCTTCTCCCCAGACTTTGGGGCGTGCTGCTCCATAGCCTCATCTCTTCTCATGCAAATAAGAGCTCCCTGTGCATGAATAAGCAAAGAAGTTCGTGTTTCCCTCCTGCTTTAGAGAATTCAGCCTGTCTGGAAGCAGAAATGATGTTACTTAGGTGATGGCACAGGGCAGGAGGAAGGAATAGCAATGGCAATAGAGACGTGTCTGAAAGCTGAAGGAATACATCCAAACTATTTCACAAGCACTTAAAATACTAATTAGCAAGTCAAGATGCATCAAGGACAGCAGTTATAATTAAACAAATAATTTGGCTGCCGATGCTGCCGGGCTTGCTGTAGTACAAGCAGTGCCTTTTCATGGCACCAGACAAGAAATCTACATTCATGTCCACCCTCCCTCTCCTTCCAGTTCCCTCTAAGCCATGGGAGCAACTGTTCCCTTCCAGCATTTCCCACCTTTTTATGCAAGTAGGAGAAGGGAGGGCAGCTGCAGGTGGGCCTGGGCTGGCATCCAGCTGGGCTCTGCCCCTAGAGCTTGGGTACCCTGAGGTGGCATCAGGATGTGGGGTCACTGCAAACAGGGAGGATGCACTTGGGACACAAATCCCACCTGGCCCCACTGCTGCTGTGTTTCCTCTGAGGTGCCAATCATTGCCCTCCTGCATTTGCCTCTTTCTTACAGAGGAGGTCAGCAAGGAGAGCACTTTGCCTTATTTCTGTGCAGAGAACCTCGTTTGGAGGCTCCTTCTTCCAACTTCCTTTTCCTTGGGCCAGGGATACCCACGGTGCACATCCCAAGCTGCTTTTCTCTACAGAAGACCATTTGTTTGGAAATAAAATCCAGCCATTTGGCACCTTTTGTTGATGGTGTGAATCCCTCCTGTATTCTTTTGTGTGGTCACACAAATCCAGTTCCTTCTCCCTGGTTTCCCTCTAAATGCTTCACACAACCTGGTGCTTGCCTTGTCAGGCCTGATAAACTTTCCTGAGGGACATCAGGACAGTGAGCAGGCAGTTTCTGAGAGCAGGTCCTTCCTTCTCCTCACAAAGGTGAGGAAATGTGCAGGACACACGCTACCCCTGAGCCATCCCTGGCACCTGCACAACGGGAACGAATCCCGAGTTTCTCATGAGGGAATTCCTTGGTGACACTTTGACAACCGAGCTTGCAGTAGCCACCCGGTTCCAGGAGATGTTGCTGTGCTTTCAGCTAAAGGCCTGGAGGGGAAGCACACAGAGCACGGGGATTGCAAAGGTTTAGGGAAAACATTCTGAGTGCTCTTGGAGCAAGTAGAGTTGGGGACTGTGGCAGCATGAGTAAAAGCTGTGTTTGGGGCAGTTCTGCACTTCCCAGGCTGCCGAGTGGAGATGAAGGAGGCACCTAGCAAAGAGCAGATGGGTGTTGGCATCAAGGGTTGGGTCCCTGTTTCTGGGCTTCTTTCACACCTTAGACAGATGCTGCTTTTCCACACTAGCTGGTCTGATGTCATGCAGGAGGTAGGTCCGTGCCTTAAATAAAAATCCAGTTCTTCCCACTTGCCTTTTGACCTACAGCAGGAAAAACATCCCACTGCATGGCTGGTTGAGCACAATTCTCTAGAGAGCAAGACAACAAAAGATGTAAACTAAAAAGATGTAAGCTTCATCTAAGAATTTAGACAAGAATCTGCATGTTATGATAGCACCAAGGCTGTGAGCAAAGTTGCCAGGAGGGCCAGAGAAGGGCCAGGGCTCAAGTCTGAGAGGATCTGACTGAAGGAAGCACTGATGTGCCCAGAAGTCCTGGTTTAACTGGGTCTGTCCTGGCAGGATCAGTCAGTGTGGTGTGTTGGGGTGTGCTCGGGGCAGGGGCTCTGCACTGTCTCCTGTCTCCCCCTCCCAGGATGCTGCTCTGGGAACAAGCTCCAGGGCACACATCTCTTCCCTGTGCTTGTGGTCACCCTGTGTGACCCAGCCTGGGGCCCTGCAGCCTGTGTTTGTCTGCAGAGAGCAGTCACCCTATGAGCAGGAATAAGGACAGCCAGGCAGAGCAGGAGCACTGGGGCTGTGTTTGTTCCCCATGTGCACAGAAGGAACTGCAACGTGGTACTGTCAATACCCACACAGACCTGTTGGCCAAGCTGTGCTGACAGCCCACCTCAGCTCTGCTGGCAGCCAGGAGCACTGTGGTGACCTGTTTGCTGTTGGCTCACCCTGCTGCATCCTCCCCATCCATCATCCACTCCTCTCCTCCTTCCAAGAGGGTGTGGAACATCCCTGCAGGTCTCTTATCAGTGAGGAGAACCTCAGAACTTGGCACTGCTGGAAGCACTGTCTCCAACCCAGACACAGGGTGTCTGTTGGTAAAGCCATTTCCCCAAGCCATCGAGCCATGGCTTCATCCAAACAGGAGCCATGGAAGCCAAAACCCCTGAGAGAGCAATGGAAAGGGTGTTTGGGGTAATTAAACTCCTCTGTGTGAGCTGTGCTCCCTGCCCCAAGGAAATTTCCGTCTCATCAGGGACAAACACAGATGTCACAGCACAAACTAAGACATGATAACAGGCAGGGACACAAGGGCTGCTCAGAGGGTTGAGTCAGCATCCGTCTGCCTGCAGCACAGGGGACAGGAATGCTGAAATAGCTCTTTGTGAGGCCAGCAGCACTCCAGTGCCTAATCCCTGTTAAACTCCACTTCATCTGCGCTGCTCCCAGGTTAGTGCATCCATGCAGGGTTTTCCCAGGTGGAGCAGGATCTGGGCTGTGCAGGTCCTATTCATCCACCCACTCGTGTGCAGAGTTCTGCACATGTCTGGGGCTGTCCACACACAGCCAAGGCACACATTGAATGCTGTTATTCTCAGAAAGGATCTGAGTGTACAACAGCTAATGACAAAAAGCCAATAGTGTCTAGACACAAGTCTGGTAACAGCAGTTCTTTGTCATGCTCAAGACTGCTGTGGAGGGGAAGCGACGTGTCAGGAGCACAAGGTAATTCCTTACTGCAGATGGGAGACAGTGCCTAAAAAATTCAGGGCACCTCCACGCTTTGCACAGAGCTTTGATCCCCAAATGGGAAGCACTCCTTGAAACAGAGCCTTGCTGCTGCCGCCTCCCTGTCCGGCTTTTCACCTTCTAGGTTTTGCTAACAATGTGTCAAAAATAGGCTAGAAATACAACTAGGGTATGTCAAAAAGAATGGAGAGCAGGGAAGAAATGTGCTGGGTTTTTTTAAGTATTCTGTTTTTCTGACTGAAGGCAGCTGTGGGCACAAGGCATTGGATGCTGAGCAACACAGGGACTTGAAATCTCCATTTGCTGTCACTTCTGCCCATCCTAATGTCTTCACCTCCAGACATGGACTTGTGCAGGAGGAGCAACTGGCTCTAGAAGCATGGCATGAGAAGAATTAATGGAAATACATCCTTTGTGGTGACCTCTGTGTTGGCAAGCTCTGAAACATCAACTGGGAAAGCACAACATGGAGGTAGTGGGAAGAGATGGGATGGAGCTGGGGTGTGGCCTGTGGGGTGAGCCTGCAGGAGCACATGGCAGAAAAAAGGAACACATGGCAGCAACCTTGATCACCCCATAGAAGGACATTGAGAAAGCGTGTTCCTGGTGTGGCAACATGGGATAGGTCACGTAATGAGAGCCACCATGTAAGGAAATTCTGTGCCTTGAAAAGTGTATAAAGCCAGCTCGTTTCTCTGAATAAACGATTCTGATTCCCTGCTGGTCTGGGTCTGTGCCTTTTTGTTACAGTGGTGGGCAAACACTGGGTCAGCCACAACTGCCAGCCTTGAGCAGGTGAGTATCTGGACTGGGGAGTTAATTTGAAAAGTATTTGCATTCACTGAACTATCTCAGAGCTCAAAACAGCCTCAAGGATGTTGCAGAATTGCAGCTGGGGCTCCAGAGGCTCCTGGTCTGTCCTAGACCAGTTAGCTCTACTGAAATAGCTCTGAGCAACCTGGTCTAGTGGAAAGTGTCCCTGCCCATGGCAGGGGATTGGAATAAAATCATCTTTAATGTCCCTTCCAAGCCAAGCCATTGCAGGATTCTATGATTCCAGGGACTGTTTGACCTTTAGTGATGCTGAAGTCTCAGCCTGTACCAAACCCACTTTTCCAAGCAGCACATGAGAGAGCAGGAGGCCCAGGCCCACCCCAGAAGGCATCTTTTTCCTTTGTCCATGAACAAATGAAGCTGATCCATGCAAAAGCATGCAGGGGTTTCCAGGTGTGGCTATCCTGGCACCACTGACAGGCAGCAAAGGTCTGAGGCAGAGCTCTTTACATCATGACATTTAACGTGTGTGGCAAAAACAGAAGTTGAGCATCAGCTGTTAAGATTAGATCCCGACGTCAAAGAGTTTGGAATTAGAAGCACAGGCAAAAGGGAAAGCAATTCTACCTCACAGCAAGCTCCTGTTTCATTCTTGAGACACTCTAATTGCTACTATTTTTAATTGCTTATTTATACCACAGGCTATTTCTTTCCCTTTAACAAGACAAGTGAAATCAGCTCATAATAATTCTACATCTTTTCATGAAGGTGTTGAAGTAGCTGCCTGCTCACTTTTACTTTTTTAGGGCTGCAGGCAAAGGGAATTGATAAATGCCAAAGAAATGGAATGTCAGAGTTTCTTCCCAGCTGGAAGATTTCAGTGTGGGTAAGGGAAGGAGCCCAGGAGAAGGGGGAGAGGGGTCCAGGTCTGATGCTTGTGAACTCATGGCCACTTCTCCAAAACAGGCTCCACCTGGCAGGAGAGTTCAGTGGGGAGCTGTGGCCTTTGGCAGAGCTGATGGAACAGCTTCAGAGCAGCTTGGGTTTAAAAAGATTCTGCTGCTCCCAGCTCAAGGGGTTGGTGAGAAGGCTGGGACCAGTTTTCCTGCACTTGGAAGTTCAAGTAGGAAGGCATGGCAGGAGAGGTGGTGTTGCCTCTTTCAGGCTTGCAGGAGCCCTCCTCTGTTGCTAGTCCAGATGTTCACCTGCCAGCCTTCAGGGTGGGTAAGGTGAGGGGAAGAAAGCAAGGCAGGAGGAAGCACCCTCCATCTCATAACTCTTAGTGAATGCAGGAGTAATGAAAAGGAATGAGGAAAAACAAGCCAACCTAATATTTTAGCTTCCAAATTTTAATTTTGTTCAACTAAGAATAGAGAAAATTCAAGTTTTTGCCGTTTGTGCAAACAGTTGTAAATTTTGTTGAATCTTTTAAAGTTGACCTGCTACACTAGAGATGCCCAATTACAGTCAGGAGGGCAGGTGGAGAGACAAGGAAGAAACCTATTTGAAGGGATGCCTTAGGGATAAAACACATTCTGGGGAGTGGCCTTTTTCTGGGAATTGGCTTAGGCAGGCAGATAAAATACCCAGTGTGAACTGTAAAGCAGTAAAGCAAATGAATAAATGTGTTTGGGATTATTCGGAGTGGTTTTTTGTGTGTTTGGCACTTTTGTGTCTGTGCTATTTCTGGGTTTTTTTGGGTTTTGTGTGTGTGTGCAGTTTAGTTTTTTTTGTTTGTTTGTGATTTTGGGGTGGGGTGGGTTTTTTTGTTTGGTTTGGGGTTTTTTTAACGGCTTATAGGATCAGCACTTGAGGAAATAAACCTCAGAGGGGTTATTTGGGTACTGTGGAGCAATGAAAAAAGATCAGCTAAGCCTGAAAATCCAGGAATAGCTCCAATGGAAGCCCTGGATGACCCGGCAGTGGGCTCACTGCTCATCCTTCCCAAACCACTTTCTTCAAAGTCAGATGCCTCCAGTCACCCTCCTTCCCAAAGCAGGAGCACGACAGGGCCTGGGGGAATCCCTGAGTAACCCCCCTTGTAAGATCCTCCAGACAGAGCACAAACCACTGACCACTGGCCTGACCCAATGATCCTGGAAGTTTTCCCACACTTTTGCTTGTCCACTCGTCCAGGCAGTAACACCCCAAAGTGGAGACAAGAAAATTGAGGGACACTGCATCAAAGCCTGGCTAAAGACAAGGCAAGTGGCATCCACTGCTTTCCCTCATCCACACGTTCAGTCACAGAACATCCAGAGTTGGAAGGAACCCACAAGGATCATCAAAGTCCAGCTCCTGGCCCTGCACCCTCCCTGAGTAGTTGGCAGCCTGGGAGCAAAGAGAAAAGCACTTTTAGGCTGTAAATCAGATTGTCAAGAAACAGCTACAGAAGCTCCAGGAGCCACTTGGAAGTTACAAAGAGCAAACTGCACTTCAGGGTAAAAAAAGCTGAACAACAACAAAAAGTGCCCCAAGATACAACAAACCCTACAAGCAAACACCAAAACCCAAAGAAAACCTCACCCCCAGAAAAGCCTGCCTGTATAAATAATTCACAAATGGTCAGAAAAAAACCAAAACACTTCCCCAGACTGCCAGAAATGGAGGGGAAAGACAACAACAAAGTCAACAGCCATCCAAACAAACTGCCCAATCCCAGGAACAATAATCCCCCCACCTCCCCAACCTGCTGAAAAGACACACAGCAGTAATGTTCCCTGCTGAAAAGATATCCAGGGAAAAAAAAAGAAAAAAAGAAAAAGAAAAACCAAAAAAACCAAAAAGAACAAAATAAAGACAGAAGCCAAACAATGGTTTGCTGGTTTCTTGGAAATATTTATGAACAATATTCAGAGGAAATGTTCTCAATGAAAAGTCACGTAACCGAGTACAGAACCCAGGCAGAGACTGGGCAAACAGATGGATCTTGTGGATCTTGCTCTCCAGAGGGGATTTCTGATGCCTAACAAGTCCAAAGCCATCCACTCATTCCTACCCACACATACATCAAGGCTCTGACAAAGAACAACCTCGTACCTTACTGGCACTCCTGATGAGACACTTCAGCTGGCAGAGCTTTGATTTATCAACTCAAGAGCTGACTGATGCCAGTAGAGTCCTTCAGTTTTCAGAGGGTTTTCCAATCCATTTCCTTTTTTCAGCTGAAAAATTCGACTGTTCTTTAACTAAATAGCCATAGAATGATTTGCTGTCAATGGTCCTTGCAAGAGAGATTTTTGCATCAGCGGAGACCATTTCTGCACAGAAAGTAACAGACCACAAGAGTGGTATGGATAAGTTTGAGTAAAATAAGGCAGTAGTGATGAATTCTGGTCTGTGAAAAGACATCTTTGTAATTTAACATCCATTTGAAGAAAATGTAGTTAAGCACTGGTTCATATGAGGATTGTAGTATTGTGTTGCTTTCATGTATTTTTTGACCGCAGTTAGGAAATAATTATTCAGAGGATATCACATTGGAGCACCTCTTCCTAAAGTCCACCTTCCATGTCCCTAATCAATACTGACATTAAAAACCTCACTGGGAGCTTCTGAACAAGCAGGGACCTTACTCCAAATGTCTACTGGGGAAATAATAAATAAACGAATTCCACCAGGAATAGAACGTTATCCTCAGAGGGCTGCTTGTAGTCTCTGTTGACACCCACACAGCTTCCCATGTATTGGTAATTACTGGTGCTGCTCCCAGCCACAGAAGACAATTTATTTGGAGATCTAATTGGCATCTTTAGCACTTGTAATTGTCTCTTCCCCCTGGATTTTGGCAGTTGAGGTGACAAGTGGCCACCCCCTGTTTTGCATCCCTTTGGGGCTGTGCAGGTGAGACCCCCAGTGTGGTTTCACACCCAGCCAGGGCAGGAGAGCACTGCACTGCACAAACATGGGCTGAGCTCTTCCTGCAGTGATCTGTGCCCCCCAGGCTGAGGCTGCTCCTGAGTGTCCAGCTGCTGTGCCAGCAGAGCCCCAGCAGTGAGTGCTCAGCACCTGAGGGTGCCCTCCTGCCTCTGCTTGCAGCAAACACAGGAAAAACGCTTTTTGTAACTGCATCTGAAAACCCTTTGCTGGTTTTCCTTAAAATTTAGCTTCAGACAGGCCTCACCAGGACTGGGATCCTGTCCCCTCAGTGTCCCCCTGTGAGCAGAGCTGTGGGTCCTGGGACACGTTCCGTTTCCCAGGGTGGTTACAGGACACCCCAGCTCATGTGACATGGCTGTGGGGACTTATTTACAGTGAGCAGACCCAGGCAGACCTGTTGGGACATTTATAATTGTGTCACCAGGCTATGTGAGCCCTGTCCAAGAGCAGGACAGGCTGTCCTCTGCCCTCCCCAGCCTCTTGCCCACGTCCTTAATTGGAGGGTGACATCACTGCTTTGCCCTACTCTTCTTTAGCAAAAGAATAGCATCTGTCACAAATGCACTGAGGCAAAGGTGCTGATTGTGATGAGAAATACTTGATTTGGGATTTTTGGTTTCAAGAAAGTCACATGATCTCCAAGGAAATTTAAATAAATTCCAGGCAAGTCTCCACGCACCCCCATACACAGCCAGCCAGTACTCATCAATCTTAGGAGCCATTTAAAAGTTCTAGAAGAATAAAAAAACCTGTTTTTATGAACATTTTAAATATACTCTACATTTGATATCCTGCATTAAGTTTCCAGGAGACATTCCCACTAGGTTAATAATCTTTTATCTCTAAGTAATTCTCATTTTTCATCCACAAGTTACAGTACTATTGAGTCTCTTACAGTGCATTTTTCTGAAGTTCCCCAAGTGTTTAAGCCAGGGAAGAAGGGAAGGTCAAAAGAAACAAAGCAACTTGCTGAAGGTCCCTAAAAAAAAAGAAAAAAAGAAAAGGCAAGAAAACCCAGGTGTCTCCACATTGGCTCAGCACTCTTATAAACAGATTCATTTCACTGCCTTCAAAGGTCAAAGCCAAAAAGAGGTTGCAAGGAGACAATAAAAATATATGTACACAGAAAGCTTTGCACACCAAACCTAGAGTTATATAGATATTTAAAAAGCCTGAATAAAAACGCTCCCACTTGTTGACTATCAGAACTCAGAGCTCTCGTGCTTTAGGAAACACAAATCCCATCTAGGTGCCCCCACAACACTTGGTGTTGTACAAGTGCTGAGAGAAAAAAACCCCACCTCCCTCTTGAGTATTCTTTTTGGCATAAAAGTGGCATAAAAGCCAATCCTGTTGATGCTTGAGCAGGGAGTCTCAGGCACCAGAGGCAAACCTTGGCCAGATGGGCCATCAGAAATGAGCATGGAAGCCCAGCACCTCTGACGCCTTCCAAAGGATTGCCATCTCCTTGAAGAGTTTGTTTTCCTTAAGAAATAAGAAGTTTGACTCCTTTGCTAAGGTAAAACAAACAAATAAAAACTCCCCCAAACCCAGAGAAGAAAAGCCACAACCCACCTCTGAGTCAGAAATCTCCTGTGACTCTGAGCTGGAGAGAGCCCAAGGCTCTGAACATCCCTGCTCACCCTGAGGCTGATACCTGAGGGCACCTGTGCAGCAGCACAGCAGCACATGGCATGAGGAAAAGCTGAGCACTGTTAGGACTCAACAGCTAATGGCTCAGCCTGCAGTGACATGGCAGCAGCCAAGTTCTCTAATATCCAGCAGTCCAACCTCCACAGCACCAAACGAGAGCTGGGAGAGCTCTCCTCCCAGATGCTGCACTTGGATGTGCCCTCCGCCATCTCCTGAGTTCTCAAAAAGATAATGCAATTTTATTCAAAGTTTTTTTCACACTTTAGGACAGGTTAAGAGAGCATCCATTATTGCACCTCCTTTCCATGTCCTTTCTCTGTCTCCCCTGACAGGATGGGGACAGCTCCCCTGGCAGGGAGCATTTCCAGCCACGTTGAACACCCACCTTCGGCAGCAACGGGAGCTCACTGTACAAAGTCAGTACAGCTGCCTGAGTCAGAGCTTGGCTTTCTAGATGAAAGCTTCTGCAGACTCTAATTCCACTCTCCTTGGCCCAGCCCTTTAGAACCTCACAGCCCAGCAAGGCTCAATTGTTCCCAAAAGCTCCAGGAGTTTTTGAGAGGTGGAATCTGCTGCCACTGTGAATTTTTATGTGCCCTGAGTTGCAACACGCAGGGCAGCTCTGAACGAGGTGCTACAGCTGATCCTCACAGCCTGATCCTCTTCCTAAAGCTGTTTCAGCACTGAGGAACACCACAGCTGAATGCTGGGAAGCTTTCCCTCTGGGAGAAGGTAAAGGCAGCTCCTGGTCTTCAATGACATGACTGTGGCACTGGGTGGTTCAGGTCTCTTGGTGCAGAGGTTTTGCTATAACTCAGTTTATCAGAGTCATCTGCCTCCACCCCACCAGGTTCTCCTGGCAGGGACACGCTCCAGGGAGGGACATTCCGTTTGGATGGACAAACAGTGATGGTGGCCAGCAGGAGAGATTAACTGCTGAGGTGAAAAGGTTGTCAGCAGAGCTGTGCTGAATGTTATCAGTGCAACCTGAGCCTCAGACACTGCCCTACAAGCCCAGGTGAGCACAGGAGGAAGTACAGCCCAGGTTGGTTTGGAGAGGCACCATTTCCTCACAAACAGGGACTTGGTTCCAAGAGATCAGCTTTGAAACAAACTGCTCAACAGCAAGTGAGATTCCTGTTAAAATAGGCAGAGTGTCGGATGGTTAAATGCAGCTGTGACAGCTGATGAACTTCACCCAACATCACATCCAGACAAATGCTACATACCTTCTTCAGAAGCCACTTTGCCACCCCAAAGTTTCCACAATTAAGGACATATAAGGACAGCATTTCGCAGAAATGGATGAATTTTGAAAGACTTCTTTTGCTTATGTTGTCTTCCAAGGGGGAAGGACACAAGCTGGATAGCTGTTGGTTTCTGCTATGAAACTTCACCACACCTGAAGTTCTGAGCCCTCTGTGTGTGCTGGCTTTCCCCCCCTGCAGCTGATCCAACATCCCAGTGAAAATCTGTCCCTGGGTGCTTGCTGTGCTTGCCACCACTCTCCTGGCAGCGTGATGGGATCAGCCTGAGGAGTGAGATTTGGGAACTGGAGGAGGGAAGAGTGAATGGAAACAGATGCAGCATTATTCACATGGCTAAAATGTACCCAGAAGTTTCTCATGCTTGCCTTTCTTTATATATATATATATATATATATATATGTAATAAAGCTTGGCAGCAGTTCAGATCTAAGATTAAAATAATCTCTTTGTGTCATCCCAAAGCAAGAGCAGAGGGCACCTCTATGCTTTGCCAGCTTCTCTGCCCCTGCTGCCAGCACAGACTGTGCAGGCTCCAGCTGCCCCTGGACAAGCAGGAGCCAAGAAAGTTCCTTCTTCATAGCCATTATTTGGAGATATGCATAGAATCAGAGAATCCAGAATGGTTTGGGTTGGAGGGAACCTTAAAGTCCCTTCAGTTCCACCCCAACATTGGCAGGAATACCTTCCACTATCCCAGGTTGCTCCAAGCCCTGCCCAGCCTGGCCCTGAACACTTCATGATGTCCACAGCTTCAAGCCCTTCCCTGAGGCGTGCTTTGCTTGGTTGGGAAGGCTCAGATTTTTAAAACCAGCTACCAGTTCCTAAGCTCAGGGGTGCTAACCTGCACTAGGCACAAGGCCAGATGGAGAAGGTCCACCTCAGGTGGTAGCAATAACCTGCAGGAGTGTTCAGTTCACCCCAGAAGAGTTATGAAACATGCAGTCAGCTTCTCTAGAGTTCCTATTGCCAGAGAATCTGGCTTTTCATTTAGAAATAGATTTATTTCCACAATTATGAGGGCCTGAGTGTTTGAGAACAAGAAGTCCATGTTTACACACCAGCAAACAAATAAAGACCCTGAGGTTTCTTTGTATTTAAAAGCAAAAAAAAAAAAAAAAAAAGGGCTATGACTGAGGCCTGACTTGTAATTTTCAAATTCCTGGAGGCAGCGAGCTCAGTATTCTGTAGTCTCTTGTGGATTGGGATGTTCATGAGTTTCTCTGCACGTAGCTGACAGAAGTTTCACACGAGCCTTTCAACCCCATTGCCATGCTCCGTGGAAATCTGTTCCATTGAATGCAGTCCAGGAAAACTGGTCTGTGACTTCCACAGGGGATGCTCATGAATAATGCATCTAGCTGCTTTCAGCAAATCCAAACCTCTAATGAAAAGCAAAGGCACATTCCCAGTTTGGGCTCCACTGAGCACCAGATCAGACCCCGGTGATGCAAATCCACGGCCAGGGGCAGAATGCAGACCTTCAG
Organism: Eopsaltria australis; assembly: GCA_034509425.1. Lineage (NCBI taxonomy): Eukaryota > Metazoa > Chordata > Aves > Passeriformes > Petroicidae > Eopsaltria > Eopsaltria australis. The sequence continues at coordinate 226,250 of JAVTVJ010000319.1, read as the reverse complement.
CCTGCCTTAAACTGGAGCACAAAGCCATAGGCTTCACATTAAATGTGCTGCTTCACCTTTTAGAACAGGGATTTATAGATATTGGCTTATACCATTGGATGTTCTCTCCAGCACAATCAGCATAGAGGGTTTTTTTGCATGCACTGCTGCATAAAGGTTTTTAAAGCAAGATTTTTTTTAATGCTTTTTAAATGCATATAATTATAGGATCACAGACTGATTTGGGTTGGAAGGGACCTTAAAGATCATCTAGTTCCACTCCCTGCCATGGGCAGGGACACCTTCCATTATCTGGTTGCTCCAAGCCCTGTCCCACCTGGCCTTTGAACACTTCCAGGGATGGGATGTAATTTTTATTTTATACATATACAAAATGCTTTTCATCTCCACTGCTGCCCCACGTCGAATACCCAAGGCCATTCAGTGGTTTAGCAACAGGAGTCTGGGGGAGTTTCAACCTTAGCCCATTGGGTGGGGGTGGCTGAGCCCCCAGGATGTCCCCTACCCAAAGCCTTGACCACACACAATGGTCAGCAGGACAGAGCAGCCTCTCAGCGTGTTCCTGGGAGCATGGGCTCACCCCTGCCACACAGGGTGGAGTAGGTTGGGTTTAGGGGTCTCTGTCTGGGGAGGGAAGGCCAGAATCAGGGCTGATAGGTTTGCTTTGCCCCAGGTATCTCTGCTCTTTGCCCAGCCATTATTCCAGGTCCTGCTGGAGGCCATCTCCATCCCCACTGCCCAGCACTCTCCAGAGCCCTGCAAATTGATAAGGCTGCTCCATGATCTGTGGCTGCTGGTTTTAATTAAAGCTGCCTCCTCTGCATCGCTCCCAGCCTTGTGCAGGCAGCAGCACAAATGATTTCAGCCTCTCTGATCCACCAGATGCCAAGCTCACAGTTCCGAGCTGACATAAATCAGGAGAATTCTCCCTCTGCTCCCACTGGCTCAAGTGGAAAGTGGAAACAGAGAACTAAGGAGAAGATGTACAATGACAGCAAACTAACCCTCCACTCATAACCCTGCCTAAGCAGAAAGCTGGTTAACAATGTCACCTTCAACCTCCCCATCTCGGGAGCTCCTGAGGGCAGCAGCACAGGGTATGAGGAGTCAGCCCAAGTGAGCCCCTCATTCACAGCCTCCTTCAGGGCTGCAGCCTGTTCCTGGTTGCTTGAACTCACAAGACAGGTCCCATTCAGGACAGCACAGTGTTTCCTGCTTGTGGGAATCCACCCTTAATCCCTACTGACACATTCTGGGAGTGGGGTGCAGGTTAGGACTCCATTTACACCTGGAGTCACTTGTGGAGTTACCATCCCCTCACTCCTCTGCAGGTGGGACTGGGGATATTGATGGGCTGTGACTGCCCTGACCACTCTTCACTGGGCCCCACAACTCTCTGCCCTGCACAAAGCCAGGCCCAGAAAGCTTCCCATGGGCACCACGTGCTGTCCTCATTTTCATGCTGCTTTTACAGCACGTGAGGTGAACCTCACCATTTTATCTTCCAAGCACTCTGATGGAGGGGGGAAAAAATACCCCCCAGACTCCTGACCCTGCATTCCAGGTGGGGATGTCCAGCACTTGGACCCTGCTTTTAGGACCACCCTTGGTAGAGATAGTACTTAAATTCTGAAGTTCCAGACCATTGATAGATAATGTTTGCAGAGTGGAAGGTTGTCTTCTTGCCTGTGTAATCAGGAGAGCAGAAGACAGGGCTGCCACCGGCTCATTCCTCCCAGGCTCCCTTCACCTCAGGGCTCCTAAAATTTGGATCAGAGGCACCACAGCTACAGTCAACTCAAGACTTGCTGTTGAGGGTCTTGGAGGGAGATGTCAGACTCAGGTGCTGTACACCAAGACACCTGAGTCATGCAAACATGCAAATAAACACCAATATTAATTGATGAGGGGGCTTTATGGCCACTGCAGGATTGCAGGCAGCTTCAGCTCTTTCATGTGTGGGATGTGCAGTGTCTTATTTCTCTCATGTCTCCAGTGTTGTCATAGAAGCAAGCAGCATATTTTCTGGTACAGATCTACTCTGGTACATCCCAACTGGTACATTTCGTGCTTTGTTTCTGTCTCCAGAGGACAAGAACAACCATCTCAAACCCATGTGAACTTTGAGGACGTTGCAGCATGCTGGGTGTTTTCAAAGGACCTGTGGTACCCATCTCCAGGAAACAGATTGAAATGGCAGGGGGTGAGTGGTTGTACCAGACAGTGATGCTGCTCCACGGGTTTGGACTGTTAATGCAAAAGTTAAACAATTTATGTGAAAATACCAAGTATTTTTAGAAATTATTTGTACATTCAGCCTTTAATAGAGGTGGAGGGGAAAGATGTTTCGTGACTACAATTGACACGGAGTTTGACTCAAATGAAGAAGCTGAACAAGCCCAAATTCACACTTAGAATTTATTTCTTCATTTAAGCTTCAAAAGCTACATAAAAGTGGGTGCAGCTCTGAAATCCTTCCTGTCATGGAAATCAAAGTGACTGAAATCCAGTTAATTCCTGGGTTCTGTAGCCAGTTTGCTCCCACTGGTGGCACTCAGTGATCCCACAGAAACACAGCTCAGAGCTGGGTGCCTGACCCAGGGCCCTGAGCTCCAGCTGTGCTCCAAAGGGAGGCACATCCTTCTTCTGCCAAGAAGGTGGATCTGGAGCCTCAAGGCACCTGGGAGTGTCCCTTGTTACACCCAGCTGGGAGACAGGGTCCCTGTGCTTCAGCTGGGGACCCACACCAGTGTTGTGATGAGTGAAATGAGCATTTCTGGCAGGAGCTGCACACTGTGCTCTCTGTGTGTCCTAGCTGAGGAAATGTTTCCCATAACATACAGAGCTCCAATCTATGTTTATAGCAAGGCCTGTCACTTCAGAGTACAGCACTTCCCCCCATGCCAAAGAGAAAACAATCACCCAGGAGATAAAGTTCTACCCATAACTATGTCAGAACCAAATGGTTTTCTTCTGGGTGAAATGAAAGTGCAGGATGATTCGGACTGCCAGCCTGAACACAGAGCTCCATGCAAAATTCATTCAAATTTGGTTTCCTGAGTCCCTTTCTTCCTTCCCACCCAGGCACCTTGGACAAAAGCATCACAGCACAGTAAGCAGCACCCACCTGGTCCAGCCCCTTCACCAAGAACATCCCTTCATCCTGCAGAGCTCAGAAAGTGATGGATGGAAACACTGGCCCTCTCTGGAGGCAGCAGGACACACTTCAAGCAGGCATTTGCTCTGAGCTCTGCCTGGCCAGATATCTGCAACTCTCTGGTACCCTCAAAAAGACCCTGGTTCCCCTCTCACACCACTGCTCACACTCATGGTGTCTCTGAGAGCACTCATCAAGCTGTGCCATTCCTCCATAGGCTCAGCCTGGGAAGAACTTCCATCTATTCTGGCAGGAGTCCTTGAGCAAGCTACTCCAGCTGGTCCAGCTTTGTGGAGGGCTGGATTAGACACCTCCAGAAACACCTGGAGAGATCCTCAACCTCAACTCTTCTGTGATCTGGTCATGTCAGCTGAAAACATCATTGTAACTTTATTGACAGGAGTTGCCAACACCTTTCTGTAGCATTGGACATGTTTCCCCAACCTTTTGAGTAAAAGCTTGGCTCTCCAAGGAGGCACCATAACTGTGCCCCTTTACCTGATCCTTAAGCAAAGTCTTCCCTAAACAGAAATCCAGGTCATAGTTTAGTTTTCTTTTTTTTTTTCCATAAAGTAATGTCCCAATCATTTTTTTTATTTCCTGCATGTGGCAGTAGGCAGAAATCAGGGAGGATGAAAGCCAAACATGGGAGAATTGGGAAGCAACGTCAGAGCCACTGAATTACCTCGGGGTTGCTGTCAAATCCATTATGATTCATTACAGTGACCTCCTGCAGACTAATGGACATGTGTCCTATTAGTCCTGCAGTCACCGTGGGTAAAATAAAAAGCTTTGGACAGTTCTAGGAAGGGTCTCAATTTCAAGCCAATTTTATATCACAGCCTATTTTTGGTCAGCGCTGCTCACTTGAGTCCTCCTCAGAGCTGCTGTTACGGGAACAGAATTTCTTCCTTAAAGATGACCATCTGTTGTTGATTGTAGCTCATGCTCTGGGTGATAAAACTGCAGGGAGTGTATCAGAGTCAGGGTGCAATCCAAACCTGAGCCCTGATGAATTCAATGGGGCCAGAGCTACCTAGCTGGCTGTACAAATAAAAACATGTATTTGGGAAATTTTATTCAAGACTGCAATCAGTCATGTTTCAAGATGCTATTTGCTGGTGCTAACATTTTTTTTTCCTTAGGAAATAAATTTTTAGCAAAAAACACATCATTGTTCTGCAAAGCTTGCTGACCTTGTGCTAATTAACCACGCTTGTAGGCACACAGCATAACCTCATGCTAAGCTAAACAATGAGCAGCCTATAAATAAAAAAGAGCTACTGCTAAATTTTGCGTGTTTGGTTTTAAACTCAAAGGCTTCCACGGGGGTGGGAGGTTGCTTCACTCTGTATTTATCTCTTTAAAACTAACAGAAAGGAAAAAATAGGCCCCTTTGCCCTCGGACTGGAACATAAGGTCAGGATGACAAGTGGCAAGGGCAAGGCTGGGAGAATCTGGCAGCTCCACCATCACCATGGATGTGCTGGCAGCACCCTGGGCTACATCCAGCAGGAAATGATACTCCCCTTGTGCCCTGAGATTTTACATCCATGGCATGTTAAAAGAAAAAGAGAATTAAAAGTAGTATTCTCAGTCTTTCCTACCAGTTCCTGGCATGTGATTGCTAAAAACATCAACAGAAAAATACTTTCCGTTTGTTTCCAGAAGCCCTGGGGAAGGGAGATGTGAAACCTGGGAGTGGCTGAGAGGCTCTCCTAGAAAATGGCCCTTGTCACACAGCTGGATATTCCACAGGCCCCAGGAGCTGCTGGTGGTGAGGGAACGAGGCATCCCCTCAGTCCTGAGCTGTGTCAGGGTGTCTGTTCTCTCCTCTCTCTGCAGGCACCACTGCCGTGCTTGGCCGCGATGGGAGCTGTCCTTGGGCTGAAGGGAACAGAGACCCTCAGGCTCTCTTGGTGTCCCTGCTCTCCTCTGCTCTTCCTGTGGCCCTGCTTGGCTCTAGCCAGGCTGATGATGGGCCATCTCCATAGGGAAACTGGCATAAACCCTGCCAAAATATGGGGATGCTGAGCTGAGCCTACCCTGAGCTGCAGGACAGGGGTGGCTCAGATGCCATCCCAAGGCAAAGCTTTATCTTGGATTTCTAAATTATGAACCTAGGCCTCCAAAAATGGCTATTTTTGTCTCTCTGATGGGGTGGGCAGGCCCTGGCGCAGGTTGCCCAAGAAAGCTGTGACTGCCCCTGGATCCTTGGAAGTGTCCAAGGCTAGATTGGACAGGGCTTGGAGCAACCTGGGATAGTGGAAGGTGTCCCGGCCCATGGCAGGGGTGGGATGGGCTTTAAGGTCCCTTCCAACCCAAAAAATTTCATGATTTTATGATGTTTGGACACAGAAGTGTCCCAAATGCTAGAGCAACTGACAAATTATTAGAAAGTGGATCCTGTTTTGATAAACCTGATTTTGGTGCTAAAATCATTCTTCACATGTAAACTTGGATTCAACCTCAGTTGCAAATCCAAGGTAGCAGGTCATAAGGGTCACTGGTAAAACAGGGAAAGACAGGATGGATGTGGACTGAGGGGCCTTTGGCACTAGTTACAAACACAAGTGAAGACAAACATAGAAGACAGTGAGTTTGACAGTCTCATCCCTGAGAGGAGCCAGGGAGCAGCAGGGACCCTGAGCACAAGTCTCATATCAGCTGATGGAAAGTTGCATGGCAGGATTTTCCCAGAAGCATCCCAGGTTAGTCTCCCTGCCTGCAGGAGCCTGTGGTCCTCCTGCTCTGCCTGCAGGAGCCTGTGGTCATCCTGCTCTGCCTGCAGGAGCCTGTGGTCATCCTGCTCTGCCTGCAGGAGCCTGTGGTCATCCTGCTCTGCCTGCAGCCACGTGAAGGCCATGAGAGCCCAGCCATGAGCCACTGGTCAGGTCCTCTCACCTGCTGAGCTCAGCAGCACCACAGCAAGGGGGGAGCTGAGAACACTGAGCATTATCTGATGAACAAGAAGCATCAACTGCCTCCTTTGATCACCTCTGGGTTAACACCCATGGCACAATTTTAGTGCTGAAGATACAGTCACACCGCTTGGATCTGTCCCAAGGACCGAGAAACTTGAGGACACTGCTTTTCTTGTGCCTCTCTCTTGCTCATCAAGTAAGGCTTGCTGTGCTGGGCAGATGTACAACATCACTGCAGTGCCTCAGGCACCCAGCTCCAGTGGAAAAACCCAAGAAGTTCATACCCGTGTCATGCGGAGCTCCATCAGCCTGTGAATAGCAGTGATGGCCCTGGGGGAATGGGAAATGAATATTCCTTCCCCTGGACACTGCTGGGCTGAAATGCATCATCCGAAGGCCCCGCTGTAGGGCGAGATTCCCCCATGGGGCTGCAGATGAGGATGTTGAGTTTGAGGCTGCTTATTGGCATTTGGAAGGAATTTGTTCCACCACTGGAAACTTTTGTGGCCGAAGAAGTTAGAGGGGGAAAAGCCAGTTAAACTTTGGCCTTTTTCTATGGAGTGTAAACTTAGAAACATGACTTAGATGCATAATTTAGAAAACCAAGATAAAAGTCAAGCCAGCTGCGTACCCCAGAGGTTTTTTTATGATTATTGCTTACCAGGCTTAGCCACAGGGACTAAGTGCCATGTTTGGAGTGCAGACTTTTCTGGCTGCTAGCCATGAAACCCACCAAGTGTAATTTCTGACCATGTAATTCATCCTCCCTGAACAAACTCAAAACCTAGTGAAGCAGGAAGGGATAGGATGTGAATTGCAAAGCATCTTTGTGCACTCAGGCTCTGGTAAGCAGTGATACCTGTGTGATGGTGTGATGAGATGTGCCAAGGGGTTTTCTGATCAGAGAGTATCAGTAGATGATAAAGCTGAAAGCCTCGACACACCAGGGGAGCTGTGTTTGTGTATGGACAGTGAAAACATGTTTGCCATTTATTTTGTCTTGGTCTAAACTAAGCTAAAATTAATGCCATGGTCTCATCTCACCCTAGACTGGCTTCTAGTTAACAGCTCTGAATAATTCAGGGGAAAGCCTCTCTCTTGCCAATTGCTGCTGCAGAGAGCACCTCCAGCCCCTTCAGTGTGCACAGCCTGAGCTGTTCACTCCTCTGGCAGACCCTGCCTGCCAGGGCACGGGGGCACTGCTGTGTGAAAATGAGATTTCTGTCTGCTGCACTGGTTAGACACTTCCATGTGATGAGGGGAAAATCCAGCTCATCTTCATCATGATAGGAATAAACTCTGTTGGTTAGTGCAATGTGTAGCTTTAATACATCCCTTGCTGCAATTAAAGATCTCTCCTACTGAGGTTGTGGTTAATAAGACAAATTATAAAAATCTGTGCATTTTCAGAGATGCAAATCAATAGTGGGACACTCTCCTGCTCCATGTTGCTCCTCGAGCACCTCTTGTGACAGAGAAGTTTTCTGCAGAGTTGCAAGAGCATACTGGGATGTACTGAAATATCTTCAGTCACATTTTGTACTGGTGCCTGACAACAGCCAGGGTTTTCAGCCATTTCATCCTGCTCTCACACACTGTTCCAGCTTCCAATAAGAAAGTATTGAAACCCTGGCTTTTTACAGATTTCTGTAGGCATTGAGAAATAGATCTCCCCAGGGTTCTGGGCACTGTAATTAATTTATTCTCTTTCTAATGTTAAAAACTTTGTTGTGATTTCACTGTCCCAGACAGACATAATGGAAAAAATGGTGCGTGTCTCATCTCTTAATGGATTAAAATAGACTTGGAGGTACAAGGTAAGAGCAGAAGGTGGTGAATCAGATCATGCACAAGTTCTGTTTCCATTTGCACCCCTTGAGCAGAAGCCTGAGTCCCTTCCACAGCGCAAGAAACTTCATGCCAAGCTCTTGAAATGACTGTTTTAACATCTCTCCGTGGTGATCTGCACACATGCAGGCAGTCAGAGCTGCTGGCAGGCAGGTACCACCTGCTCCCCTCACTGGGACTCAAGCAGGGCACCCCAGCCGGGATATGGGGAAGCCAGGGAAGGATTTATGCCAAGCTGTTGCCCACTGGTTGGCCCCCACCACCTTCTTGTGCCTGGAGTTGTTGCTCCAGAGGGGCAGGACCTTGCACTTCTTGTGGAAGTTTGTGTGGCTCCTGCCAACCCGTTTCTCCAGGCTGTTGAGGTGCCCATGGATGGCAGCACATCCATCCGTGTCCATCAGCCATTCCTCCCCATTTTCAGTCACCTGCAAACTTGCTGAGGGTGCTCTCTACCCCATCATCCATCACTCAGGTCATTAAGGCAGAGGTCTGGAAGGATTTCAGCCTTCTTGGTGGTCCAGGGTGGTTCTGATGAGCTCAGGGTGGGATTTCTGGATACAGTCAGGAGTTCATCTTCCTTTTAAAAAGCCTGAACACTTGCAAACATTGGTGTTAAACTGGGCTGTTAGATTTGAAAGTATAAGCACTTCAGAAGTGCCAGCATTAAAGTTTCATATCCAACTTAAGTCAGTTCTCTCAGCTGTTGTTCACTGATTCTCGCTGATTTTCCCTGGAGCAGACAGAGCTCAGGAATGTGTGGTTAACACGTGGTTTGACATGACACTGCCTTCTGCTGCAGAAGTGGGTCATGGGCCCAAAAACTGCTGTCACCAGCTAGTCAAGGGCTTCCTCTGGACCACAGTGTCTTGTCCTCAAATGCTGCCAGGACAACTCTTTGTGGGGCCAGGCTGTCAGGTCAGTCGCGGACATTACCTGGTTTAAAAATGCGTAATGAGGAAGAAGCAGCCTGCTGTGTTGACTTGGCATTAAGTGCTCCTCTAAAGATTAAAGCAAGGGTTCCACTAATAAACTGGATGAACTTGCAAGGGAACTGATGCTGAAATAAAGTTGTGATAAGCCATGCCCTTGTCTAACTTTGGAGTGGGTGACTTTTTTTGGAGCTACTAATCAAAACAAGTGCAATGGCCTGTGGCTCACTTTCGGTGACTCCTGCTCATTTAGGGAGCAGTTAGTAACAGATGGATGCAGGGAGAAGCCAGCACATGTCATTCCCAGACACCTCATCCCCACGGAGATCTCCTGCCAGTACCCTGTTTGTAGTGAGATCAATGACCTGGCAGCTCACCTTTAGGCTCCATGGGAAAGTAATTGCAGGGGGAAGTGTGGGGAGCTCTGCTTTTGTCCAGCAGGCTCTGGCAGATTGTCAAACTGGCAGCTCCCAAGTGCAGGTGAGGAGAAGGCTTTTAGCCTGGTTTCTTGTGCAAATGAGGCTGTTACCATCAGACTGTGATCAGCTTAATCCAAGGAAGCAAGCAGGCTGCAGTAAAGAACTTAAAAAAAATTAGGTCCTCTAAACTTCATAAGAATAGAGAACACATAGAGAAAAGTGATGTTATTGGTGCTGCCACAGAAGGAAAAACAGGGAGAACTTTCCTCCTGGACATTGTGTCCAGCTGATGCTGCTGGCCATGGATGTACTCACCAACTAATCCACAGGAATGAAACTCCAGGGAACAGCTTGTGCAGCCCTCTGGCTGGGTGACACTAAAGGAAGAGAAGAGAGACACATTTTCTGTGGTGGTCATGGATGACATGAGAGAGGAACTGATGAAAGGGAGGATCCAGGAGAGGAGAAGAGAGAATTGAAGCTGTTTTGAACAGAGCAGAACTCTATGATTGTGTATTGTAGGAGGTTTGCTGGACCTGGGGCTACAGCAGTGCAAGAGGTGCAGCAATGTATGACTGTCTACAAGAATGCAGGCTACATGAATTCTTTTTTATCATTTTGATAGCTCCCACAGTAACTTTTGTGCCATGGATTAATGTTTTTGCAGAGAAAAGGATCAGAAAGCTGGGTGATTTCTTCATGGTCTTCCTGCATCAGCAGAAACACATCTCACATTCAGCCACACTTGGCAAACCAAGTTGTGTTTAGCCTGTAGCTAGAAATGTTTATAATTTGTTTTAATATTTATAATTTGTCCCTGAAAACTGCGCTGGGTATGTCATCACGCTGGAAAGTGTTCAGCTGGTGTCAGCTGAATTAAGGGAGGTGGGCAATTATCTTGCAAGGAGTCTGTGGATTCAGGTATTAAAACACCACCACTGCTGCAGTCTGGCCCATGAGAAAGGCTCAGCTGCTTTGCAGTCTATTTTTACAACTCCTCGGGGTCAAATCATCTCTGCAAAGGAGGATTTAATGAGAAGGACTGACCCGTTCTGCTCCTCCTGCTATTCAACAATGATATTTTACCCAGCTTGTCTTCTCAGTGGACAAACCACTGGTCAGGCCCATTTTGTATAATGGGTATTTCCATGATATTGCCATGGCACTCCTCGGGGTTTCAAAGGCCTCTCAAGGAAAAGATTTGCCTGGCACTTGTGTTCCCTGGCTAGCCAGTCTTGTCCCATAATGTCACAGCATCAGTGCAACCAAGCCATCAGCCACCCTTCTCCACCTCAGGAGCCTGTGCCAGGAGAGGAGAGCAGAAACATTTCTCTCAGCAAAACATGTCCAACCCAGCAAGTTCACCAAGGAAAGGTTTTCCAGCAGCTGGCTTTGTGGCTGCTCCTCAGGATCCCCACCCAGACTCCTTGCTCTGAAACCCAGTAATCTAAAATCCCAGGAGGAGTGAGAACATGCAGGTAGTGTCAGTCTGACTTCACCAGTACACTAAGCCTTGGTCTGAGGGCTCTGTGGCTCCTATTATGGCCAAGCATTTTGCAACCATCACAGAAAAGGGATGGTGAGAAAGAGGTTGTAATTCCAGCAAGTCCATGAACTTCTCCAATCAGCTACAGATAGGAGGGTGTTTGACTCAAAGCTCTGAGCATTTGGAGGTATCCCTCCTTCTTCCACCAGGAGAAAGAAATGTTCTTGCTAAAAATGGGGGCTGGTGTGGGGTACATAGAATCACAAAATCTCAGAATCATTTAGGTTGGAAAAGACCTCTGAGCCCATTGAATCCAACAGCTGCCCCAGCTCTACCACAGCCACAACTAAAACATGTCCACAAGTGCCACATCCAGGTGGCTTTGAAATCTCTCCAGGGATGGGGACTCAATAACTGCCCTGGGCAAACTGTACCAGTGCTTGACAACCTTTTGGGTGAAGAAAATTTTCCAATATCCAACCTAAAACTTTCCTGGTGCAACATGAAGCTATTTTCTCTTGTCCTATTGCTTGTTACTTGGGAGAAGAGACCAACACCCCCAAACCTGCACCTAAGCGCCTTCCAGCCTCTCAGGACACTTGCATTTGAAACCTCAGATTCATCTTGAGTTAAAAGGAGAATGCCCAGCACAAACCTTAAAACAGCTTGGCCCAGGGTCTGTGTTCCTCTTGCCTCAAACACTGAGCTGCATTTCCCTGCAGCTGTGACTGGTGCCAGCAGATCATGATGGCAGCCCTCCATTTCAAACAGTTAATTTTGCTTTATGAGATCAATCCCTTTTAGTAATTTGTTTTCTGCCATTACTGCAGACAGGAATGATCAGAATATTTAAAATATTGGACTGCAGCTTTTCTGTAATGGACAACAAAAAGTAAATCTAGAATACCAGAAGGTAATGGCAAGGTGGTTGGATGTTAGGGTCTTTTCGTGGCAGGCAGAGCTCCTATTCCTGGCCATGATTTGGTTTATATTAGGTAGGTAAAATGAAGTTTTATTATAAAATTTGAAGGACTTGTGCTCCTGAAAGCTGAAAAGTTTCCTCTAACTCCATCTACCCTGAGAAAAGATATTCTTCCCCACTGTTTTGTGTTCCCTGCCCAAGCATACAAACGTGAAGTTACTCAGACCATGATCTTTGTAACTGCTTGTGGCAGCAGATGGCAGCCAAAAAGCAACACTCACCCAGGGAGATGCACCTGAATATTTTCATTTTCTTTGGTACTATCTTTGCATTTCAGAATCATACAGTCTCATCTATTTGTGGTCTATGGCTTAATATGGCCCAGGTTTATAGAGTCTGAGTAATTACCAGGATTTGCTCTGTGAAGCAGAGGAGTTCTGGGCAGACATTTTAATTTCCATCAGCTGTCATATGCTGGGAAGATAATTAAACACTCTTCATTTTCCATTTTAAATGGTATACAAACGTTGGACATTAAACCCAGAGAGCTTTCCAAAAGGGAACATGTGGGTAGCTTCAAACTTTCCTTTGGCACCCAGCCACCAGCGAGGGTCAGCCCGAGTTCACCATTTCCCATTGTGTAAGGCTATTTGTTTAACATTTCTTTTGTCTGAAGTGGCCTTGTCAAATGAGATCTCCACATAATTTTCATTTGGCCCTTCACTCACATCTGAGCTGTCACTCCCATGGAAGCAGTTTGACTTTGAGCTTAAAAGGAATGTAGGCATAAGTGGACAAAGCTTTAAGAAATTCACATAATTTTTTAGCGTAATCATAAAGGTATCCCTAAAAAAATGGAGTAGGCAGCCTCAAAATCTCATGGTGTAAAAATCCAATGGCAATTCCAAGGACCAAGGTTCAGTAACTTGGTTCACTCTGCCGTTGCAGACAGGCTGGCCCAGGTTTTGCAGCCAAATTTCAACCTCTGTATTTTGACTAGATTAAAAAAATAAGCCTCACATTGTTTTGAGTGAGGGACACATCCTTCTTCACATCCTGTCGTGCATGGCATTGCTGAGCTGGGCTGAAAGCTTCCCCTCCTCCTCCAGTGAGGCCACCACATGTTGTAGGTTCACGTCATCCCCGCTGCCCTCGGGGTCCCTCTGGCACAGTGCATCAGTGTGTTTGCTCTCTGTGATGTAAGGACATCCCCCAAACAAATTAATGTCATCTCCTGGCAGGTCTGTGCTCCAGGTTTTAGCTGGGGACTGGAACTGCAGTCGCTGTTGCCATTCTGGTTGATCCTCCTCAGCTGCAGTTGCGTTCCAAGGTTTCCAGCTGGGCACGTACCTGCTTGTGAGCTTGCTCACCCAGCTGATATTGAACTGGAATGGTGGCATTTTCTCTTACTTTAAATCTAAATTAAACACAATATGGAAAGGGATATTGCTGAGGACTTTCCTAATTACAGATAATACCACTGAACGTGGTATAGATCCACCTCTGCTGGTATTTGATATGCAAAATGAAAGAGACCACGTTGCTGTTGGTACAGAATCACATGGGTTGTAAAGGGCCTCCAGAGGACCTCAACTCACTCCCACCTGCTCATCAGTGCAGGTGCAGTGAGTTGCTTTTAAATTTTGGATATCTCCAAAGATGGAGCTTTTACAGCCTCTCTGGGCAACTGATGTCAGTTCTTCTCTACCCTCATGGGAGAAAATTCTTTTCTTCTATAGAGCTGGCATTTTAATCTGACATGTACAACAAAAGGAAAAAGCGTCAGCTCTAGCTGCATCCAGAAGCTACACTCATTTCTGGTGTGGTTTGTAAACCCCTCAAAATTTCTGCTTCTTCCTTAGCATTTTCCCACTGCTAACAAAATGACATTTCTCTAATCATCTCCATTGTCCACATGCTCCATTTGTACCCTGGAAACTGCCAAGGTTGTGTCTCATTTCAATTTCTTGATGGCCTTGCTCAGAGGCCAGTTGCCATTGTATGGAAATCCAGTATATTTTAAATAATCACTTACAGAAAATGACTCAGTTCCAGCTGCCTTCCAGAAGGCTTCTTTGTCAGGAGTTAAACACTGCAGCAGGAGCACATACAGGGCTGTCTTCTCACGGGTAAATGCATGGAACATAAATTGCTGCATGGGGTGTAAACACCGCCAGTGGGATCCCCTGCTAGCCCTGCACTACACCCTGAAAGCTCTGCCCTCCAGGGCCGTGTCCTGCTGCTGGCCCTGGTGAGTTGCTGCCATTCCTGTTTGCTCATGTCCCTGGAAAGGAGGAGGACGAGCTCAGTGGGTGCCCTGCGAGCTGGGAGCGACAGAGCACACTCTGTGTGTTGTGGCACATCCTGTCACCCGTGTGTGTCACCAGGAGACACAGAGCTGCTCCTCAGAGGGACCAGCACACATCCCATCACCTGTGTGTGTCACCTGGAGACACAGAGCTGCTCCTCAGAGGGACCAGCACACATCCCATCACCCATGTGTGTCACCTGGAGACACAGAGCTCCTCCTCAGAGGGACCAGCACACATCCCATCACCCATGTGTGTCACCTGGAGACACAGAGGTGCTCCTCAGAGGGACCCTGCAGGTCCAACACCCCAGCACAGCAGTGCAGGATGAAAGGGAGCTCCAGGTTGGAGTGATGCTCTCACTTTGCGTCTCCCTTCGCTCCCAAGGCTTTGATTTTTCCTGACTGTGATCACCAGAGTGGCCCTCGCTGTCACACGTGGCACTGCAGGAACACCTTCCTGGTGCTCCATCTAATCTGCTGCAGCCCTCCAGCACAGCACACGTCCAGTGTCAGCAGAGATGGGCTGTCCCCCAAAGGAAAGTCATCTGCACTGATAGGAGATGAATAACTCGATGTGAGCACAAGAATTAGCAACACTAAACATGTCTCTGAGAGGCTCTAGGCAAGGCCCTGATCGTCACAGACATTCCATGAGCTGCTCTTTGCCACAATTTTGCTGTCTTTGATATCCTTAGAGAACAGAAAATAATGCAAATTAGTTATAACTTTACTTTACAACAAGGATGCTTTAGCTCCTCCCTGTTCTTATCTCACTCTCTGAGTGATACATATCTAGCTATACAGTATAAATCAGAAAATTACTGTCTTTGGCACCTATAATTGGAAAGGTTCTTCCTCTAACAAAATGAGAAAATTCTGAAATGGTGCTCCATGATGTTAAAGAGCTGCTGCTTCTACATTTCTGCAGTGGGAGACACTGGGAAATTTGTAAAGGAACAGCTATTTCAAATTTGAGAGTTAAATTAGGAATACATATTATCTCAATGAGATTTTAAAAATACATTTCTTAGTTACTCATGACATTGTGGAAAAGCTTTGAACAAACCCTTCCCCACTCCAAATTCCAATCACACCTTCCAAACATGACGTGGAGTAACCAGGATGATTCAGACTTCAAAAATCTGAAAACATCTGAAATTGTCATTGAAAATGAAAAATTTTATTCGTCACTTTTTCAAAGCAGAAAATAAAATATGATGCTAAAGCAAGTCTTTAACGTAGCACATTTTTCATTTGACAAGAAAAACCAGGCAATAATTTCCATGCCAGTGGAAGAAGTGCAGCTCTGTGCACAGTGCTCTCAAGCAGGCTCCCTCTGTGTTAACATGCACCACAAGCTGTAGCTATTTTAATGCTTTTTAGCTTCAGCATTCCTACATGTCATTGAAAACATCCGGCTTTCCACGTAACAAATCTGTACTTTATTGAGGTAGCTGTTGAGAATACATATTCCTTCCCATGCTATCAGATAGGAAGTTTGGAAATGGAACAATAAAATACACACAAAACCGACCAAAGATTAATGTCTTGTGTCCATGGTACAAGGCTCTGCCTACATCCAATGTGGCAAACTGTTCCTTCTCTTTCCAAAAGTTGTTTTATTATTCTTTGCTTTTTTTTCAGGGCTGAGCATAAAATCTTGTCACTTCCCTGGTTCTCTATCTACGTGACTGTGCCTTTTAAGAAGAGATGTTAATGAATATGATTAAGCTGGCATGCCCTTAAGTAACATTAAACTACTTTAAATATATTCCCCCTAATATACCAGCTGTTTCCTGTGAAGAAAATATTTCCTTCAAGAGATTTCCTTCTAGAGAAGAAATCTCCTCTCATTTGCCCCAAAGGAGTTACTCCTTTACCTTTATAGTGACACTATGTGTATTTTGAATTTGTCCAGTGTTTTCCTGCTGTGACCTTCACTACACTTTCCTTCTCAGATGAGAGCTGATGGTGGGTCTGCTTTCACTCAGCTTCCCACAAGGTCATAACTCTGGTGTGGTTTTGCTCTCAGAAAGCAAAACTCCCACCTGGAGTTTCAGGGAGGTGCTGTTGCCATTGCAGACGACCAGTTGCCTTTTCCCTTCAGCCCTCAGATGATCCTTCTATGCACAAGCTGAGCTTCAGAACATGAAATTGCTAACAAATGGGCATTTTGCACACCCAAATGGGCATTTTATCCTCTTCCTGGTAAGGAATTGCTGCAGCATTGGATTAAAAAGCAGTAGCTGGTGGGTCCCTTGGGACCCCATGCCACATGTGTGTGGTTCTGCACAGGTTTCCCCAGACTGTCAGCAGAGAAACTCCTCGTTCTGTATGGAAACACAGTGAGGGCTGAGGAATTAATCCACAGGGGTTTTTGTTTTGAAAACAAATAATTTCTCAGTTATTAAGCCAGTTCTCATCTCCCTTACTCCATTCCTGGCCATGTGGCACCTAAAACATCTTCCTGTTTTCACTGACTTCTCCATCCTTCCGTGGCTCACTCCTGTGGGACTGTGCCTGTCTGGAGAGCAGAGCTCCAGCCCCATCCTCACAGGGAGGCTGCTGCCATCGGCTCTTCTCCTGATGCAAGGTGACTGTGTCCCTTTGGAGGGTCATTCATGCTTATGATTCCATGCATCCAGCTCCAGGGCCTTAGGAGATGCTAAAAAAACCCTCTCCCTCTTCCTCAGACAGCTCAGTTTGGCTGGGCTGGGCCAAATGTGAATTGGGCTCCACTGACTGCAAGCAGAGCCAAGGCAAAGCTTTCCAGTGTGGCTGTTTAAATTAGGGAGTGAGATCATCACCTGCACCATCCCTCTGATGAGTATCCATCACTTGCCCAGCACTCATCCCAAGCTGGCTGTTCAGCTTTGGCCACTGCAAAGAGGTGGGAATTACACCTCAGCTCACCTCAGCTCACCTCAGGAAAGGACAGGATTTTGTCATGAGCTTGTCAAAAATTTATTTTAACTGCCCATAAACCTAGGGCAGGCTGCTGCTAGCAATGACTCGGGATAAAAGTGGCATTGTGGCCCTAAGGACTAAAGGAACTAAATTGTATTAAAATATTTAATTTTGGAGACAGATTGACATCAACCCAATAATAGAATCATTGAATATCCCCAGTTGGAAGGGACCCACAGGGATCATCCAGTCCAACCCCTGGCCCTGCACAGACACCCCAGCAATCCCACCCTGTGCATCCCTGAGAGCATTGTCCAAACACTCCTGGAGCTCTGGCAGCCTTGGGGCTGTGCCCATTCCCTGGGGAGCCTGGGCAGTGCCTGACCAGTGAGGGACTGCAAATATTCCAGGGCATTTACAACATCATTCAAGTCTTCGAATGCTGCAGCAATAAAGCCAGTTCAATGTGCAATTTTATGAAGAAATTCTCTCTTCAGGTCTCAAAATGTGTATGTCTCTGCCAGGTCTTCTCTTCTTTGCAAATGAAATTTTTATCTTTGCATCAGTTTTTCCCACCATCAGGTTTCAAAGAAGGATGTTCAGTTATCTAAACACTGAAGCTGGTTTGGGTGCTTGCCAGCTTCAGAGGCATAGTGTTCACTGTCCACTGGACTGCTTTGAAGGATGCCTTTCTTCTAAAATACTGCATCCTTTAGAGGTACATTTTATTTATCTTTTATTATGTCTTTATTTCTAGAAGTTTCTTTCACCCCTCACTGGCATCCAGAGGAAATTTTCTGGCAGGGATGAGGAAAAATAAAACCAACTATCAGAAGGGAAGTGTTATTTTTGCTAATGAAATCAGCAAATGCCTCTGTCAGGAAGCTGTGGATTCCAGGAAGGACAGTTGCTTCACATCAAGCATGAATACTCTGTTGCCTTAGACAGCACATTTTAATCCCTGGGCAGTGGCCACAAGAGATGCCAGTGGACAATAACGGGGAGTGCTCAGGACACTTCTGGTCTGGCCCAGAGGAGAAGCAGCATCCTGGGGCCACGGGAGGCAAGACTTCCTCATTTTCCCTTTTAGCTGAAGATAAAGAAGCAGCAGCACATTGCAGCCCCAAGGTGTGCACTAACAGGAGCTCCAGAAACACAGGCAGCCACCTCACAACATGGACACAACTGAGAGCACATCTCTGGCAAGGCTGGCAAGGGAGCAGAGCTCCTCGAGCCAATCTACCAACCTTCCATGAAAACATCTCTGCACATGAGCTGTAGTTCCTTTCCAGACTCAGCTGCCTGAGGTGCCCTGTCCTGAGGATCTACCTTTGCCTCACGTTCTGTGAATCAGAAGAGCTGCTGTTAAAATATCTCTGCTCACAACCTGCAGCCCACGTGGGAACAGGAGCTGTCAGAAGCGTCCGCAGGGAAAGCGCGCCTGCTCACATTAAAACACGCCTGCTCACATTTCACCAGGCTTCACTCATTCCTGTCGAGTCACTGCTCCTTTGGGCACTGCTCTGCACCAATGTGTTTGCTCTGTCAGCAGCTGAAAGGAAGGCACGGGTAAGTTCCTTCGGTGCTGGGTGATCCAAGCCTGGAGTTTTACTCCCACAGTGCAATATTTCTTCATTAAGAGCACTGTGAGATAACAGCTGCTGAACTAAGTCATTGCTGACAGGAAATTTTCATTCTTTGCCTAGGACATGGTTTTTCTTTATTTTAGAAATAAAGCTTTTTCACTATGTTGTGCTTTTCACTAGTTTTTTTCACTGTGTAGTTCACTATGGTGTCTTTCATTACATCAGTGTGGATATCATCTAAAGAGCTGAGCAGGACCATAGGATGATGCAGAGCTCAAGGTGTGTTTTGGTGGATGAATACAAAGTTTGGAGCTAAGAGCTGAAATCGTCTTCCTGGGAGTTGTTTGCTTGGGAAATATTTGAAAAGTGAAAAACTACCATAGATGACTGATAGACTTGGTCCAGTGTAGATTAACTTTATGAAATTCATATGAATAATTTGTTTCTGTAATTTTAGATTTCACCCAAATCTCTGCCACTATGCAAAAAACCTGAATGATAAAAACACTTAGGAGCACGACAGAGGACTATTTTGCCATCACTTTTAAAGATAAAAAGTATTAAAATAGGTGAAGCAACATGAGCTTACGCCCAGTAGCATACAGCAGACAGAAAATGGCAATCAATGGTTACTGGCTAGAAATGGACAATTTTCAGTAGTAAAATAACTTCTTTCTTGTGACCCTGTCTAGCAACCTCTGCTGTGAACAGAACTATTGATCCAGGGAGGGTTTTTTGCTCAGGGGCTGGAATTCAGCCTCCCTGTGTGCAGGCAGCTCAGCTCCTAGCCTGCTGTCCAGCAGGGCTCCAGCCAAGTGGAGATGACCTTGCAGTTCACAGCCTCTGTGTTTTCTGACAGATCAGCCCAGCCCCAGCCCAGGCATTGGT
The DNA here is from genome assembly GCA_034509425.1 of Eopsaltria australis. Taxonomy (NCBI): domain Eukaryota; kingdom Metazoa; phylum Chordata; class Aves; order Passeriformes; family Petroicidae; genus Eopsaltria; species Eopsaltria australis. The sequence goes on along the minus strand of JAVTVJ010000319.1, from coordinate 206,873 downwards.
TTCCCTTACAGCTGCACATGAACAGGGACTTTCTTCTGCATAATTTCAGAAATGCAGTTCCTCTCTCTCTCATTGATCCAGATTTCAGGCCAGCTTTCACTTGCCTTTCAACCTTCTTATCATCTGCAGCTGAGTCATCTCCCATGTTTCCTGTAGCCTGGATTAATTCCTTCTTTGGCAGATGGGATTTCCACTCCCACTCTTCCTCCACAAACTCCTTGAGCAAGTCATCTTGCTTTTCTGCCTCAGCTTTTCCATCTCTAACATGGGAATCAGGACTCTTTCCTTCCTTGGACCAATTTTGAGAACAAATCCACTTCTGTCCACAGAATTCTGTGATGACTGCCACTGAAAACAGCGTAAGCAGAGTAATCCATAGTGTGCTTTCACAAGGGTATCCATGAATAAAGAAATTCATTGTATTCCTCTTCCCATCTAACTACACCCTAGGAATGGAGAATTACAGTCACATCAAAATTATAGCACAGATGCTGAAGTATCAACTGTATCACAGACAGGGGCAGTGTGGCAGGAAAACGACAAAAATTAAGGTCTCCATGTGAAGCTGAGGGTTTGTGAGGCTCAGCCTGAGCCCATAGAGAAGGAGGAGGAAGAGAAGATGCTTAATGGATCAAGCACAGATACCTGATTTCTGGGACAGAAACAACAGTGATGGAGAATAAAGATTGGAGGCCTTTTTAGCATCTCATTCAGGAAACAACCTGAGATTTTAGTAGACAGCCCTATAAGTGCCCTTCCTCCACAGCCTTGGTCACACTATGGTGACAGAAAACAATCTCCTGGGGAAATCCACAGAGCTGGAGAGTGCTGAAGTTAATGAAAACATCACCCATCTCTCCACCTGGCACTCGGACTGTGCCAATATTGACCAAATCGCTGATGGTGTTAAATAGACTCCCTTTCATTTGAAATGCAAACAGGTAAATATTAGTGCTGCCTCTAATGAGACTTGGAGAATGCACACACCAAGCCCTGCTCATTACCCTTAGGCATGGCCTGGAGGGTACAGAGCAATGGAGAGGATGTGCTCTGTCCCAGCTGACTTAGACCCAACTGGAAGAAAGCCAAAAGCAGAAAGCGCTCTCAGCTTCTGCTGGACACAAGCTTGTGCATTGGAAATGATTCCAGAATGCTCTGTATTCATGTTTCATCTGTATTTTCTCAGCTCAGAGTAAGGCCTGAACAGCTCTCCCTGCAGTGATGGGTGTGTGAGGACACTGCAGGATGAATGTGCCTGAGGAACCTTCCCATCCCTCCCTGTGGAGATTGGGACCAAAGGACACCTGAACTCCCTTGGCTTCCAGTCATGCTTTAATTTATTTTCACAGCCACACCAAACCAAAGAGGACACAGCCCTGCACACTCTTTGTATGTATTCTTTGCTATGAGTATGGATCCTTCTTTGGAGAGTAAATAAAATATTTACAGTCTTTACATCTAGGAAAAATGTTTCTCTTTCAGCAGCAGATCGACTTCCCTGGCCTGCTGCAGGGCAAATTGAGTACCAGTCTCCAACTCATCTCCTAGTCTACAAGATTTATGTGTTTTTAGAGTATCTTGGAAAAGATTTCATTATTTACATATGGTTTTTTTTTTGCTGGAGAGGATACTGAGGGCTTCTTCTACAACACAAATTATATTCTGCAACTATTGTTATGAGAGTACTTTATAATACAGCTTTGTAGGACACAGACTTCCTTTTGTTTGCTTTATTTACATCTGCTGTGTTTTATGGGCTCTGCACCACTCACATTTCTGAATAATTTGCATTGTTCCTCATACACTTTTGGCTGAGAGGAGTGCTGGGTTTTACAAAGCACTTTACTAGCAGGACATGCATGTTGAAACAAATAGTGATGCTTGGGATTTGAATCTTCAAAGTCCTCTTCAAATACAGCTAAACACAGCTTTGCACCATTGGGGTAGGGAACCAAGAAGAGTTTATTCCTGTTTCACTGGACAGGGAGTGGCTGAAGCAATGCTGTGTCCCCACAAACCCAACATGTGTCCTGGTGGGACATCAGTGCTGGCCCCCACCAGGGAAGAACCCGAGGGAAGAACTGGCTCCATTTATTTTGGAAATGGTTAGTCACATTCAAAGGAGACCTAATGCTTTTTTGAACCATAGAAGCATGACCTCTGGTGTGTTTCCATGCAGTCTCAGAAGTTATGGGGCTGATTTTCTCCCTGTCCAACACCACAGACTTGGGTGAGGCTGAACCTCCTCCAGTGCTTCTTTGGTTGTACACACAAATACACAGCAAGATTGTGTGTGGTGTGCAGGCTCCTGTCTGGTCACAGGATACAGAATATAGATAATAAGATACACTTAATCCAGTTAAATGGAATAAGATTAATGGGGGCAGCTATTTTCCAAAAGGAAGTACAGGAGTGCAGGTGGTTGTGGAGATGAGTCGAGTAATCTCATTCCCCAGCTACTGGGATGATGACATTTAGGAGCCTGATTTGGTCCTCATTGAAACAACAGTAGAAAAACAGTCATTCTCTGCTTTTTGGTAACTGGGATGTGCTCAATCTCTTAGTTCCTCTGTTTTTCCCTTCATTTAACTGCTCTGCCACCAGCTGAAGTCACAAGCGTGGGTGTCTGCTAAAAGAGTACAAATAGGTAAGGCTTTTTCCTCCACCTTCTGCACATTAAATGAACTAATGGAACATGAGGTCCTGCTCATCCAGGCACCTCAAAGCCTGACACAGAGTAGGAAGGAAGATGTTCCAGCCTAAGGAAGATGTTTGAGGACAGACTGACACCTGCTAAGACATCAAATGCCATGGCCACTGCTGACAGATGCCTTTAGACCCCATGATTTCAGCTAGTCCTTACACTTCAGATTTAATCAGGCTTTTCACACCACTCAGACATATCTGAGGAAAGGAGATGCACAAGGAACCATGAGAAAGGTTTCAAAAAAAGCTGATGGGACAGTGCTCTCTTCCATTTGAGAAAGGTTTTGCTGGGTGGACACTGGGTACTGAGAACTGCCTTCCCCTTTTTGGTCAAGAGCAGAAGTCACAAATAGCATGAGCTGTAGGTTCAGGTTTGCCCCACACCTTTGGAAAGCCAACAGCAGGTCACAGAGGCAAGCACAGCCCCAAGGCCACTGAGGGAGGAAATAACACTTGGCATTTCCTTAGCATGGTTGTGCAAAGGTGGGAAATCTCCCTTTACCATTGCAAGGATGATAAAAATCAAGGATTTTTATAAGCCAGATGAAGTGTTCCACCTCTGAACATCAACAGAGGCTCGTTTAAGGATCTTTAAAATGTTTTCTTTTAATCTGGCTCAATACAACTTTTCTTTAGCATGGCACCTCGGCCTCTGAGTCACAGCAACTCCAGAGACTGGCAGTTCTTTCCCTCTCTAAAAAGCACACACACACACACACACACACATACACACACAGAGACTCAAAACAAACAACAAACCAGTAACAGATGTTTGCATGGTCCCAGGCGTAGCATGCCATTAAAAATGACACTGTCACAGTCCTTGGAGGCAGGTTAATATTTAGTTTGGCTTACAGTTTCTTCAGACTCCCAGGGCAAGAGTAACCTTAGGGGAGATGCCTCCATATTTTTTGAAGCCTGGAGCACCCCATCCCAGCAGCAGCAGACTGCAGATGCTGGTGGAGCTGATGCTGAAAGGTTGCAGCTTTCCTTTCTTCTCCTGTAGCACTGTCAATAAGACTTTCATCTCTTGCCCCCACCCAGAAAAGGCTGCATTATCTCTGTATTTAGCTGGGTCACCTGGGTGGGTATTAATACACAGTCAAGTGCCCAACTCCTGCCTCTGCTGTGGCTCAGCAATTTAGGGAAGCTGTTAGTGACCCTCAGCTGGTTTTATAAAACTACAATTAACATGGACTGTCACAGGTGGAGGAAATGTGTCTCTTTTTCCCAAGGTCAGATTCCCTTCCAGTCCCCATGGTCACTGGTGACTGACATTCTTCTGGATATCCACTGTCTTTTTGCCATGAAAAGCACCATTTGACCCACAGGCAGACTTGCATCTCTCCTCCTTGCAGGAATTTGTTTTCTGAGGGGTATGGCAGGAGACTGGCACCCTACTCAATCCCTGTGGGACCCTGCACAGGGATAAGGAACACCAGTAGATTTTCTAGTGCAGTTCTTCAGAGACAGGTTGTACCAAAGGAGACTCAGGGAGGGTTGGGCAAGATATTCAACCTTCTTCACATCATCCTGTGAACCTGTCCTGGCTTTCCCCTCACCTCTCCTTACTCTTAAGCAACAGAAGAAGCTGGTGAAAAGACCCCATTCCACAGAACTCTTTGGACTTTAAAAAAAGAAATATCATTGAATTTTGTGATAGCAAATAACACAGAACTGCATATTGCTACTGCTCTTCAATGGTTTGAGAGTGGCCAGAATGTTTTCATACCATTTTTAGCCAGACAGCCTCTCTATAGCCTCTCACTGGGACATATAAATTTTTGAACTGGACATAAAATCTGAATTTCTAGGTCCATAATAGTCTCCATTGTCCAGACATTATGATGGAAAGGGCATTTTTTTCATTCTGCTTAAACAGGCATAAATAACACCCAAACAATGTGTCACATATGAACATATTTCAATGGAAACATTCTAACTTGTCCCCGGACCAAATAAACTTACCTGGAATGAACTCTTAAGTGATTTGCAACTTTTAATCACCTTGAGTGTCTAATATGACTTTGTGGAAGACTTGCCTTTTAATGCCTCCTATTGCCATCCCAGTTCCTCTCTCTGTGTCTAACCTACAGAGATCATTAAGACAAAACTGCTGGTGATATGGTCCCTGCCTTTTTGTAAGAACATCCTTCTTTCCACTAACATTTTGCTTCTTTGACACAGAGAGAACCTTTTGAGCAGCCTAGGGAGCAAGGGAGTTTGTTTTGATAACAAACTTAAAACCCCTTTTTTCAGTAGGTACTGCTGAAGTGGGAGCATTTTCACAGATCTGCAAGTTGAAAATGACAAGGAGGATGAAGAACAGACAGCCACTAAAAATGTAGAAGAGTAAGAAAGGCAAGACTTTTGACGTGTTTACTGAGAGGAAGCTCCCAAAAATGATGAGGAAATTATTGTCTTCCTAAACACCATCAAATTGCCCCAAGGGCAGATTCACCTTTACATGGCTTAGACATCAGGACATAAGTGCCTGTGCTTGTGCCAGTTATCCCAGCAAAACACAAGTCTGGAAAGTCAGTCACTTCATTTCAACACAAACCAGCCTTTGGACATCCTTATTTCCCTTCACTGACTCTAAAGGGACCCATGGAGGACTTGCTGTAGCACTGAGATGTCAGGAGAAGGCAGGCAAATCCTAACCCACAGCTCTGTATCATCACCTATATGTAAAAGCTACGATGAAAATGCGTTTGTGATTAATCACATATCCTTACAAGTTGTGAAATTCCATGCAATAGCTCCCTTATGAACCATAACACACACTTCCTGCCAGCTTAATGTTTTCTGTAAAGGTGTGCAGCAACAATTGCTCCAGAAGAGCTCAGTGCTTTGGACCAAGTTACAGTTTCTAAGGGAATCATAACTTTGCCTTGATTTGAATGCAATTAAATTCTCTGCCATAATGCAGCATAATGACAAGAATATTTTTTCTTTATTTCCTCAGCTTGGAAATTAAAAGGGAATAACACACATTGGTGCACAAGGAAATAGACCTTCAATTCCATACAGACAGCAGTATTCTCAGGTTGGTGTGTTCTCCCTTCTGGTATGAAAAGGCATGCAGGAATTATGTATTTCTTTTTAATGCCCACTTCCAGTGCATGAAAAGGAGGAAGTTGTGCCAGCACTTAGTGTGCCAGGACTCTTAGGCATGGCTTGTAGCTTTTCTTCTCAGCCCACTCTGGGCTTTAGGCTACTTATTGAATCCCTACTTGCCTGCCTGAGATGGTGAGACCTGAGCCTTGATCAGATCAAAGCTGTGTACAGGTTTAAGTTTGCACATGGCACACAGTCCCTTGCTGTGATGCTGATAAATGCCCTGGGTAGAGGACAAATGATGACTTCACCCATGCCAGTTCTGCTGCTCGAAGCCATCCTTCAACTAGTTATGAACCTAGAATGTTGTTTGTTGGTTTTTTGTTTGTTTGTTTGTGGGGGTTTTTTGTGCATAAAATACATGAAAAATTTCCCAAATTCTTCATTACTGTTATAGTCACTGGTTTTTGCTTTATGTTCTTGCAAGCAGTGTTTTTATGGGCCCCTGAAAGACTGATTTACATAAAATTTAATGGTGTTTATCTTCTGATGTAGGAGATACAGCTGAGACCTTATCACAACAAGTAAACTGCTGTTACTGTATTCTATCACCCTGCTAAGGAACCATTACCCCCTATCACACCCACCCAGCCCTTCCCCAAATAACCAGACAGCAAAGTGCAACATCCCTGTGTGAAGGATGGCTTCCCAGTAACCCTTCCCATGGAGTCAAGGCCTTAGCAGGTTCCCTTGAGGCATTTGCCACACGGGTGTGGTCTGTAATCACCAGCATCCCGTAGATGTTGGCAGTGCAGAGCCCAAAGCAGTGCTTTGCAGAGGCTCCCTGGGGGGGGACAGGTTCTCTTTTTGTCACTTAAAACTCTAACTTAAAACTAGGCTTTAACTTAAAACTGAGTGTATTCCTGAGGAAGGTGAGGAGTGGGAGTGGTTCTGTGCTTTGCAAACACCTGTGCCAGAGAAGAAACCACCAGTGAGCACGTTCCTCCCAAAAGGAGACGCCCTCCTTTCCCCAGGAGGAGCTAGAACAGCTAGAACAAGTGTTCTCTGTATAATTTAGTGTCAGAATGAGCTGTGTTAAAGCATAAGAGGCTTAAAGAGAAACTCATGCAAGCCTAACTGGCACTGAAAAACTAATGTGTGGCCTAAAATAAAATGTTCTTGGCTTTTTTGGTGCGAATTCAGTAACGAGCATAACTCAGCCTGTGCTTTGGATCCAATTCTGCACCTTGAAAGCCAGAGGGACCTTCTGCTGGTGCCCTGAACAGGACCACAGTACCCAATCCTCACTTGCCACTCCTTTCCTGGGTTTTCAGACCACATATTGCCTGTTCAGAGAAGTGGCATAATAAAGGGGAAGGGGTTCTGGCGAACTGGACCTTTAGGCACACAAATAAAAGTCGATCTTGGGAGCTGGATTTGATGATCCTTGTGGGCCCCCTTCCAACTCAGGGAATTGCATGATTCTGTGATTCTGTGATCTTCACTGATTTGTCTCATTATAGCACAGGCACATGGCCTATGATTCCAGTCCCAGCACAAAGCATACTTCAGGCTAAATCCCCAGTGTACTGACTTTGTATCTGTGCAGTATCTGTGCTGCATCCAAATGTCGAGCAGTTGACAATTAAAGTTCCTGCTTATTCTTTCCTCTCTCAGCCCTTGCCTGAAATTAACAGACAGCTTTGCTAAACTGTTAATCTGGAGTTAGGACCTCAGGATTGCATGCTCTGCCATGGATCTTTTCTTCTTGTTTATACAGCTTCCCAAATGTGGGTGGTTTATTGGAGGGCTTATCTACCTATTTTGTCTTATCTTCCCTAATAAAGAGAATAATTGAATCTGCAGAGTAAATAAACAAGCACTGCACATAGAACAGGGATCAGTAAAGATTGCCCAAAAATCCCCAGGTGCATCTGTAGGTTTCTCCTACAGCTGGGCTTGTTTTGTGTCCCAGGGTTTTAATGTAGGCCCTGTTCTGTGATGGTGAAGTTGTGAAACAGAAAACTCTGGAGAATTATGCAGCGTTAAGAGATGCAGAATAATCTTTGACTCTTTTTAAATATTTCATTCTCCTTTTTGCCCTCTGAACAGGTGCAATGCTGGGTGAGCTGAATGAGAGCAGTTCCTACTTCCAACGGCATTTTTTATTCTGAGATAATTATTTATTGGTTAAAATGCATTCTCTTATATGCCCAGAATTTGCAATCCATGTTTTTCTTTATTGCAGATTAACATCCATTTCCATTTTAATAATGACAGCAAATGCAACGAGCAGGACCAGACTGTGCAAAACAAACATCCGCTAATTTGTAGTCTTTTAAATATGTAAAGCCAGTCTTTGATGTTAATACATCATTAAAAAGGAGCTGGGAAGTTCACACGTCTGTTCCTGTGTCGCTTGTCAAGCAGCAGAACAGCTCAAAGAGCAGCTTGTTGGTTTGCAGCATCAAACCCACCTCAACAACGTTGGTAACCTGTAAAAAATTTTGGGACCTGACATCTTCAAATTTTATAGAACATGCAAAATCCATGGAAGGAGACTGCATCTGCAGGGCTTGTGCCTTTCTGTGCCCTTTCTTCTTTGCCCAGCAGCACCAGCAATGTGGTCCACGTGAGCCTGACTCTGATTCTCCAGCAGTCCTTGGGGATGGAGGAATGGCTTCATCACCCTGGCAGTCAGAGCCCATGCACAACGACCATATTTTCCTACCCTGGCGATTATGTTTACAAAAATCTTTGAATATCAGCACAGTTAGGAAATAGTTCAATGTTTTGGGATGACAGTCCTTAAAGGGAAAATGAATTTGTCATTGTGGGGTTTACTTTAGCCAGGATCGAGGTTATGACAATTAATCAAAGTCCTTAAACTGTTTCTGGCAGCAGCTTGTGCAGCATTTTAGTTTTTGTTCTGAACTCCTGTTAACTGGGAAAAATGTGCAGCAATTTCACTTATTCTTCTGTACGGTGAGCCATCACTGCTCTTATTTCTCCCATTTCTGAAGTGAAGAGCTTCACTGAGTATCAGGAAATCATCAGTGCGTTTCAGAAAATAAAACAGGATAACTTAGGCATTTTTAACAGTTTCCAGATTGAAACATAGACAGTTGTGCTGATAGCAGCTACCTGATCCAAGTAATGGTCTATTTTTTACCCATAACAAGTAGGATGCAGGTACAATTACATATACTTTTGGCATAGACAATGAGCTGCATTCCCATTTTTAGAGGAAGACAGATCCTCATTAGCATTGCTGTACTGATATAACTGAGGCAGCATGCGAGGCATGCACGCACTGATTACACTGCAGTACTGTGATGAAAGCCAATTTTCCCCCCCCATAAATAGGCCATAAATTGGTGTTTCTAAACCACTATTTTACCTGCTATCTTAAGAGGCTTGTTCTTGTGGCACAGAGGTGGAGCTGCTTTTAAAAGAAATCCAGGTACAAGCCACTGACTATCCATACTCAATTATATCCTCATCTTTCCTCTTTCTGAGAGTTTTGAGGGGCTTATTATTATAAAAATAACGATAATTATGTCTTTGCAAATATTTGTCTCTGGCTGCTTTTTATCCATGACTCTCCCAGATCCAACTCAATTCATTCCCACAGCAGCAGGAGAACTGAAGCAGGAAAGCAATTTGGATTGGCTTTCAGGATGAAATTTGTCCTCTTCTTGCAGGAACAATCCCCCGCACTTGGTTTTGATATTAAAGCCAGAATTTATTCTTGAGTTAATAAACTAATACCTGGTTTGAGCATCACTACGCAGGGACAGAGCACCAGGCACAGTTGATGGGAGCTACTTTTAGTACCAAATATGTCCTAGATATCAGAAATTGTTTACACTGTTTATAATTTCTCAGCTTCTAAAAATAACTCTCCAGTATGCACTGTCTCATCTCAGAAATGAGTAAAACAAACACCAGAAATCAGGGAAATAATTATTTTCTGCTTTCAGACCTTTTGTTGACTACATGAGAGTGGCAGATAAAGACAACAAATTCGTGCATAGGGAAATGGATTTTCATGTAAATAATTATTATGAATGTTAACTAGCTGCACACATAAGGAAAACATCAGGTAGGTTTGTTTGTGGAGGCTAAACAAAATATGTTTGCTTCATACTTTTCTTTTATGGTAATTTTTACTGGAAGCACAGTTTATAGAGGCATGGCAATCATATATGTTTCACTGTAAAAGCACCACATTTCTTTGGAAACAGGCTCTCTGCAGAAAAACAGAGTTGGCCAAACTTCACAGTTATCAACCTAGAGTTGAAAATATTCCCTCTTCTGGAATGTCTTGATATTGTTTATGTGCACCTTTCTGGTAGTGATTTCCAGTGCAGCGAAAAATAATTAATTGCTATAAAGTTGAAGGTGGAAATTACTTCAAATGGGATCTTGCCAAAGATTTGGCAAACAAACTGTTTTTTATTTCAATATTTTGATCATGGTGAAGGAAAAATGTCCTTAGATGAAAACTTATCTGCCTGGATTATTGGATGATACTAAAACTGTAAGTGATAAAAAGGATGTAGGTTTGCTGGAGTCTTTCTAGTTCACATGGTAGCATTTCCTGGCAGGAACAGTCTGAGACAGCTTTTATAACCCAATCTTCAAAGAGGCCTCACCTCCATCCTCAGTTTTTCAGTTACTTTCATGAAAAACTCTGCCTCTGCGAATGGAAAAATATGGGTTTCCAGTGAAAATTTGGGTGCATGGTGCCCTAGAGCTGATATGCATTGCACTCCTGGGAAAGCAACTTCCATGCTAAGGAAGAGAAGCACGCTGCTGTCCCCCTGCTGAGCAGGACGTGGACACCAAAGGCACAGGGGGCTGTGTTTGAGATCCACATAAATATCTCAAAGGCAGGTGCCAAGAGGATGGTGCCAGACTCCTTTTGGTGTTGCTCCGTGACAGGACGAGGAGCAATGGATAAAAACTAAAACACAAGAAGTTTAACAACATGGAACCATGGAATATCCAGAGTTGGAAGGACCCATATGGTCATCAAGTCCAGCTGCTGGCCCTGTACTGACACCCCAGCAATCCCACCCTGTGCATCCCTGAGAGCGTTGTCCGAAGGCTCCTGGAGCTCTGGCAGCCTCGGGGCTGTGCCCATTCCCTGGGGAGCCTGGGCAGTGCCCAGCACCCTCTGGGGGAAGAACCTTTCCCTGAGCTCCAGCATCACCCTCCCTGGCACAGCTCCAGCCATTCCCTGGGTCCCATCCCTGGCCGCAGAGAGCAGAGTTTGGAGCTATCCCTCCACTTCCATGGGGCAGAACTTCTTTCCATGGAGGGTGGCAGAGCCCTGGAACAGCTGCCCAGGGAGGGTGTGGAGTCTCCAGCTGTGAAATATCCCAAATCCACCTGTGCCACCTGCTCCGGGTGACCCTGCCTTGGTGAGGGGTTGGACTGGATCATCTCCAGAAGTCCCTCCCAACCCCACCGATACCATGATTCTGTATCTGTGCATCTGTCTCCTCACCGGGCGCCTGGTGCCTCCTTGCTCAGAGCCCCTGCCCTGCGACACCGGGGGTCCGTGTGCGGGGTGAGCGGAGCGGGTACCCCCGGAGCCCGTGTGTGCGGGGTGAGCGGGGCCGGTACCCCGGAGCCCGTGTGTGCGGGGTGAGCGGGGCCGGTACCCTGGAGCCCGGGTGTGCGGGGTGAGCGGTGCGGGTACCCTGGAGCCCGTGTGTGCGGGGTGAGCGGGGCCGGTACCCTGGAGCCCGGGTGTGCGGGGTGAGCGGTGCGGGTACCCTGGAGCCCGTGTGTGCGGGGTGAGTGGGGCCGGTACCCTGGAGCCCGGGTGTGCGGGGTGAGCGGGGCCGGTATCCTCGCACCCCGCACGGACCCGGCGGGGCGGGCGGCTCCTCCCCCGCCGTGACGGCCCCGCGGCCGCCCCGCCCCGCCCCGCCCGCCCGCTCCCGGAGAGGCCGCTCGGCTCTACTCGGCTCCGCTCCGCTCCGCTCGCCGCCGCGCACCGCCCGAGAGCCGCAGTTGCCCGCGCCCGCCGCCCGCTGCGGCCCGGGGGAGCCGCTCCGAGCGCGGCTGCCGAGGTGAGCGCCCGGGGCCGGGGCAGCGCCGGCCGGGGGGAGCCCTCCCCCGCCTCCCCCATCCTCCGCGCGGCCGCTCCCGCCGCCGCTTCCCCGCTCCCCTTTCCATTCCCTTATTTCTCGTATCCCGACCCCCCTGGCCGCCGCCTCCGGGCGATGTTTTATTCATGGCCCGGCGGGCTTTGTGCGGAGCGGGCTCGCCGGGAGCGCCGGACCCGCGGCAGCGGCGGGGAAATGGCTGCGGGTGGGCGGCTCGGAGCCCCCCCGGCCCGGCAGCGCCGGGGCCATCGGGCCCGGGGGGTTCGGCTGCGGCTCCGCCACCGGGGCGGGAACGAAGCCTGCGAGCCGCTCTCCGGCGGGTTTTATATGTATAGCCGTATGTCGGTATCTGCATCTGTTTGTCGGTGTTCTTTCTCGATGTTCGGCAGCGGCGTATTGCAACACCCACCGCTCGTGCGCCGGGCGGCACTTACACCATCACCGAGTTAACTGTAGATGTCAGACTGTGCTTGCTCTGGGGTGATGTCAGATTGGTAATAACGCGCAGAAATGGGAATTCAGTGCGGGCAGAGCGTGATGGAGACGGCGCAGACCCAGCTGGCGCGGACAGACCCCGCGGAGCCGCTCTGTTCCTGCTGCGGGGGCAGTGCCCCGGCGCGGGCGGAGCGTGGGGGCACTGCGATAATTAGCAATTATTTGTGGGTAGCTGCGGACTCGGAGGAGTAGATATTTATGCCTGGAGCAGAGATACTTGGCTGGTTTTGCCTTACAAAGGTATTCAGGCGTGTTTTGGTTAGAGAGTCGGCTGATGCTTGTCTTGTCTGCCGGTTGTGCCATAAGTCAACCTCCTCGGGTATCATCAGTCCAGAGGAGGAATTCTGTTGTGTGCTGTGGAAAGCTGGCTGTGATCAATAGGCTGTGTCATGTTAGCTCCTGATACCGCCTCTTGATTTCTCCCAAGCTGATCATGGACCAGTGAACTAAAGCTGAGAGGTGCTGAAACGTGTCCCTCACCTTATTCAGTTCCCCATTTGCTTGCCCTTCACTTTCCCTATGCCCTGGTTGGTTGGATTTCATTGGAAAAATTCTGGTTCTGAGCCTGTTCAAGGAAATCCATGTGTTTTGATTTTGCTTGTCTAACTTGCTGTTTAATAAGAGCAGTGAGACTGAAGATCCCCCTGTCCAGGGGCTGGGGGTATTTGCATTTCTGTACAAGTGAATTTAACCGATACTGCTTGGTGCTGTTTAACCTCGTATTATCTTAGGCGTCGTATGATGAGGCAGCTTGATTTGTTTAAGGCTTTGTGATGATGCAATGCAATAATAATTATAAATCTTCTCATTGTCTGAAGAATCTTTAAATACTACTCTGTCTTGGGAGGTACTTCATGTGTGTTTATTCCCAAGAGGCGTGGGCATGGATGAGCAGGGTTTGATATTAATCATCTTCATTTTGGGGTGGGAGGGTGGGAGCAGTTTTGCACAGGTGCTTTAAGTTGTAATTTATGGGTGTGACGTCATGTGCTAGATAAGCTTTCTTGGGATCTGCCATGTAAATTATGGCCTTTGTTTATATACGTGCAATTACATGTTTTGAGAATACACGCTGTACAGTTCGCTGGCGAGCCTGCGCCGGGGCTGTGAATGAGATCCAGCAGAATGTGCTTCAGTTGCGCAGTGGATCTCAGTGCTTGAAAACATTTTGCTTTGCCTTGTGCTCTCAGCCTGCTCCAGGTGCCAGTGTGCTCAGTGGCACCCGCACGCTGCGAAGTGTGCGGTGCTCGGCTGCAAAAGCAGTGGCCAGGTGCTTTGTTTATTTTCTTCTTTCTCCGTGATCTGGTTTGTTCCATTTTTTAGAAGAAGCGGGGTGCTGAAATGACTGATTTCAACTAATGTGTGCTGGAGAGAGAGCAGCTTGGTTATTTCAGGCTGCTGTGGTTTGTTGTGCAATCAGATTAACAAAGGTTGAAATGATCATTCAGCTTTGGGTAAACACGATCTATAGAGCAGCGTGGATTAGGGCAGCTGTTTACATTGGGCAGATCTGCTGCAGTCGGCGTGTTGCAAATATTGGATGGAAACACAATGAGTGGACACAGTAACGTTCTAAATAAATTTTTAGCAATCTCTTCGGGATTATGATGTACTTACTATCGATTGTCTGTGCTCCGGGAGCTTCTGCAGTGCCTTAGGTGCTGCCGGCACGCATGGGCAAACTTACTTTCAGCTTCATTTAGTTGACAGTCCAAGGCCTCGTGGAACGTCTTTGTGCACAGCCTGGTGGTGCCTGGGGTGCTGTGCGGGCTTTGGCTATCAGAGTCCAGGTGTTGGGTCAAGCAAGATGACCAGTGCTCAACTGGAAGCTTCCTAAATGAAACAAAAATTACAATTCCAGCCATGTTTGCTGAAGCTGGCAGCCGCTCAACCAGGCCATTATTAGTTGGCCATTTCTTGTCGTTTTTGTGGAGGCAGCGTTGCTGTAGGAGAGGTTTTCAGGGCTCGTCTCCCTGAATCTGCTCAGCGAGGAGGCAATGACGCGCAGGCATCGCCGCAGTGCCAGAGGTGAGACCCTGCTGGGAGAGACAGGAGCTGAGAGGGGAAGGGATGAGCTGGGATATGGGGGAAGTATCTGGAACTTGGGGAGGAGAGGGAAGTGTTGGTCAGCATGGACCTCTCCCTGTGTGTGTGTGCAGTGCCTCCCTGGGACCCCCGACTGCAGCTGCCTGTGGTGGGCTCGACTGGGCTCTGCTGCTCTAGGAGTGAATCTTGCTGTGAAAATACAGGATGTGATGGTATCAAGTGTTTGGGGGAAAGGAGGAATAACCAACTCCTGCAATCAGTTTTCCAGAGGCCTTTGTGTTGGTGTGGAGCCTGAGCCTTCCAATCTTCCTCTCATTCAGGGAAAGGTAAGGGGCCCTCGAGGATGCTGCTTTTCCATCCTCTAGCAGGGGATGGAACAGGACTGCATTTTGAATACATGTTCAAAAACACTCTGGAAAGAGTTTATTAATATTGCTGTTATTTATTTCCTTGCTGGCTGTGTTTAATTCTGTATAAGGAGACATGTAATTGCAAAGGGATTTCACAGGCACTTGCAAATGTCTATCACTGTGCTATTGGCTGCTCTGTGTGCTGTATGACATTTGTGATAAATGTACACAAGCACATTTTGGGTAGACTGGAATCTAAAGAGGTACTTCGGGGAATAGGTAACATTATTAAGGCTGTGTTGTTGTAGGATGTTCAGAGGAGGAAGTGTGGAATGTGATATGCAATCAGTCATGTTAAGACTATTTATTTTAGTGGTACAAATTTAGTTCAGTTCTGATTTATTAACAGGTTGGTCTCTTGTCATCTTCAATCTTGTGAGTGAAGTAAGAGCAGTTATTCTGTGTCTGACTAGAGGTCTGTCTAGCTCAGTAGCTCTTCTGATGGGACCACTCCCTGGTGCCTAGAAAAACTGGAACAGTGAAGTTCTCCTTCTGGTAAACCCTTGCAGCAGTCACCACTCTAGGAGACCTTTGGGCTGGCAGTTCCAGGGAGGCTTGTGTGTTTAATAGCTGCTGATGGATTGTCTTCTCTAAAAATTGTCTTAATTAGTTTTGAAGAACTTCGTAGTATTAGTGTTCACAACCTCCTGTGCTGGTGAACTTCTGGAATAATTGTCCAGTCTGAAAAGGATGTTTTTTCGTTTTACAGTTTGCCCTTTGAAGTGCTTGTGATTTTATCTGAATTCTGTAAGAATATATTTCTTTCTGGATTTTCACACAGAAATTAACTATATGTGGGGATGCTAAATGGTCTTAGAAGGTATGTGAAGATAGCTGCTTTATATTTGCAGTGAGGTATAATCCCAGCCCTGTCTACAGTCATCTTTCATGTACAGGTACCATTATGGCTGTCATATTTAGGTGACTGCATGCAAAAAATGTTCAAATGGAAGAAGTAATTTCTGCAGCTGTGCATCCTGGAAATAGATTGGGGTAAGTCTTGATTCAGAAACACTCAGATGACAAAAGAGTTGCTGCAAGCCAGGGAGCAACTTCAGCAACGTTGTTGGAAGATTTACCAAAGTAAATCTTTGCAAGGGATCTGGTGCAACATTTTAGGGCATGTGTAAGAATGCAGAGAACAGAATTTAAAAGTTGTATTAAAGAGCTTGAAGTTAAGTCATACAGAGTCCAGTAAGTGCCACATGATGCAGAAAAAGCAGTGACTCAGTCCCTGAACTGTTCTATAGGTTGGCTTCCACCACACCATCCTTGACCATTTCAGGAATAGATGGGTGGTAACGAAGTCGTGGTTTAAATTCCTTTTTCTTTGTGTAGCAGGGAAGCAGGATCCTTTGGCTGTGAATTGACCTACAGTATTTGCTTTTGTGCTGGTGGTTCAGGAGTCTGGGTTACAGGAGCTCTCTGGGTCATAGACTTCTGGGTACTGGTGGTGAAGTTGTGTTGGGTTTATTAAAAGAAGCTCTTCAAAGGTTGGTAGTTTATTATTAGGGTCATCAAAGAGTATCCTGGACTGGAAGGGACCCATCAGAATCATTGAGTCCAACCCCTGTCCCTGCACAGGACACCCTGCCATCCCTGAAAGCATTGTCCAAATGCACCTGGAGCTCTGGCAGCCTTGGGGCTGTGCCCATTCCCTGGGGAGCCTGGGCAGTGCCCTTATTGGGCAACTTTTGAAATCCTGTTGATAAAAATGGGTAGAATTTTCATGTTTTTAAAGCATCTTGTAATTTCTGCTACTATTTCATCCTTAAGCCTGCAAACTTATGGTTAAAGTGGGTAGAATTTCAGCCTGATGGTTTATGGGTGGGATACTAGTAGAGACTGACCAGACAAACATTCCGTTTTAAAAATAGAGAGGCTTATATAATGATGCTATACACAACAACAGTATATGCATATGGATAAGATCTGTGGAACAGTGTTAATCCAGCAGCATCCCTAGCCTGCATGTCTGCTGCTGCTTGCTTCAAAGGAAGGTAATTCTGGAGTGAAGAGATGCCAGAGCCAAGTGATTTAACTAGAGTATTGATCCAGTCCTGAGCAGACTTCAGGCAGGGGTCTGGGTTAGAAGTTTGGAGAAACAAGTTTTTAAACCATTGTGAGCTCCTAATTTGTTATCTGAATAAGAGAAAGCCATTCTTCTGTTTCTTTGTGTTTTGAGTTGTTTACAGAGATTCATGTCTTAATGTGTGGCTTGTGCTTAGGAAATCTGAGGCCTCATTTTGGAGAATAAAGAAATACAAACCAGTGAACATGTCTGAAAGAATTGGGATGGATCAGAGGCTTCCCTCTTGCTATGAAAGTGGCCTCAGTTTCTTCTTCTGTCTCTCTATCTCCAAGAGAAAAACACAGACTTTATCTGTCAGGTTTGGAAAAAGATAAAGAGCAAGTTTACTTGAAATATGTATTTAATAGGGAAAATTTCCCAGGATCTATATATACAGGTGGGCATTTTCCCAAAAGTATGTTAGGTGTTGAGGCCGTAAAAATGTTGCTTCTAACCAAAATTCTAGCCCTGAATGTATCTATAAATACCACAGACTCACTCCTTTGGCTCTGTGAAATTATATGTAGCTGGAATAATTTCATACATCAGGACATAAAAGGACCTTGGTGAACTTGTGCTTTTATAATAAACAAGGAAAAGTTTATCCAGGTTGCCCAGTTTATTCACACAAAGACAGCTCTTTTCTCGGGGAGGGGGAGGGACTTACCTCTGAGACTTTCCCCTTTAGGATTTTTATCTCAACCTGTCCCAAGATTTTATTAATACAAGAAAGCAAAACAACTTTAATGTTCATGCATTTAGGCAGACAGAGCTCTGCGTTTTGGAGTCATGGCTAATTAGATTTGTGGAGCCTGTGCAGTTTTGGACATTGGGCAGGGAGATTGTTTTTGCAGGAAGACACAGAGGAAGGAACACATTGCTCGTATTCCCTTCCTTACAGTGGCAGCAGCGTTTTCTGCGCCCTGTGTGGGTTTGTGACATTGGTGTGCTATTCATGGGGAAGCAGGCTTGTTGGAGTTCACCTTTGTGTTTGGAGAATTCCTTTTAAATTTCTATTCAGTAAAGCTCTGAGTATCAGATATTTGCACTCTTCCAGTGGAAAACAGTCCGAGGGAAGAATCGGCTTGTAAACCAAAACAAATGCTGTCTTTCTAAGGGCTGTAAGCCCATTTCTGCTTCAACTTTGATGGATGACTAAGATATTTCTCTGTTCTGACAATATCCACTTTGGATCCTGCTGCTTAATTTCATCTGCAGGCCTGCATCTTGAAGGGAGCACAGCTGATGTGCATTGCACCGACAGACTGCACTCTTTTGTTAGCGATGGATGTGGATGTGCCCGGCTCCAGGGCGTTCTCTGAGCTGGGGTGTTGCAGGCTGTGGTTTGGGCTGCTGAGCATGGCCAGCCATGTGATGCTGAAGGACAGGCTGCTGCTGCTGCTCTCCTCCCAGCGCAGCCGTGCCTCTTACGTGCGTGCAGTAGCTGTGGTCTGGTGGATGCCCAGAGGCTCAGCTTTCCCTGCCGAGCCTTTATTTTTGCAGGAATCTGAAACAGCAGAGCTGAAGCTGCTGAATAAGCCAGACTGAATCCAGGGGAGCAGATCTGGCTCTCCCTGCGTCCGCCACGGAAATGTGGAGAGGAGAAACTCCTGCGAGTACTTCAGGGAATTGTTTGATTAGTGGTTGAAAGGAAAGCCAGCCAGGGTTTTCTAATCCCATCTCTATTCTTTTTACCTCTCAAAAGTCTTATGGATCTAATTGTTTTTTCTTATGATTTATGTTTTTAGATTGCTCCCTAGTTTTCAGGTGTGGGAGTCTGTCAGCCAGGGCTATTGAAATTAAAATGAAAATATCATGAAGAACAAGCTCCTGAGATGATCTCTGTTTAATAGTTAGAGGGAGCTGTATTCTTTCTGCTTCGGTCGTGTTGGGTAAGGTGTATCTTTGAGATTAAAAAGTCCTGATGCTCATGGGAGGAGGGGAGTGCTTCTTTTTTTTGTCTCCAGAATTGCAGCAGAGATGCTAATTAAGCACCAAACAAATTGGGTTTGGGCAAGTTTGCCTTTGCTATGGCAGTGAAAATGTTTTGTTTTGGAGAGCTGCACAAATTACACCCACAGGAGATAAATCAGCCCCTGGCTGCCCCAAATCTTCCTGCTTAAGTCTGCAGGAATATGCCAAAGAAGCTTTGGGAATGGCAGGAGTCAGTGAGCACGTTCTGGAGCAGATTGTGTATGGGTACAGCCCTGAGCAAAGACGTCACAGTGAGGAGTGACAGTGATCCCAGCACAGAGAGGCTCTGTCACAGGGACAGGCATGTCGGGGTGAGCAGCTCGCAATGTGGGGCTGCTCTGCTCTTCTTCCACAGGGCTCTGAGCTGGATTTTCCTCTAACTACCGTTCTGCATCTTTGGCATTTTGGCAAGAGAGGGACTTTTTTCTGAAAAATCAAACCTTAAAACATGGAATAAGAGACCTCAGGCTTAGTAACAGCGTTTAGGAGAATAATAAACGCTCAGCCTTGTGAAGCTGCGTTTGGTTGTACATTTATTTAGGGATTTTTTTACAAGCATAATGGAAAATTATGCACTCAGCTCTTCTCAGAGTTGCCATGGGATTCAGGGGACTGAATTTCCCTAAGACTAAGAAAATCCCGGGCTTTGCTGTGTAATTTTTGTTTGCCTTTACACTCCTGTGCTAGTCTCTGAGCCTTCTTTCATTCACAGCAAATGCTTGGGTGCTGCAACAGAAATAGCTTAAAAGCCAATGATTTGAGAGAAAAAGAACTGGAGCTTCTTAGATGTCTGGGGACTGGATGAAGTGGGATTAATCTGGCATTAAGGCAGAAATTTGTGCGAGAAGCTCGGTCAAGTGACTGGCTGGAGAGGGGGGATTCATGGAGTCAAAGTCACTTCTTCAGCCAAAGAGGAATCAGGCTGACATATTTCTGACAGGGTGTTTTGCCTGGCCTCTCCCACAGACTCTGGGTAGCTGTCACATATGTCCTCTGCAATTACTCGGCATTCTGAGAGATCATGCCTTAAAAAAAGACTCGCAGAGTGAGCAGCTTTGCAGAAGGTCACTGGAAATCTAATGCTACAGTGTAATGAAGTTTGTGAGTTACCTGTAACGCAAATAACAGTGCTGACAAGTTGCTTTTCAATTATTAATTCTTGTACAGTAAGTTGTTGGCCATTAAGATGGGTTGTCTATGCAAAGTGGTTCCATAAAATGCAAATTATTAGCTTCTATGTGGGTCAGAAAACATTGCATACTCGCTGTAACTCTTGTAGTTAAATAGACTCCTTTGCTAAGCAAATAATTTAAGCACCGGTTACTCTCAGCATTGTCAAAAACATACATGAGTTCTTGCTGAGTGTAAATAAAAGGGTTTCAGCTTTGAATGATGACTGCAGGATTTGGCTTAAAAGCTATTTTTGGGCCATGGGCACAGCCCAGAGCCGAGGGATGTATGTGGCTCTGCTCCTGGGATGGCGTCAACATGGAGGATGACTAAGTCACCCCTGCAACTTCCTTGTTGTTCCAGAAAGGTGGTGATTTATTGCAGCTCTGTGTCAGCAGTAAATCGCCGTCCACCCGCGCTGATTCAGCCGCCCAGCGTAGCTGGGAGTTAGGGATGTGCCCCGGGTCCCTCCCGGCTCCTTCCCAGCCAGCAGCTGCCGAGGGTGGAAACGGGGCCATCGCCCTTCCTGCCCTGGGCCTGTGCGCTGGCCAGGCCGAGAATCCTGTCCTCGTGTACACGGGATTGGGATGGTGTTCCTGCCAAGTCAGGGAAGGTCGGCTGGGGAAAGCCTCAGGGCTTTGGGCCTCTGAAGGTGCTGAGGTTGAGGCGATAGCAAATGTGGCAGAATCAGCACATAGTGATGTTGCTGCTTGGTGAAAAATCAGTCCCAAACCCTTCCAGACCCTGCCCTGGCTTTCCTCTGTAGGCAGAACAGGTTGGGCTGCAGCATAGGACTAGGGAGACTACACAAAACAAGTTCACTTGTTCACTGAACATGTTCATTGCGTGTAACGTGTTGAGGGCTCCTGTTTTTCTGGGGTTTACATGTCTTCAGTGCATGTAAAGATTTCTTTCCTCCCGTTGTGATGGGTAAGGCAAGTAGTTGTTTTACTGCTGCCTTTTCCCTCCTGCCTGCCCTCCAAAAGACCCTCACCAGTCTAAAAGACCTGATTTTGAAATAAAGCACTTCATTTTGGGTACAGGAATGATCTGGCTGTGATGGAGACTGATGGCAGTGCCTCCTCTCTTCTCTTCCACCCTGCTCTCTGAAGAGCTACTGGTATCCTGGGAAAGCACATGAAGAACCCACTTGCTCGGTCTTGCTGTCACAGCCCTTATCTCTTCAGTGGAGAGTAAATAACCAGGATAATTGTTGTGTTCTTGTATGCTTTGTGCCATATGCTAAATGCAGAAGAAACCCCTCTTTTCTGGGGTGTTTTTGCATCATCCTGTGCTTTGAAAAGGCCCAGACTGATGTTGTTGGCCATAATCAGCCTCAGCTGCTTCTCGAGGCATCGTCTCGCCAAGCAGGAGGCAAGTTTTGATGCAGTCCTGGTCAGAGGCAGAGGTGGGAGGGAAGATCCCAGTTGAATTAACCATGCCATAAGGATAAGGAAATTATCCCCCCAAAATCTGTGGGCTTTCCTAGGGTCAGCTCCGCTTTTGATCTTGGTTGTGACTGAATGTCCTCAGGAATAAAAACTTCAAGTAAGAGTGGAGGCAGCCCTGAAGACTTCTGGATTTCTGTTTCATGGTTGCTACCTGGTGAATGGCACTGTCCAGTTTCCTGATGGATTCTTTCAATGGGTAAATGGGTGACCTCTCTCCTTCTTTTAAGTGTTCAATTTCCCATTCTTCTTTTCATTGTCCATAGTTTTCCATTCCTTACCTTCTGCCATCTCCCCTAACATGTCATGAACATGCCTGAATTTTTATGTTGAAATGGTTTTATTGCTTTCAAAATACTGGATGTGACTAGGTGTAGGAATGAAAGTAGCATGTGAGCTTCAGCCTACTGCTTCAGTGCTGATGAAATCAAACTCTGTGAGTTAGCATCCATATCTATAAGGTTTTTTCCAAGTGCAGACTAAGCTGAGGTGCTGACTGTGGGAATGCTGATCAATGCTGAGGGGGAAAAACCTCAGCACTGGAGGAGTGCAGGAGCCTTTCTGTATCATCAGACTGCAGGACTGGTTTTGGGACTTGATTTAAATGTCAAAGGAGTGATGGAAAGCAGAAGATGGTAGTGACTTTGGCCCTTAAGGCAGCGTATGCCTGTTGGTGGTAGGGGTTGGAAGCTGTCTCCAGTTCCTTGTCCCTACCAGGTTGAGTAGGTTGAAGGATTTGAGGACCAAGTTTAAAACTGATGGAAATTACAGTGGGCTCCGGGGCAGCCCCTTAGACCTTCAGTTGTTTGTACTTACCTGGAAACATAGGAGTGCTATGTGGATCTGTCTGTGGCAGTTCCCCTGGTTTCTGTCCTGTTTGCTGCTTTGTTTTAAGGAATATTGGGGAAAAAAGAGAACAAGTGTGCACTGGTAAAATGTCTGAAAGCCTGTGATGAGGAGGAGAAAATGTATGTGCTTCCAGATACTGCTGGAATAGGAGAAAAATTACATGGGGTAGGGAATGGTGCACTGGGGTGGGAGTTGGGAGACCACAGCTCTTTTTCCCTGGGGACTGTGGAGCTGCTGTGATGGGAATTGCCCATCCAGACTCTCTGCTGCCACAGCAGTGTCTTTGTGGTAAGACTCTGAGCTTGTTCTGTGCTTTGCTGTCTATCACAAAAATAAAAGCTGGTTCTTTTTCTCACCTTTGAAGTGGGTTTTTTTGGGTTTTGTTTGGCTTTTTGGTTTATTTTGTTAGGTGGGTTTTTTTTTTTTATCCAGAGTGAAATCTGGATTATTTTTCAAAATCCTTTGATCAACTTGAGCCTCAGTAGCTTAATTCTGTTCTCATAACAGATTTGCTTGTCTAATACTATTTTTAAGTTCAGAATTATGACAGAGAGTATTTTGTCTTGCTGTCTATGTCAAGGACTAATGCTCAAGAGTGCAGACCTGGGGCTGGGGTGTGTGTCCCTATTTCCTGATGTTTTTGAAGCTTCACCCACCTCCGCAGGGCGAAGGCAGTGCTGATGGACTGCAGGGCTGTATTGCTAATAACTGTAAACAGCAATTCTGACTCATGGGCCGTGGAAGACAGAAGTACAGTCAAATATTGTGGCTATGTTAATTTGTTTACAAATAGGAAAATTTATGTAAATATCGTTGCAGATGAGGTTTAGCACATGTCTCTCTGGTTGCCCTCTTCAGAAGGTGTATGACTCCCCTGCACATCTGGCCTTTGGTTGTCCCCCCAGCTTCAGCTCCCCACCACCTTCCTACAGTTCCTACCTACCTCATACAGACTGGAGTCTTTAGGTACCTTGGGTTTAGCATGCATTAAAAATTAATGTCTAGGAAGAAGTTCAGAGTGATGCTTGGCCACCATGATGCCCAGCAAAGGAGGTGTTCACAGATGTTCATAGCATGGCCTGGGTTGGAAGGCCCCTTGAAGGGAGCAACACCACACAGCACAGAATGATTTCTATCATTCCAACCCCTGGAATGACAGGGACACCTTCCACTAGACTAGGTTGCTCCAAGCCTCATCCAGCCTGGCCTTGGATATTGCATGCTGGCTTTCCTTTTGGGGTAAAGGCAGAGCCTGAGCTTGTATCTGGGCTGTCACCATCCAGAGGTGGTGTCATTAACCAGAAAAATGACATGGAGAGTGGGAGTAGAATGTTCCTAAGTGTAATGAACAAGGAGGTGGCAAGGTGGAGGGCTGAGATGGAATGTGAAGAGCTAAACAGCTGATGGCACAAGGCTGGGAACGTGAGCAGGAGAAACTGAGGCATGGTCTAGCAAAACCAAAAGGAGGCACTTGCTGTTGGAAATTGTGTAAGGACACACGTGTGCTTTGCATTGCTGTCCCAAGGTGTGTGGTTGGGGGCAGAAATGATCAAGTGCTTCTTTCTCCTCTCCTTCATACAGTGTGTGTTATGAATAAAAAAACTTCCTGAGTGAGTACTCAGGGCCAGAGCCTGATTTCTGTAGGCTGCCATGGCTTTGTGTTGCCTGTCCTCATTGTGCACCCTTCTAATGGGTGACATACAGTTGGGCTGGATCCAGACAGGAAATTTGTCACTTGAATCATGCTGAACAGCACCACTAGGGCAAGGCAGAAGAGGAAAGATTCAGTCAGGGTTTTTCTTGAATTCTGAAACATTAAAGATCAGCCAAAAAGCTTCTAAATATTTCAGTTGTGAACTGCAGTGATTCTGCTTAATGTACTTTACTGATCTTCCTGTCATCTCTTCCAGGGGGAAATGTTAATATTCCACTTAGGACCAGTATTTCTTTTGATCTCTGGCTGCACCCCTTGTTTTTTCCATAAACCTTCTTTCTTTCTACCACAAACCACTTAGATAACTGGTGTTACAGGAAAATAATCACTACTTGTGTTAGTTCCCTGATTCTCAATGGTGCTGGTTTGTATTCTGGGATTTGATTGCAAGACAGACAAGTAGATAAGTAAGTAAAAGGCAAAGCAACAGCAACACGAAATAAAAGAAACTGTATTTGGTTAAAATCCATTTTACTGTGGCACCTTAACTGTATTTAATCAAGTGTGTGTTTTTGGGGGAGAACTGAGGGTGTGGGTGAAGTTTAATGGATGAGCCTTCAGTTGTTAGACTTGGGATGGGGCTTGATGTAAGAAATCAGTCTGATCGTGGCATGGACACACTGTTGGGAAAGAGGGAGCACTGGCTGTGGGGGATACAGTGATTTGTGATTCCAGTAGCTTTGGCTGGTTAAAGGCTCTGCTCTGTAGATGGAGGCTTGTTGGTATTTCTGTTTTATGTCCCCACCCGTGCTGTGTGGTGTTGCAGTGATCTGCAAAAGCCAGAGCAGCACGAATTCTCGCTCGGTTTCGTGTTGCCGCTTGTGCTGGCACACGCGATGTTTGACAGGAGAGGTCCTGGCAGGACACCAAGGAACAGGAGCTGTCTTGTCAGCAGAGGTAATGGAGGGAAGGCACAGAGCTGGTGCAGAAGGGCTTCATGTCCTGGACAAAGAGCTCCAGTGCTGCTTTTGAGCAGGGAAACTCATGTATGTGGTATCTGCAAAGTCTTAGGCAACATAAAGTTGTTCCATGGCGGGGGGGGAAGGGGGGGCTTCTTTATTGGTTTAAAATCTTAAGAAGTTTCTGAAAAACTCTTAAGAAATTCCTTGATTAATTTTGCTTCCAAGTCAAAAGGATCTTCTTATGGGGTTTCCTCTCACCAGCACTAGCACCATTTCCCCTCACCACATTACCAGTTGTGTTATGTTGGTGCAAGGAAGCCCCAGATGAGACCAGATGTTGTTCTGGGAAGTGCAGTCATGCCTTTCAGCAAGGAGATTGGCTTTCCAAAGTCACAAGGTGGGGAAGAGGGAAGGAACAAGGAAATGGACAGGAGAGTCCAACATATTTACCTGCTGTGTTGCACTTCCTACACCTTTAGTTACTCTTTGAGGAGAAAAGAGTTGCCCCTGTGCTTGGGTTGGGGTAGGAGGGGGTGTTACTACATGATGGTTTCTGTATTCCTACACTGTTTCCCATGTATCTGCTTGTGGTTTCTCTCGGGTACAGGATGAAATGAACTTCATGGACTGGATGTAGTTGTTGGGAATAACTGCATTGTCAGCTCATCTTTGGGTGGGCTTGTGGGGTCTGTGTAGGATGGCTGAGGGGATTGGGGGATTCCACAGAAGGCTTCCTGACGAAGGAATTGCTTCTTTCTTTGTTTCTGTACATCCCCAGCTGAGCTTTTGGGGTAACAACAGTTTGGGAAAGCAAAGGAGTGTAGTGAAAGTTTGCTGTCAAATTGAAGACTAAAAGGGCCTGTTTCTTCCATGGATATAAGAGCAGAGGGATGGAAAGGTGGAGCATTCTTTTGCCTCTACTATGCTACTTGTCCTTTGCTTTCCTGTCTGTGAAATGGTGTAAAAATGCCAACCTCCTCTCAGCACAGGGGAATGAAGGAGTAAAAGCTCAGTGAAATTGCCAAGTGTTTCCCCATTCATAAAAAGGAGCAGCTGTTCTGTTGGGTTTGGGAGGGGTTGTCTGGCTTTCATTTCTTTTGCATTGTTTTCTCATCTTCCTCTCCTGTGAGTGCTGAAGGAAGTGCTGGTATTCCTGCAGTCTCTGAGGAATGATGGATTATCATCTGTTAAGGGACTGACAGTCTAACTGAAATGGTGAATTGTGGGCATGCTGTGAATGCACTTGTTCCTTGTGTGCTGTTACTCAGTGTCTGTGGTGTGTGAATGTTTGCCAGTGACAAAACTCATTTTCATGTTTATAGACTTAATGATTTGTTTTGGTAAAATCCCCTTATTTTTAGTCTCTCTGAAGTCAGTAGAAAAATTAATTTACTTTTAGAGTTGGTCACTTTTTTTAAGATTGCATTTTTTTCATCCAAAGCCTGCAAGTAGCATTTTTCCTCATGTTTTCAGCCTACTCAGCTATGCACAGCCAATCAGGATGTTTTTAGTCCTGCTGTAACTTGTATGGTAAATAAGCAGTTTATTCTGTTCTCCATCAGATTCCTGCCTTAGCTGAGGACAGGATAAAATGACTGAAGTGGTTGGGCAGTGACTCTAAGAACAAAGGGTTTACCATGTCCATGAAATGCCTCTGTGCAGATGTGGGAGCAGGGATGGTGGGAATGCATTTGTTCTTCCAAAGGAACTCTAATCAAAGGTGCAAGCTTCCGTAACAGAAGGTCAGAAGGTATATGTGTAACATTGATAATAATAATCTTTATTGTAGCTTTGAAGTACAATCATAGAGTCATTAAAGATTAAAAAGATCTCTAAGATGGAGTCCTGCTGTTCCCCCAGCACTGCCAAGCCCACCACTAACCCGTGTCCCCAAGTGCCACATCTGCATGTCTTGTAAATCCCCCCAGGGATGGTGACTGCACTCCTGCCCTGGGAGGGGCAGCTGTGCCAGTGCCTGACTGCCCTTGGAAGGAAGAAATTTTCTCTAATATTCAACCCAGTATTCCCAATCTAAACCTCCCCTGGCCCAGCCTGAGGCCGTTCCCTCTCCTCCTGTCCCTGTTCCCTGGGAGCAGAGCTCGACCCCCCCGTGCCCCCTCCTGTCAGGGAGTTGTGCAGAGCCAGAAGGTAATAAGGATAAATAAGAAAGTAATAAGGATAAATAAGAAGGTAATAGGGATAAATGAGTAGCAGGATGCACGCAGAGACAATAGGGCAGACTGCAGCACAGGACAGCTGTCCAGGTAAGCACCCAGTGTCACCTCATGATCCTGAGATTAGTGCTGGTGACAGGGCCATTATCTGTGATTCTGGGTTTGGTGCCTCTTTCGTGTTCTGAGTTAATTAGTGATTTGTGTGCAAATGGAATTGGATGGCAGTAATTACTGTGGTACCTGTGCTGAAGGAGAGTGTACAGGTTTGTCAGGATTTCGGGAGGGCGGGTGGATGTCAGGGTGTAGACAGGCATGGCAGCAGAGAGCCCTGGGTTTAGGTTGGGTTTTCTGCTGACTGCTTGGCACCAAAGCTTCACTCTCCCCCCATTTCACATGTGCTAATTGGCTTTGGCCAAAAGATGTTGCTGTGGAACTCGTTACAAGTGGAAGCCAATCTAAACCACGTTGTAGCATTGTACATATTCAGGCACTTTGTGTCAGAGGTCATCTTCAGAAACGTGGCACAACAGCTGCAGCTCTGTCTGGAGCTGTGGAAACCTGTCCTGGCTGTGTGTTTGGTGTCAGCAGTCACCCTGCTTTTGGTGGCTTTTCATTCTGCTTCGTCATCTTTGTGAGGATGCAGGCTTGAAGCCGGAGCAGAAGGTAAGCGGAGACTGAAATTAAGATTAAACGCTTCTAGATTAATTTCACTGACGAAATCGCTGCTTGATTTCTGTGGGAGGAACGTTTGCCAGAACCTTGCCAAATTCTTCCAAAGAGGAGCTAGAGAATGTTAAGCACAAACCCCACAGCATTTCACAGGAGTGTATTCTGTTGTTTCAGTAGTGACTCATCTCCAGAATGATACATCCTCTTCACTATGTATATGTGGGGGAAAAAAAACACTGACAAAGGTGTCAGAGCTATACAAAATGCAGTGTCCTGTTCAGTTATTAGTTAAAGCATCTGAGTGTCTCAAGCCCTTGGGCAGTTTTGAGAGTTATCTTGGCAAAAGATGTTTGCAGTCAAACCTGGTTCACTTTTTGTTAAACATCCTGAATTTTTGTAAGACTGTGGAATGAGACAGAAGTGGTAGGTATAGAGAGAGGAAGAAGTGCTGGGTATGATTCTCTGAATGGACAGAATTGTTGTTTTTGAAACCTCAGGGATTGTTAGAACATCACTTTATCCTTTCTGTACATCACATCTTTGGCTAAATGATGTGGAAATTAAAGATCAGCATTCCAGTGTGCTTGGTAAATGCTTTGCTTCCTGAGGTGACTGTTGAGAAAGCTGAGGGCTTTCATCTCGATTTTCCTCCTGCCCCTCCTCAGCATCCTCAAATGGCAGAGTGAGTACAAAAACAGGAAAGGGGAATGATAAAGTGTGGGAATCAAGGGAGTGCTGAGTTAGCAATGCCAGGAGGAAACAGCTCTAACAACAGCCTTGCTGCTGGTGAAAAATAACTGGAGGTGAACTGAGTTAAAATACTTCTGAAAATGGAGCTCTCTTTCTTGTCACATTTTTCTGTGACTTCTTCTAACAATTTTTTAATGCATTAAAGTAGAAAGCATACCCATTGTAGTGACTGGATGCTGGCATTAGTGTTTTAGCAAACACCTACACAGCATATATATGGACTAAATTATCTAAAGGGCTTGTTAGCATATCATCTGCATGCAGAAGAAAGTGATGGTGGTGATGGATGCTGCTTAGAAATTGTGTGAAGGACTCTGGCTCCTTCTTGCTTTCCTTTTTCTTTTTGATTGTTTTCTCCTCAATAAAAATGTTCACTGTGCTTGAGGAGGTCTTTTTCTCTCTGTCATCATTTTCTGTTGTTTTGAAGGACTTGAGACATTTTCCTCTATTATATCGGTGGAAAATTTTGTAAGGTATACAGCCAGTGCTTTTGTGAAGTTCATGGAGCACGTGAAATAGTGGAGAGCAAAACCATCCACCAGTGACAGTATTTGATCTACAGAACAAGCTATTTCTGAGAACAGTTGGGTAATGCTTGACTTGGTTTTGTTTTGTTTTGTTTTGCTTCGATTTCTTGGCTTCCAAATCAGTGTTGAAAAATACCTGCCAACTGTAATTATTTTACTGGAAGTTTTAATGCAAGGCCTAATTTTACTGGAAGCCTGGAGGAGGGGAGGAGACAGATCTGGAGAATGGCATCTGGTGTGGAGCAATGGTGATGTCAGGCATATTTAAGATAAATGAACTTGCTGTTAATAAAATAAACACACAGTGCTGCTTTTGGCCCACCATTGGCCATGGAAGTACCTGTGACAAGCTGGTCACTTCACTGCTGGAACAAAATCTTTGCTGGTAGTTTTGGTTGTCACCATACCCTCTTGGCATATGTGTAACTTTGAGCCCTCAAGCTTGTTGTGGTTGAAGTATGTCTGTGTTTGAAGTGCTTTGGCTGAAAAGAAAATCAGTACCATTCTGGTAAGGAGATGGGAAGTATTAAATTGCTTGAAATACTAACTTTTCTCATGGGATTCAGGTTTTCTGTTAAAAACTCACTATTCTGCTGGTATTTGTCTATCAGGGAACCTTTGAAGCAATTTCAGCATTTTGAGATGGGTCTGCTAAAACCTTCCTTGTCCAGCTTTTCTTTTAAGAAGGGCAGAAAGTAAAAAGGAGAGAAAAAAAAGTAAATTTTCAGAGGGAATCAACATGAAGAGCAGGCTGTCTGGGGAGGATCCAGTTTCTTCCACATTATGTGATGCTCTGTGGTAGAGATTCCCAGATGTGCAGGCACTGAGATGTAGCTGGTGTGAGACAGGTGAGTTACATATGATGGCTTTGCATCCAGCAGAAGCCCAGTGATTTATCTTTGCTCCCAAGAGCAGTGATTTGAGAGGAAACATCTGTTGCTCTTAGAACCTGAGGTTTCTTGATACAATCCTGAGCATCCCTCTGGAGTTCTCTTCCCTGTGTTCAGGGTGAGCTGCATTCATCTTGTTGGTCACTTATTTGTTTGTTTATTTGTTGAGTGAAAGATCATACCCCCTTTTCAGACCCCCCAAATCTTCCATTAAGCTTCACTCAGCAGGTTATGTAGTGTACCACTGACTGCTGGTTTTGCTACCCATCACAAAAGCCTGTGAGGAGTTCTAACTGCAGGACTGGTGCATTTCTGAAATTGGAGAGATGATAAAAAATTGGTGGTTCAGATGTGCTTTGTGGGAAGCATTTACAGAGCACAAAGGTTGTGGCAGGAGCAGTTAATGTTGCTTTTTGGTAATTTAGGCAAAAGTGGGAAGAATGCAGTGGGAAACTATTTTCATATTGTTCTCAAAGGGAAAGTAGAATCCATCCTATGAGCATTGGGCAGGACAGTGACAGTGCTGGGCACAATGCAGTTTTGTAGCTCACTGTGAAAATGAAGAAGGATGAAGGGAAAGGAGACTCTCCTCCCTCACCCACTTTTTCTTCAGGGAAAAAAAAACCCAGACCCATAGGTTTTCTCAGTTTACACATTGAGAATAACCTTGTAAAGGTGTTTATGAACAACAAGGTTTATGTGATTTGTCTGGTTGAGCAAATCAGCAGAATCTGCTTAGACAAGGAGCCAGGGAGGGTATTGCTGCCTTTCTTTTAAATTTCAGGTAGAACCTTAAAATTAGAGGTTGCTGCAAGTCCCTCCAGCATGTTTCATATAATTTGATATTTACACACTGAAAGCCTGTCTAGACTCTTCCCAGTTGTGTTTATTACATACAATGTCAATCACTGTCAGTTTGTGCATATGAGATTCATCCTGGTCTATCTGCATCTCCCTTTTCCCCATAAAACTCCTCCCCAGAAGGCTTGTTCCCCTTTTCCTATAAAACTGCTCCTGCCAGGAGCCCAGCAGTGTCCTGAGCATTGGTTTTGTCTATGACCATGAAATGTTTTAGCTGATGCTACAGGCTTGCTGCAGAGACCTCAGCTGACTGGATCTGCCTCTGGAAACCATCTGTCATGGTTGAATAGATTTTGGGGAAATGGCAGAAGAATCAGAAAAAGGTAGAACCTGTGGATTGAGATTAAGAACAGCTTAATACTTGAATTATTACTACTGTTATTGTTATAATGAAAAGGGAGCCCATTAAAGAGGGGAGTACAAGCCAGACAGAGGAGTGATCCCAGTGCAGTCCCTCACCACCCACCCACTGATGCCCAGCCTGCCCCCAGCAGCCATCGGCCCCTCCTGGCCAACTGACCCAGTTCACACCCTGGGCATGACATCCCGTGGTGTGGAGCATCCCTCTGCTCTGGGATCAGCTCTCCTGGCCGTGCTCCATCCCAGCTTCTGGTGCAGCTCCTCGCTGGCAGAGCCTGGGACACTGCAAAGTCCTTGACTCGGGGCAAGCTCTGCTCAG
Source organism: Eopsaltria australis (assembly GCA_034509425.1). Classification (NCBI taxonomy): domain Eukaryota; kingdom Metazoa; phylum Chordata; class Aves; order Passeriformes; family Petroicidae; genus Eopsaltria; species Eopsaltria australis. Next base: position 175,356 of record JAVTVJ010000319.1, on the reverse strand, counting down.
CAACAACTGAAACATCAACGTTATTCTCAGGCTGAATCCAAACCTCAGCAATGTACCAGCTGCTAGGGAGAAAATTAACTCTATCTCAGCCTAAACCAGGACACCCTCTTTTAAGCTGAGTGCGATTCATTGTGTTCACAGGCTGAAGATGATCTGTTTTGATCTGGAACTCACTGCAATTATGTTTAGATGTCTCTTTGCACCTATGTAAAATGGGAATTGTGGTACCCTCTATCTTCTGTGTGGTACCCACCATGTTCTGAAAACTCATCCTGATGGCTGGAATGAGCAGCATTTTATGAGGACTGGATGATAGCAGTTATAATGTTTATTGTTAAACTCGGTTTGAGTTTTTTGTGTGTTCTATAGAAGTAAAATTAGTTTGAGTAGGAATTGCAAATTGTCTTCTGTGTGACCTTGTGCTAGTGTTTATTTTGTTTTATGCGTTAATCACAGGCTTTTTGGGGGAGCCTGCTCTTGCTCCGTGTTTCCAGTGTCCAGCACGGTGGGATTCTTTCTCATGCTGCTCTTATGTACTGCAGAAATTGAAGTAATAATGAAATTGCATGCAGTGCTCTTTCCTCTCCTCCACAAGCTGTTTTAAATCGTTCAACTCCTCCTTTCCTGTCTTCAGCCCTGTGAATTGTGCCTAGAATTGTTCTGAGCTTGTCAGAGCTCTCTGCTGCCTGTTTGGTAACAAGGGACACTGTTTACTTACATACTGGCAAACCCTTTATGTTAAACAGGAGCAGAAGCTGTTTGCTGTGTTCTAAGGAATTCAGTAAATCTTGAACAACAAACAGTTTTTCCTGTTTCTTTTCTAAATACTGAAATATTTACTTCTTGTCTTAATTTTGCAGAGACATCCTTCACAGAACATGTGTTTAAAAAGGAAGCAAATCTGAAATCTGTAGACAAGGGATTAGAAAGTCAAATGCCAGTTTGAAAGGTAGATATTTATTCTCCGTGTTCACACTTGTTTACAGTGGATGCAGCATTTGGTTTTGGTTTGGTTTTTTTCCTATCCCTCGTTGCTTCTGGAAGTATTTTGCATATTTAATTAACAGTTTCACATTTGAATTATTCCCCACCAAATTTTTGCTTTTCATTATCGATCTCTTCTGCTGTCATTTGAAACACTTTCTTTCAGGTACAAGAATTAAGGGAACACTGGAGCCCCTGTTTCTGCAGAGGTGTGTGGATGCAGCCTTGAGAGCATTAAATGGCAGAAGACCTGCACAGAGTTCCTTGTGAATAACTGTGGGAGTGCTGGGGCCGTGGGACTGAGCATCTTGTCCTGCACATCTGCAAGAGAGCCTTGGGAAGGAGCTCCTTCCATTTCAGGTTTCACTGACCTGCCTGGCAGAGCTGCTCTGATCCCTGTCTGTGGGATTGAAATGAAATCCCTTATTGCCAGTGCATTCCCGTTGTACAAGAACTTGGTTTTAGTGAGTGGCTGAAAATGAAGCCTGATAGTAAGAACTCTATAAATTTATTTTCTCATTTAATGGAATTGTCTTCTTTCCCTTACTTATAAACACAACACATGCACATGAAAAGGGAAGATTTTATTGGTTTTTTCAGGCTGGAATCCTACCAAAGCAGTGATAATTTGCTTTATTGACTTCAGTTGATCGGAAACAACACGGGTTTGTTTTTTTTCCTGGCTATGTACATACTGTGCTCTGTGACTATTACATGGCCTTTCTCTTCCTGACCCATGGCAGAGCAGATATCTCTGCTGTGCCTTGCTCTGTCACAGCCTTGGGTGCAGTTTTCCTGGTCCTTGGTGCCTTTGAGGGTCCTGGTTTCCAGCTGTGCAGTACAGGTGGTTTGTGGTGACCAATGTTGTTTATACCAGGGTCAGGATGCTTGGAGCATGAATCCGTGTTCCCAGCTATGCTGGTATTAAGACTTTGCAGTGCAGAGTGATAAATCGTGACCTGGATGCACATCTCTGCATCTTCACCCGGAGTCACAGCTCATGGAACTGAACTCATTTGTTTAAAATATATATATATATATATATATGGAGTGAGGAGTTGGTAAGGGATCCAACAAGATGCTTCCCTACCTCTCTGTAAGGAAGGCATGTGCGCAATCACGGAAAACGTCTTGGTCAAAGCTGTCTTGTGTTTCTAGAGAAAAATTCCTGCCAGGGATGCAGAAACCTTCCTCTAATCCAGATCATCAGGATTATGTGGATTATTATTGTTGTTTATCAACAGGAGCACCCTTCAATAAAATCCTTCTGTAGATTTTAAGTTCATAAGAGGCAGACCACAGAGTTAAGATTGGTGGGGTTTTCTCCTCCCTTGGATTTTAATGTTGCTGAATGATAATGGTGTCCATTTTTAAACCTGCTTCTGCAGCCTGCAGCCAGTTTTCTTCATTGAATTTCATGCAGGTCGACTACATATAAATGCAATATTGTCATTAATGATATGAGTGGTGTCTTAAATATCTTCATACACTGTGTTTGCATGTCAAAAGTGGCTAACCTTCATTTCAGAGGTCTGATGTTTCTTCAGCAAGAAAATAATTGAATAGTACAGGAACATGTTCCTGCTAAATACTGAAGGATGCCCTGCTGTAAGAGAAACTCAAGTGCATGTTAAACAACTGCAGGCAGATCTATTTTGTAATTTAATAGAGGAGCTCATTTGAATGTTTTCCTGAGGGAATGCCACTTCATTGTGTGTGCTGGTTGACTTGTAAGAGCTAAACCACTTGTATCAGAAGGGAAGCCCTGTGGGATGTTGTGTTGAGAGGGGATGTTGAACAGGGTATGTATTTGAATTTTTTGGATATGGATTTGCTGTCAATGAAGTTTTGAATCAATGAAGTTTTGGATGAGGCAGAAAACAAAAATAATCCTTGGTCAGGCCCCAAGCCTCTCTCTAGCTCTCCTGTAACCCCTTTAGGCACTAGGAAGCTCCTTTTTCAGTGAACCTGAGACTTTTGCTTCTCCGAGCATTTGGGATAGAGGAAATACTGAACACCAAAATGTTTTTTTTTTTCTTTTTTTAAAGCAAGTTAGAAAGTTATTAGCATTTTGCTCCTGTGCTTTGTTCCCCAAACCTTGTTCTTGCTGGCAGCAAGCACCTCTGGCTTGTGCCTGGAATCCAAATGCTGCTGTGGCAGATCCTGGATGGGCTCCTACCCCAGGTTTGAAGGTGGCTCTAGGAATCTGAGAAGATGTTAAATTTGCAATTTCAGTTATCATTGTCTGCACAGAGCTTTTGTCCTCTAGTCTGCCTTCCTGTTAAATGTTGACTTTCTACAACTTGAGCGCCTCTGGCTCTGCACGTGAAGTTAAGGCTGTTTGGTAAAGGAGGGGGGAATTGGTTTTGTTTTGGCTTTTTTCCTGAAATGCAAATTATTTTTAAAAGTGGATAATGTACTGAAAAATGCTTGTATGCCTCATGTACAATTGTATCTGTATATAGGGCAGGTTAGTAATCTTTGCAGAATGGCAGCTTACTACCTCAGCTCTGAAATCATTGTTATTTCCTGTAAAAGTGCTTTTTTATTGCATTAAGAGGTTGTGCCCCTTACGTGTCAGCAGTGATCAGCCTTTTGGTCATTACACTCATGGCAATTGTTGACTACATAATCTGATACCTTTTGGCTTATGAGTGATTATTCATGAAGCACAGTGAATGAACTGTGCTATCGTGATGCCTGGCAGGTATAATTTTTTAAGATGCTATGTTAAAATGCATTTTACTGAGCCTGCTAAAATGATTTTTTGTAATGGCTTACTATTTGCATTGCAGTAGCATTAAAACCTTTAACTGATGCTCCCCAAATGTTTGGTTGCCTTCAGGAACACTCAGGATTTTACAAACTGAATAGGACATGATGCTTTTTCCCTGAAAAATTTCTGGTACAAGCTTTTTTCTTGGCAGATAGCCAGCTTTTTCTTAAAAAATTATACCTGCACTTAAACAGTGAAAAAAACAACACATTTTTCTTGATCTTTCTGTCCACCTACTAATTATATGATTTGTATAAAGCCCTCAGGCTTCAAATGCAGCATATCTCCATTTTGAAGGGTAAACCTGGGATACTGTTTTTCCAAATGCCATTAAAAAAAGCCATGAGTGAAGGTGTCTAACACATACACAATTCTGTAAGAACACCATTCCAAGGATAGCAAAATCCCTAAAGCTTTAAGCTTCTCTTTGATCCTAGGGATTAGTGGAGATTTCTGCTTTTCACATGGCAATTTTTTGGGCTGTTAGGGATGCCCAGAGGAACTGTGTTTTCCATGGAGATGAGTCAGGTAGGATCAATATCGCTCCCAGTCCTCCCCCAGTGGTTGGCAGAGCAGCTCCAGATGGATTTGAACGTTCCAAGGTTTGAACATTCCACCTGTGCTTTGTTAATGCCAGGGGTTTATGATGCAGCTGTTGGTGGGGTCAGTGACAGTCAGACACATTCAGGTGGCATTGCCACACCAGCCTTGTGTCACAGGGCTGCAGTAGAGGCTCTCTGAGGTAGACAGAGTTCTTCACCTTGGGTGAAACATCTGCAGTCTTTTTGGGTAATACAACACAGTACATGGGGAATGTTTAGGTCCTGGTGGAATGATTCTCTTGCCCATGCAGTAATAACCACATAATCACTCGTGCTGGGATAGGTGTGGCTGGTCTCACCTGTGAGGATGTTTCTAGACCAGGCTGATCATGAGGAAAGCTGTGGTGAGAAACATTGCAGAGACACTAGAAGGGGATTTTTGGGTGCAAGGAGAAAGCTCTAAGGTGAAATAATGAGATATATTTGTTGTATTTAGAAGAAGATAGGTGTTCTGTAGGCCAGCAACATCTGTGTGTAAGAGAAGGACTGATTTGTATTAGCCATTTACAGTCTAAAATTAGTATTTACAGTATAAATACTGTAATGTTCTTGTAGCATCTCTTCTGGTGACAATTCTGAGCAATGCAGGAATCTTGTTTAGTGGAATCAGGGTTCAGCTGTCTGGGTGAACTGTAGTTTCTCTCAGGCCAGAACCATTATAAATTTAAACCTTAACCTTAATAAAATTGCATCAGGCTGAAGAAATGCTCAAGTAAAGAATGGGAGCTGTCTCAAAGGATTATCACAAACATCATGTGGTGTTGTCATAAGTCCTTCAAGAGCTTCACAAGCAGCATGGATGTGGTCAGCTGTGGCAGGGCTGTGATCCCAGGCTGACTCCTTTCTCCTGGGGTGACTGTGTGAGGTTTAAGCCAGGTAGGTTTTTATTTGGTCTCATCCAATGGTACAGTTGCTCTTCATCTTCACTGCTCATCAAAATCAGCATCCTTTGTCAGACACTCAGTGGTGCTGTACCTGGTGAAACAAGACAAGTTCCTTTCACAGCTGTGGTTGTTAAAACCCAATTTTGTAAATAATTCACCTCTATCAGGGCCTTACAGCTTGAGCAGCTGCAGGTACAAATTGAGGAGGCCCTTGGTGAATATTTCTTTATTTTTCAGAAGGGCTATTTTTTGGCAGGGACTAAAGCGAAGGAATTCAAGGTTGTAAAATATGTGCACTCAGAGAAAAATATTTTTGGGTGTAGAGAGAGGTCATGTGAGAGCTTCCTATCAAACTCAAAGTGTGCTTTTGTAGTCTAAAGCAAGAAAACAAGATTCTGCTCAGCAGATGAAAGCAAAATTTAAAGCAGAGATAAAAACAAACAAGCGAGAGACTTTGAATACCTTTTTTTTATGATTTAAAGTTGTACCATTCTCCTGCTGTTTTGATAGAATTATCTGTTTGTTGATTTATCTTCTGCAGGAGATAGACCATGCTTATGAATGGCATGAGCAATTTTAAAAATTTATTTTATTTTTCATGTGTGTTGTTTCCCATCACCATAGTGTGAAGCTCAAACAATAGAAGCCTGCAGTTCAGAAAGGATATTATTAGTATGTGATGGTTTCTGACACTGTTCTTTACTGTAGGTTTGTCAACATTTATACTTCATCCTTGTCTACTGCTTTAAAGTTCTTAGTAGTGTACAGCATGAAAAGCTTTGTTTTGCATAATAAGAACATTGTCAGTGCATAACAAATGCATTGTTTTTAGTGAAAAACCCCAAACCCACCCCAAACAAAACAATTTCCAAGTGATGCACTTTCATGGCGGATACCAAACTGATGCTCCTGCAGAGCTGTGTTTTAATTAAAACCGATGTTATTATTATTTGTTGCAACCGAAGATGTTTGCTCAGTTGCAAGACACTTCTCTTTGACACGTGAATCTGCTGCTCAGCCAGACATTGAATGCCTTAACAATCCTTTGTATTTGTCATCTCATTTTTGGAAACACATGGAGAGCAGAACCCCAGTAGGGTGCAGCCACTCCTTTGTTGGCATCTGGAATTGTGCTGTGATTTCGTGGCTTATTCTTAACCTGAACCATCAGAACACAACTCAGCAGAGGCTGTTGCTTGGCATCGAGGAGAAATTACATAAATCTGAAGGCTGGGGCTGTTTCTGGCAGAAATGAAGTTTCCCAGGATTACTGAGAATTCATCTGGAGTCGTTGCGAGTGCCTCGGCGTGGGGAGCTTGGCATGAGCGTGTCATGAGGCTTATGGACCCTTCCTCCCCCCATCCTTCCTCTCCTGCAGGCAGTTCTTCCCAGCTCCTTGGAGGAGAGCTGCACAGTCACAGAATATACTGCTTTAATTTAGAAGTTCCACATAGTGTTGTTATTTAGAGGGGGAGATGTCATTTGGATTAATATTAATCAAGACTACTTGCGGGTTAGGGTAAAGGCAACAAATACATGCAGCTTATATAATCATGGGAAGTATTTGCAACAGTTTTGGAAATTATTTTAAAAACCATTGTTGGGATAATTAACCGGAAAGTAGTTTTAAAGCTTGCCTTGCAGCCCCTCTGGAAAGCAATTTTGATGTTTAAGAGGATGAGAGATGTTTTCTGTCCTGGATACCAGTTGGCAGAAGCTGTAGCACAAAGTGCTTTTAAATCTGTTTGAGCTGAGAGAGCCTGGCACTACTGGAGGAGGAGGTAAGGACTGGCATTTTTAGTAATCCTGGTTTTGAAATGCAAAGATGTGTGTATTGATGCCTTCTAGATGCCTCATTCGGCTTTACAGGATATACATACATATATATGTATGTACACATACTTTTTATATCTGTCTGTATGGGCAGATATACCTTTGTGACATTTTCATGCCAGAGGGGAAGACATAGAAGAGAAACAGAACACATATTCAGAGGTACCCACAGCTTCTGCTCACTTGCTCATTCACGACTTGTCCTAGATTTGCCTCATTTATGTTGGGGAGTTGGAAGATAAAAATTTTGCTCTCTGAACCAAGTGGGTATCTAGAGGAGCTGAGGGTGGCTGGGCTTTTTCCTTTAGCCAGCAGTAATTTGTTTGAGACATCTAATGAACTTTCATAAAATGTCTAAGGAGAAAAAAAAAAAAAAGCTCACATAGTGTTTTGCTCCAGGGGTTTTCTAGGCTCAAAAAGCAGTCCAAAATACTCCTTGAAAAAAGGAAATTCAAGTAACTCATACTGTGAGATGAGTGAAAATGTACAGACTCGATGTGTGGGACCAACAGGAAATGATCCAGTTGGGAAGAGTGCACTGCCCTCAGTCTGGGGAAGTGGGAGGAAATGTGCCAGTCAGGATTGTTTTTCAGCTATTCTTGCTCTGCTGTTTTGACTGAGCCTCCTCATACAAAATACGGTGCTTCTGTACAGGGAAAACGTCCATTGACAGGGCAGCTCCTGGAATGGGAAGCTTAGGGTTGAGATGAAGACTTAATGAAGAGCTGTTGGCAAGGAGCTGTCTGGAAGCATAAGCTGACTGTGATGCTGCTCAGGAATACAAATGCTTCCCTCTTAGGGAAGGCATCGGGGGGTGCATGTGGAATCTCTTATGCTGAGCATGAAAATTTAATCTGGGTAAACAACATCCTCTGGTTGGTAGAAATTAGGGAAGAGGAGCTGCAGCTCATGGGTCTGCTAATAGTGCCCAGCAGACCCCCCAGTGGGGGGCTCATGGGGCTTTCACCAGAGATTGTATGAGATGAGCAGAATCTGCAGGAACTGCCTGGCGTGTTATGATGCTGCATCATGACACCTCTCCAGAGTGTTTTCTGTGACTTGAACTTGCTGTGAAATGGTGCTGTGCCTTCAAGAGGGCTTTTTAGAGTTTGTGAGAGATCTACTGAATTACAGCCTATCAGGGTGAAGTCTTCTGCTGGTAAGACCAGTTGACTGTTGATGTGCATAAATGAAGTGTGTGTGAGGACGATTGTGAGAGATGATCCTGATCACCAAAATAAAATGTCAGTATCTGTGACAGCTCCTCTTGCTAGACAAATCAGTACAAATGTTTTGATGTAGTTTTTTTAAAGTATTTTAACTCAGTACTCAGAATATCCTATTGTGAATAATGAAACTAATGCAAGAAATAAAATGTCCCAGTGCTGATCTGGCTTTATGTGTTATATTTTGTCAGGTTTTCACCGAGTTTTCTGAGTCCAAATGAAACGTTGTCATTGAGTTGTCTACAGCACAGCCTGCATCACAGTTGTACATTATTCCTTCTAATCTGTGTTACCTTGTGCTTGTCAAGATAAGTTTATTTCAAGTTCAGGCAGCTTAATTGTCTGGCTGTTCTCCGGCCCCTTGGGATTTTGCCATTTTCCCTTGTCCTGATGAATGTGCAGTTTAGTACCTCCCATCATGTATAGCTCTTCCTTGGCTTCTCCTTTCAGGAGATGTGCTTTAGCCCATCTCTGCATTCAAGGACTAATGCTGGTGAGGGGTTTGGGGTGGTTTTTGTCACTGAAGTTGATGACTGTGTGTTTGGGGTGGGATTAATGAGGACTAAATGGAGGCAGGGAGAGGCTGTAGGACCACTCAGCAGTCCTGGGTTTGGCTCTGGCTCTGGAGCGTTCCCAGAGGAGTTCTTTGCTTGCACTGGCATTCAGTGAAGCCTCTTTGGGGTGAGCTTGCTCTTGTGAAGATTTCCCTCTTCTTTTCCCTCTGGCAGGCCAGGTAACATTCTGAGGTTCCTTCCAAGCCACTTCCCAGGCTTCTCCAATAAAGCTCCTTCAAGTCACTGTCCCTGGCTTTTGAACATTTAAGTAACATGATATTTTCTTTATCCCAAAAAACCAAGCACGCTGACTTCCCTGACTGAAGCTTAAAATTTCTTGATTTAACATCTTCCTTTAGTTGTTTTCAAACACTATCATTAATTAATTCTGATTTCAAACAACTCGTAAGGCCAATCAATCTGTAACTTTCAAGATCTTTCCAGAGTCTTTCCCACTTTAGCTGGCTTGGATGGAAAATGGAATATTTTTCCCAGGTAAATTGTGAGTAAATCAATCATTTATGGCTTTTTATCAAACAGTCAACCATGTTCTTGCTAAGTGGGGAGCAGGGAAGTGTCAGGGGCACACCATGCACCTCAAGCTCTGCCTGTAATGCACCCATTAACTCCTCACTGTGCACTGGGTGAGAAGTGACCAGGCCAATGTATTTACCTCAAGTCTTTAGTTTGATTTGCTAAAATAAACAGGATTTGTTGCTGCACTGTGCTGGCCCATTCTGGAGCCCCTTGGTTTGGTTCCCAGTTGTCCCATCCCATGTCATTGGTATTCTGTGAGGGTGCGTGGCAGCTTGCAGGGAGAGGAGGAGATCCTGGGGGCTCAGGGGGAAATTGCTGGCCTGGGCTGGCTTTTCACTCTCAGACCATTGAGGGAAGCTAAGTGCCATGGTGGAAATACAAATGTTTAGGATTTTATCATGTAAAATTGGATTACCTCCTTATGAATAAGTCTGCTGCGCTCTGAAATAGCGGTCTTGCTATTATACACTGATAAAAAAATCTGTTAATGTCCCTCTCTGAGGCTGTACTTCGGCTTATATAAAATCAGATCCTTCCCCCCAACCCCCCCATAAGGCACTTAACCCCTAAATGAAGATTAATGTTCCATTACACTTTAATGAGTTACGTTACAGACTGAAATACACTGGTCACATGAAGATTGATCTTTTGTATCAAATAATAGCAAAAATCAATACTTTTATTTTTCTTTTTAGAGCACTGTATCTACAGAAACACTCATTTGCATCAAGTAACCCCCTTGTTCTATTGGATCTCAGCTGGGGGATCTGTATATTGCCCAGGCTGAAGCTGCTGGAAAGCCCAGCTTTAAGCCCTGGGATCTGTGACCACCCACATCATTCCTTCTGTCACATTTTAACTTAATGTTATTTGTTCTTTGAATTCAAAGGCCTGTACAAGATCTTTTTGTTGCCTAAAAAGAGAGGAGTTAACTGAGCTGTTTGGGTTACAGCCTCTGTTCCAGCTGGTGCTGGCTGGCAAATGCCCCAGGAATTGCTGGTCTTGGTTTGACTTCCTGGCTGTATTTGAAGTTTGATCTCTGGTGCTTGCTCAGAAACTCGCTTCTTGGGCTGCTTGGGAGGAAGTTGTTGGCATTTGGTTATGGAAGTCCAAGTGGCTGCTTTGTGTAGATCTTGAAGGTGATCAAGTCTGCCTTCCCAAGGTTTCTGCTGCTTTATTTCTTCATTGAGGAGCTGCTGATTGCTGTTATTTTTGCCCTGCATCTGCAGCTGGCACGGGCTGACCTAACCCATCAAAATCCATCTGAGTAATGGGACTCAGGTCAGCTGAGGACCCTGGAGAAGACAAAGTTTCTATGTTTAATTCTTTTACCTTTATCCTTTCAGCTTCTTTCACCCAACTGGCTGTCAGAATAAGAGAGTTGCTAGGCAGCTTCTTCCCTTCTTCCCATGGCATTTCTCTCCTTCCCTGGTGTTTTGGTGGACTTCAAAGGATCTCTTCCATCCCAGTAAGTGGTCACTACTTCCCATAATTGTGCTGTGAGGAGGCAGGAAGATACTGGTGCAACTCAAAGCTGATTTCACCTAATTCCTTGTCAAAACTGCTTCTTGTGCTGCTTGGATTCCTTCTGAGTTCCTTTGGCAGGTTTCCAGCTAAGCACTGGGTCTGGCTGTGTTGAAAAAGCCCTTTCAGGGGTGGTGATGGTGGTGTCATAAATAGGAAGGGCTCAGGTGTTACCACACAGCAAAGTAAGGAGAGGAGGGAGTGCTGCATTACAGAAAGCTGCCTATCAGAAAGGAAAGTGAAATGATTTCCAGGCAGAATGTCCTGAGGTTTTTTTACATTTGGTTTTAAACTTAACAGCATTTTTGGTAAACCTGAGCACTTAGACTTTGCTTCTCTTTTAGCCAAGGGGAAGTGAGGAAAAAAAATAATGAAAACATAAAATTTTTAGTTTTTATTTCAGCATCTTTTAAAACCTGTCATAGAATCCTGGACTGGTTTGGGTTGGGAGGGACCCCATCTTGATCCACCTCCTGCCATGGGAGGGACATCTTTCACTAGCCCAAGTTGCTCCAACCTGACCTTGAATAGAAACTGGTAGGTCTTGATGAACCAGACACAGCCTTTCTGTCCTTGCTCTTTTTTAACTTCAGGCTCTGACAATGATGTTCTGGATTTAGCCTTTGGAGTTTTGAGGATGTCGACTTCACCTGGATGCAGTCAGGGTTTTTTATGGGCACTGACATATGTATTAAATGATTCACTGGAGATGAGAAAATAGCGACTCTCTGTCATGTAATTTTTAATTATAAAAAATGCAACTCAAGAGAAGTAAAGTGAAGAGAGAAGAATCCAGTTATTATTTCTGGGGCGGATGCTTCTCTGCTGTTGCTGTCCTGAGGATGTTCTTTGCAGTGGGATAAAGGCACCTTTAAATAGTCTGTTTAAAATATAATTGGTAAGTGCTCAGCTACAGTATTATAATTCAGTTGCACGGAATTTGCATATGACACAGGGATGGAAAAATACAGTGATAGTTACTGGAGGATTTATGGTGTTTTGGTGCATATTGCTCTGGACGCTGATTTCCCTGAGCCTGGGTTTATCAGTTGTCTGGCAGTGGATGATTTACAGGTGCTATAAATGACATTTACAGTTGTGTTGTTTTGAGTTAAATGCTGTTCTAGGGAACTGGGCTCAGTTGCATGGTTTTTCTTACAAGAATCAGCTTCCAGCTACAGGCTCCTTGCATAGCCATGACCATCCCTGGTGTGGGTTTGGGAGGGAGGTGCTCAGTCTGCAGGACCTTGCACAGGCACTGCTTTGTACCTGGGGCCCTGTAGCTGCACTGTTTCAAAGCTGGGTTTGTGTGGTGCAATCACATTGCACAATTGGCTCTCCCATTTTCCTTTTTTTTCCCCTTCTTCTTTTTACTATCCAATTGAATATTTTTTTGAATTTAGTTTCAGTATTGCTTTCCTAACATAATAAAAGTGCATCTAAGAGAACCAGATTGATTCAGCCTTCATAAACTTACCTTTTTTTCTGATTTTAAAAAGGAATCCTCCTCACTCTTGACCCTAAAAGGGGGAGAGAAAGCCCATAAAGATATTGCAGAATTGACTGTCATGAATGCAGCTGCTGTTTTCATGTGCAGAAAGCTCAATGTGGGAGTAAAGGGGCCTGTGAGCTGCTGGATGGCTGCCTTCTAACACGGGATGCAGCTGTGTCCAAGTGTCTCTGTCACAGGGAATCACAGACCCTGGACAGTGGAGTGGTCCTGCTGGACCTGCACAGTTGGACATGGAGACCTCAAGTTACTGCAGTTAGTCCTTGCTGGACACAGGGAGGGAAATAACAACAAAACAAAAGAAGGAACAAAATATAAATGAAATTTAAGCAACACTGTGTCACTTCCCAAAGTAGTGAACGTGACAGGGTTAAAAAAAACTTTTGAGACTGGTCCCTGGGAAAGATCATAAAACACTGACAACCTTCTATAGAGAGGCTTTCCAAAAACCCAAACTGGTGCCGTGCTGTTGAATGATAGAATCCTAGAATGTTTTATGTTGGAAGGGACCTTAAAGCCCATCTCATTCCATGCCCTGCCATGGGCAGGGTCACCTTCCACTAGACCAGGTTGCTCAGAACCCCATCCTGGCCTGGCCTTGGACACTCAAGTATAAGCACCTTTGAAATGTGGTGGTTTTCATGTAGTTTCTGCCCAAAATATCAGCAGGCCAAAGTAAGTAAAGTTTGAAGGCTATTGAAGGCCGCTCTGTGGGTAGTTCACAGAGGTACCTGTTCCTTGGCCCCTTCCCTAGTGCCACTGTGACACTATAACTGACACTACATAATAACTGAGGCCCTGATGTGTGCACATTGAATTGGAAAAGGAGCAGTGTTTGAACATCTGAATAATAAAGTGATTGTAAGGCGAATCCTTGTGGGCAGAAGGAGAAGGACTCAACTCCTGGAGGGTCAGCTCAATTGATCCCCATGAAAAATGAGATCTGCTTGTAGTACAGTGGAAGAACTTGGAAAATACTTTTGAGGCAGTGTTGTCCTCAAGATGATGAAAACAGTGTGGTAGGTGAAATTTTCACTTGCCTATGGATGTTGTTCTCAGCCCTGAGGTGTGAGTGAGGGTCCCAGTGTGGGCCAGCCTGGGTGATGCATTTACACTGCTCAGTCCCTCCTCAAGGCCAGCCAAACACTGTGCACTCACATTGTTCCTGCTTTTCAAAGTTGTCTCAGTCTTTTGCAATCCATCAGAAATCTGATTTCTTCAGCGGCTTTGTATTATTTTGTCCCACTCTCACAAATTGGAAAGTGTTGCATTAACTCTTCTCTGCATCAGTTTTCTCTTCATGAGAGGACTGCACAAGCAGCTGCAGAGCTTTAACATGTTTGGATGCCTGCTTTGGCCTATTTTGACCTGATCTGATTTTGAATTCTGATCCTGTAGCCATTTGTATTGTTCTGACAGTACAATTCTTTAAAAAAAATCCTATTACATTTCAATTCCTATTGATTGTATTCAATGGTCTTTGGAACCCTTTTCAATTATTTATAATACATTTTTTCTCCACTCCTACAGCCGAGCAGAATGTGTATTTTTTCCCTGCTCTGTATGGGTTTTCTCCTTGCTTTGACTGTTGTGAGGCTGTTTCTAGCTGGGCTTTCCCCCCCCTTCTATTCATGTGTTGCTTTGGCAGGAAAATGCCAGTGTGGTCTCAGCTTAGTGGCTGTGAGGGGGCGTGGGAGAAGCTCCCTTTGCCCTGTGCTTTCAGGATTATTTCCTGCAGCCTGCCCCTGCTCAGTGGCACACCTTTCACAGCTGCAGGACCACGAGCCAGCTGTTCATCCTCCTGCATCCAGAAGCTTCCCAGTCCCACAGCTGGACTGGTGTGTGACCCCCTGCTCCTTCCTCCATGGGTTACGTTCTGTGTGCTGCCTAAAGGGAGTTGGAAGCAGGACTCAGAATAGTGTTGGGTGGTTCCTGGTTGCCAAGTTGGCTCCAGTTTCAGTTTTTGGTGGTGAACAGCACAGATAAGTTTATACCCCTCACTGTTCCTGCAGAGATGTGAAGGCACACACACACTGTGCAAGGATGACTTGCATTATTTGATGCATTCTGCAGCCCCTGCGTCCATGCTGTGCATGCAGGAAGCACTGGCGTGGTGTTTGCATGCATTGGTGCTGAATCTAACCCAATATCTAACCCAAGATCTAACAGACCTTTCCAAAATGATGCTGTCCCCCTTTACTTCAGGTCTGCAGGGGTTTTGCTGAGCTGGTGTTTGTGGGTGAGCTGTAAATGCTCTCAGAGTGCTTCTTAAACCTCTTTATGTACCAAAAATTGCTTCATCGTCACTATTCTGCATGGTGTTTGGTTTAAATAAATTCAAGTGGTATCCAGGAAAAGTTTACACCATGAAACAGAAAGTTTATACACAGTTGGTTTTAAATGATGGTTTTTGAGTTCAAAGGGGTCCCTAAACTGTGCCTTAAAGCTGAAGAGCACTATGCAGGTGTATGAGATACAGAATAGGACCCAGCTCCCTATACACAGAAAATTATCATGGTCACTTTTGGGAAATGTAACAGTAAGTCAAAATACAGAGACAGGATGCTGCCAGCTGCAATAAGATGTAGGTAGTTGAAAAAAGACAGAAGCTGGTTTCTGTGTTTTAAATCCTAGTGAGGTCTGTTGCTTACTTGGCTGCTCCTTGTCATCAGTGGGAGGAGAGATCTGCAGCCCTCCCTGCTCCTGTGCCACTGATCCAGCTCTGCCCAGGCTGGTTGTGTTTGAGTTATAACTGTGCTAACATGAAATGAAAATACTGCAATTGGTTTTGGCTAGTCTGCTGCTCATTTATTTGTATCATAGGCTGAAACATGGTATCGATGTTGTTTTGTGAATATCTAGGCTTGGTTATGGATGTATCCATTCTGCATCTTGCAATGGAGCTGTAACTGATGCCCAAAGCTGGGACTGGAGTAAACTCCCAAATCTGTATTGAAGGAAATGTTTTTGCCTTCATCAGGGATGTCCAGGAGTTCCTGTGCCTCAGTGATGCATGGGGAGGTGGGATCAAAGCAGGGAATGGATCACAACAGGTTTTACAGGAGCAGAACACGGTTCCTCTCCCACTTGTGTTTTTCCAGCTGCCTGTTCTGGGCTGGAGGTTTTTGAAACTCTGCTGCTCAGAGCACAGCCTGCTTTCTCAGCTCCCCTCCCCGCTGTGGATTCTAGGGATAACCTGTGGGATAGGGTATGAGATTAAACAGCATATGGCATAGGGCTCTTGGATCAAACCATACCAGCACAAACATTCAGGTACCATGGCCTTCAGCACCAAAAATCCTATGTTCTCCTCCTTGATGCTGATGAGTTATCCTCCTAAGCAGGAGGGAGCAGTCAGTAGTGTCATTTTGGAAATGCAGATTGCAGTGTGCACCCCTTTCATTCCTGCTTGTGCCATTTCCACAGGACTACAGTTAGGAAACCATAAAAAAACCCCCCACTAGAAATACTGAACCCTCTGCAGTTGTTCAGAAGAGCTAAGAGTGAAGTGAGCTGCTTTGTTAGCTCTCATCCTGAGTTTTACCTGCTGATTTTTAGCAAGATTGCAGCTGTTGGTCGAGCCATGGCAGACGTGCATGGAATGGGTGCTTGTGCTGGGATTCCTCCTCAGCAGCCTGGATGAGTCACCTCCTGTGGTTTTGAGCAGCATCTCTGCACTTATTCCATCATTTAAGTATTATCAGGTTGGTGAAGAAAGATTTCTTGTTTCTCTAGCTCATCTGCAAAAAGAGGAGGCCCCTTGAAAGTGCTCCCTCCCCTGATTGCACAGCAGCGGCAGACGTACAGATGGCAAATATTTCCTTGCTGACACATTAGCAGCAGGTTCCCAGCATCTCAGCCCCTCGGCTTCTGCACAGCTCAGTTGTTCTGTGTGAAGTTTATGCTCAGTGGCACATAAAGTAGCTCCTGCTGCAGCTCTTTGGATGAAAAATGTCTTGGAAGCGAGGTGGGGGGGGTGGGTTGTGGTCTCCATGTGGATGCAGGGACATCCAGGGACATCCAGCCACTCCTCTCCAGCTTGCAGTTGCTTTCCTCTTCCTCTGTGGGCAGGAATTTGGCCCAAAAATGCTGCTTGGCCAAGCGTACCAGGATGCAAGGACAGGTCTCTAGGTGGAAGCTCACAACATAACTGGAGAGTGTATATTCAAGGCAGAGTCAAAGCAGTTTCCCGAGGTGAGGTGGGGTAATTCTGTGCTGGATTTTTGAGCAGAGAGGTGAACTGCTGCTGTGTATGCATTCATCATTCATTGATGAAGCTGGAGATGGAGGGAGATGCCAGGGTCTGTCATCTCATTTGTGGATATTTTTAAGGATTTTCTAGGGAATAAACAGTCAACTGACTGCGGGGATTTTTGTTAGAGCCATGATAAATCAGTGGGTCTAAAGGGATGTGAGACCCTGCAAACATAGAATTACAGATAACTGCATTAGGACCCATCTCAGTGTGGTTATTTCTGTCTTCATGGTGGCACACAGGAAAGATTAAGAAGTAGTTTGGAAAGGAAATCACAGTGTGGAAGAACAAAGAATGAAGATTAGATGTTCAGGTCTTAAAATTCCAGGTCTTCGCTACCACACTAGTGGGTGATATTTGATCCTTGATGCTTTTCCTGTTGAAATAAAGAAGTATATGCTTCACATTTTTAGGAGAGACTTGTTAAACATCTGCTTTTTCTAGGAGAGGGGCAGTCCTCAAAAAGAGCTCAGCTCCAGGCCAGAGTCAGTGTTGACATTTGGAGATGCATCCCCCAGCCCTGGTGGGAAGAGGAGAGGAATTCAGGAGAACAAAGCTGTTTTCTCAGTGTGGTAATTATCCTTCCAGGTTTTCCTCCAAAGCAGTGGGTCTTGTTGGTGAAGTGGCTGCAGCTTCTACATCAATTATTGTAGTCTGATTTGACATGATGGTGGTGACTGCCTTGGTGTAATGGTTGCATCTTTAAATTATTTTATTAAGGCAGAGCAAGAGGAGTGAAAGTGAAGTGTGAATGAAGAGAATGATTGCAGTGCAATTCCCTTTCCCTTCCATATTTGTATTTTACTCTGTGATGTTTGAAATCTTTTTCCATGGATTTACTGCTGGTATTTCTCCGTAAGAGTCTGAGGAAGGAGAAGTTGCTCCCAGGAAGTATCATATTGCTGTTGAGAGCTTTTCTATTTGGAAATCACTCATTGCATCTATATATCAAAACCCCATGTATTGGATCAGCAGAAATGCTGCTTGCAAGCAAAAGAAAAGAAAGTCAGCTAATTTGGCTGATCAAAAAGGTGATCTAAGCCTCAGCAGAGCAAAGGCTGTCCTGTGTTAAGCTGATGATATGAATTAGTGGAATTAATTCAAACCAGGCTCTCCCTGCTGGGAAGAACTACGTAGATGATCATCTTTGTAATGCTGGGTGTTTTTAGCTGGCAAGTTGCAGTATCCCTGTTTTCTCTTGGATTTGTGATGAGTGCAGCTTCCCAGGAGGGGACACACAGGAGGCAGCTCCCCCATGGCCTGGGCAGCTGGGCTGCTTTAGTGGCTCAGTGCTGGTTCAGTGTAAAGCCATGGTTTAGTGTAAAGCACATTTCCCCTGGATTTACAGCATGGAGCTGATTCCCTCCTTTTCTGGGCAGTCCCTGCTGTGCTCACCTGGCTCTCTGGGACAGCCTGTTTCCAGCAGGAGGCTGAAATGTGGAATAAACACAGGACTTGTGCATCACAGGGGCAGGCAATTCATAGAAGGGCAGAAAATGTTTCCTGGCTCTTTGTACCCATGGATGAGGGGAGCTTGTTTAGTCCATGGCTCCCAAGGAACAGAAATCACCACTCACTTTGACTTTTCTTTTCCTCGTTGTGCCACTGGAAGATGTTGCTCCAGACTGTTGTTTGCACCTCTCATTCTGCTGTTCATTTAGCAAGTCAGTGGGTTAATTTTCAATATAACTGCATTATTTGTGCCAATTTGAATAATTTGAAGAGGGAGAAAGAGACCTTATATGAACATTTTTTAAAATATTCTTTTCCTTCCATCCTTAGGCCATTGGTGCACTTCAAAGGCAAAAGTGGTATCTTTTTGGCTCCAAAAATGCCTTTTGGCTGTTGAATAAAACCCAAAAAGCCATCTTTTGTGGTGGAAGGTAGCTGAGAAAGAGAGATGCCGCAGTGGAGAAGTCCCAGGCGCTAACTACAAGCAGCCCTTGTGCAGGAAAAATTCAGAATTCATTTCTGCTTTCTTCTTTCTGGGGAAAAAAATGAAATGGAAATCAAACAGGCCTATTTCTTATAGGAAATAAATGTAATTAATAGCAGACAGTTAAATCCTTGAGTTCTGCCTGGAACAGGTTGTTTAATAGGAAAAAGCCAGTATGGGTTTTCTTTGTAGCTTAGGGTTTTTTCATGGTTGCATGGAACTCCTTGCTTTGATCTCTTGAGCATGGTGAAATTTTAACCTGATTTCCTGTGTGGTCTAAACAGAAAGAAACTTGTAGGTATATCTGAAACCTGAAGATTATGAAAGATCAGTTATCTCAATGCAATAAAGATGAAAACTAATACACCTGTTGTAATAGAAGAATTATTATGCATTTGTTGTAAAACATTGGAAGTCCTCCATTTGTATGAAGTGTTTGTGGAAAGCAAAATGTGTTTTGTCAAAGATGCAGCCTTTGACCATCAGAAATAAGTGGTGAGGATGTAATGAGTGGATTAACAAAGGGTTGAAAGAGTTGGTAAAAGAAAAAACACGTCATAAACATTGCTTAGAAGAAAGAAAAATGGAATTGCTTAAGGTTTCCAAAGGTAATTTCTATTCTAAGAGTTGAGCTCCCCCATTTTTGGCTCGGAAGAAACTTGGGGTACAAAGTACAGCATCTGAGAGTGTCTCTAGTCTTCTTCTGACCCACATGTGAGATATTAATCCTCAACCTGCTGCATTTCATTTGGGGGTGGTGTAGACACTTTTGATCTGCCTGAGAGATTTTTCTCACTGGCGTTTTGCAGATCGGAGCCTGCAAATTGCCTCTCAAATCTTGATAATTAGTGATGGTGGGTGGTGAACATGAACTGCAAATGGTTTGAGGTTTTCTTCTTCTTTTTATTTTTGGCTTCTGAAAATCTGTGTGCCCCTAAAATGCTGTGGAAGACAAAAGGGAAAATTACATTTTTGCAGAAGTGGGGGAGGAGGAGGAGGAACGGATGTGTTGTTCTGCTGCTGTGTGAAGTGCTGTGTTTCACATCCTCAGAGCTTTTTGCCAGGCATCCCACTGAGTGCAGACCAGCACCTCTCTTCTGACTGATTCCCAAACCTCATCCCTGAGGGCTCCAGTCCTCAGGCAGGGGAGGTTTCTCCAGGCTGGAGAGCATTATGCTGCCCTGTACCTCAGATTTCATCCCCTATGAAATTAATGCTGCTTTCCTCCTACTCTGTTCTTCATATTAAATTCTCTGCTATCCCTGGGTTGTGTTTAGGTATGTGTGTCTCACAGCACTATGTTAACAGCAGTCCAAGGAACATGCCTGGAAATGTGTGTTAGACTCACCTTGGAGGTCATTCTGCAGTAGCTTTCTCAGCCCAGTTTATTGGCACCAGGAGAAGTTTGCCTCCATAGCCCAACCATTAATTATATGGCTTTTTCAGGTGCTGCTGTGATTGCTGTTCTTTAATGTAAAAGGTGAAACTTCCAGTTCTTGTATTCCCATCTGTTTCCTTTAATCACAGCATGCCTTCAAACATGACCATATTTTTAGAGGTTGATGTGTGCTACCAAAATGCTGCAGGAGAGATTTGACCGTGGATATTTTTTCCTTTTCTCCCCCAAACAGCTTTATCCTTCTGCATTCCTGTTCTTTGTCTCATTGCTTCTGATTGTTCCTGCAGCTCAGTGGTCCTGGGACCATCACCATCCTGGGCACTAATGAATAATTAAGTATTTTGCAATTTGTTGTGCTGTATAAGGCTTCACAAAAAAATCTCCTCCCTAAACCCAACCCACTGCTCCTTTGTGAAATACATTTGGGTTTTATTACTAAGCAGCTGTTTTCCCTTTTGTAGATGGTCTCTGCTGAGAGACAGAAAAAGGAACAGGAAAATAATTGAATAAGGCAGGAGCATAATTCATTCAACAGGTACTTCTGTGCCTGCAGTTGTGCTGCTCAGAGGTGCTGAGCTGTGCTAGGCAGTGATTCCCCCATGACAGCCTCCTGCCCAGGTCTCACCCAAACACCTCCACATCCTTTCCAGGGTTACATCCAGCCTTCCCTTGTTCCTTTTCCCATAGCTGGCCGCACCCTTTTCCCTGGAATAATACTGCTGGTTGTATTTTAAATCAGCAGTTGGTGTTGTCAGGCTCTGTCTACCTGGAGGCTCCTGCTTTTCTCTGAAATCTGAAGCAAGGACTCTCTTGGTCATGTTTACCCCCTCATTTGTTTCAGCTGGTCCATTAAAAGCTCTTGTCTTTAACCAGATTCTTGTCTTTTGGGAAAATAAGTCCCCAGGTACCAGGTCCCTCTCCCAGCCTGCTGTTTCTCCTCCATCTCCCACACCTCTGTGTGTCTTTACCTGTCTCCAAGCACAGTATGGCTGATGCTTTAAATCTGTTTGGATCCTTGTTTCCCCCCAGCAGTGAGATGAAGATCTTGGTGCAGGCTGCCACTTGGACACATGAGAGGATGAACTGTCAGCTGTGACCCTCCCTGAACTGCAAAAACTGAGGAACTTTCCTGGCTTTATACTGAATTTTCCTGTAAAATCTGGATTTTCTTGGGTGGAGGAAGTTATGTAACCGTATAGGGTTAAAAAAATAGCTCCAGAGGGGTGTGCTCACTCCCTTTCTAACAGCATCAATGCCTGGTGTGAGTTGCCCAAAACACTGGCTGCCCCTGGCAGTGTCCAAGGCCAGGTTGGACAGGGCTTGGAGCAGCCTGGGATAGTGGAATATGTTCCTGCCCATGGCAGAGGCTGCAACGAGATGAGCTCAAAGTCCCTCCCAACCCAAGCTTTTCTATGATCCTATAAAATCCTGTGTTTTGGGGTGACTAGTTAGCTGTGGCTAAGTGGGGAGAGGAGGATGGGGCAATGAGAAATTCAGGCTCAGGTGTGCATGTATAGGAGATGGAAAAAGGAGTAGAGCGTGTTGGGGGGCGTACTGAACAGAAAACTGTACAGGGGTGGCAGGGAGGGGTGGCTGCTGGGAACAGGGATTAGCAGATGTGCATTGTATGTTCTGGAACGCCCTCACCAAGTGGAGAGCAGCAGTGCTCTGTACAGAGAAGGGGGAAGCTGGCTGTGAGTAGGAGCTGGAGGTGGTTCTGCATCCAGAGTCCTTCCCCTTGCCTGCTGAAAGTTACAGTCTGCTCTGGCAGCAATGGAATCGCTCTGAGCCCGGCTGCCACATCCTCATGTCTGTGGCTTTGGGGATGGGCAGGAAAATCCCTCCTAGGCCATGTCCTGGTGTGTCACTGAGCTGCCCTGGCCTGGGGCAGGTGTGCTGCCAGTGCCGAGTGCTCAGGGAAAGGAAGCTCATGATTTCCCTTGGGATTATACATTTCTGCTGGAATGGATATTGCTGTGTCATAGAATGCTTTGGGTGGGAAGGGACCTTAAAGATCATCTTGCTCCAGCTCTCCCTCTCCTAGGTAAGAGTGCTTGTCTGATGTTACACATAAACTTCTTGTGATCAGCGTGGAGCAAAATGAGCCACAGCCTTGTAAAGTACATGCTCAGAAGTAATGAATTAAGAAATTGTGTGTATGATCTTATGCTATAGCTGAACTAAAAAACTTTGCAAAAGGGAAAGTTTGTCACTTTTCTTTCTTCTGAAAAGTCTGGCTGGTGGAAAGGCAAACCAGGTCATCTCATCAAACTTTGAGGTAGCTTTTGTTCCAGTGCAGAGCCATTTAACAATAAACAGTTCATGAATTTGAATTTATTTTTAACCTAAAATATCGCAGTTCTGGATTGAATTTTTGTTTTCCCTTTTGTTTTATGTGACATCTGGACTGTTCAGGGAGTGTTATTCCATCTTAAAATGGGGGCAGTTGTCTTTTTGAGCAGTGGAGGTTTAATGGATTGAGTAGAATAATGAACACGTAGAGAAAAGATAATACAGCTGACTATCGCCTTTCACATCTGGGAACATAAGATCTTTAATTGATTTAGAGGGGTTATTTTGTCTGAACACTTGCAATTAGCAGCTCTTAATCAGCAAAATGGCTTTGTAAGAAATCTGGCTTGATGGGTAGATTGGTAAAAGGAGCAGGAGGAGCAGATATTGACAGTTTCTTGTCTCCTCTCCCAAAACCCTCTGCATTCTGTGGGAGTAGCTGGCTGGGTGGGAAACAGATCTGCATGTTGCTTTCTGCAAGCTGTGTATTAAAGAATGGGGCTGGAAGAATGTGGCTTTGAGTTCAACTGCTGTGCTCTGTCCCAGGGCAGGGTGGAGGTACCTTTATCGTGACCTGCCTGTACCACATGTTCCGGAATGTGGTTTTAGCAGCCTCAGGCCACAGAGGCTGTGCCCTTGTGCTCCTCCTCACAAACTCCATTCTTTACTTCCTTCAAGCTCCCCATGCAGAGGGTACCCTGTGTGAATATTTTCCTCTCTCTTTGGCCGTGTTTAGGTGGAAGGGACGTGAGAGCCAAGCAGGAAGGTGGATTATTTCTGCAAGGATGAGTGGGCGTTGCTAGAGATGCTCTGTGGTCCGGTGCAGCTGGAGCTGTCTGAATGAAGCTATGGGCTGTGCCTCCGCCAAGCATGTGTCTACTGTTCAAAACGAAGAGGAAACTCAGAAGGGCAAGAACTACCAGAACGGAGATGTGTTTGGGGGTGAGTGTCACAGGATTGTTTTTGTCCCAGCACCGGGAATGTTCTGGAAGGTGGACGACGGAGTCTTAACCTTTCAGGAAATATAAAGCAAAATGCATGTTAAAATAGATCACAATGATAGAGCAGTTGGAGCATCCAGGAGAGGGTACCATGACACTTGAAACAGAGGTGAAATCCTTAGTGAAAGAATTAAGTGATGTACAGTACTACACTGTCTTTACCTCCACAAATCCTCGAATAGTTCAAAGACAATGAATTGCACAACCCCCTCATGTATTTATGTATGTGTCTCTGTTATATGGTTGTCATTGGGTACCAACGTAGTTGACTCATTTCCTAAAAATAAAATTCTGTTCAGTAAGAAAAGTAATTCCCCACTTCTGTTGTCCTGTAAAGCAATAAAACATTAGTTCTGAAGTCCTGCAGCAAACAGGGTTTGAAGGTACAATGAAACTAGAAACTGAGGGATTTAGTGGTGCTGGGAACGTGGGATGAAAACATTTGTTTCACTGTGAAGACTGGTCTGTGATCTGGGTCTTGTGCATCTGGAGAGGTAAAGTGATAGGAGATGAAATCATAGTCAGCTTCACAGTTGGTTGTTTTTTTTTTTCCCCAGATTTTTTTAGTATACACAAAGTGTTTTATAGATAAAGATGTAACTTTAAATACAGTTTTTAAAATGTCAGGAGTTATCTGAAAGACTGTTCAGAAATGAAGTTTCTAGATCTGCCTGGATACCTGTCTGAAAGTTAAGTCAGCTGTTAATAAGCTGCCTTGGTACTGTTATTCTTAAAACAGGTGCCTTGATACTGAGTACACCAAACTTCCCTGGTGTTTTTTCCGGCCTTTCTGAGGATTAGTTTGCTCTCCCAGTGGATCCCAGAGTAAGACTTCCCAGAGGTGTTACCTGAAGAGAAAGTAGTTGTTCAGCAAACTTCAGGACTGTTCAGTGATCCTTCTCGTCCCTGGGAGATGCTGGGTTTGGAATTGTGAGCTCAGTACATTGCTTTTGTTTAAAATAGACTTTAAGTGCTGTCATGAGCAGAAAATTCTCAGTTGTTTGAAGGAATTTGAGTTTAGATTTTAGCTTATACTGAGTGAGGGAGCAATTTTTGGCAAAATGTGAGTCTCAGTCCTTTTTTTTCTTCTTTGTGGTGGTGGTTTAACCACATGCTATGGGCCAAAGACTAACTTTAACACAGGAAACTTAAAGTAGCTTCTGGAGTCAGAGGAACAAAAAGATTGAGGGGATTTTAAAAGGCTCCCATTTATAGAGCTGGACTGGTGTCAGCAGTATCATTTAGCTGTTCTGGGATCCATTTGAGGGCTGTTAATTGTTCTATATTTTACTCTCAGGAGTACTACCTGCTGTTAACCATTTTCTGGCCCATGTTTTAGTTTAGGTACAGGATTTGTCATTCCTAGAGATCTGAGTCCATGACTGATTCCTTCTTATCAGACTTGGAGTCTGTCTTAAACAGCTCTTTGAATGGGAACAATGGAAGTCACGTTTTTCCCTTGCTGGTGAAAGACAACTTCTAGATCAGGAGCTGGGTGCATGAGGAGGTTGAGCTGGAGTTTCACAGATCACCCAGTGCCACTCCCTGCCCTGGGCAGGGACACCTTCCACTATCCCAAGGTGCTCCAAGCCCCATCCAACCTGGCCTTGGACATTTCCAGGGATCCAGGGGCAGCCACAGCTTCTCTGGGCACCCTGTGCCAGGGCCTCCCCACCCTAATGCTTCCTTTCTTATTTCTGGGAAGGGACAGGAGTGTCTCCCCCAGCCAGTGGCCATGGGCAGAGTATCTGTGCTGCCTGCAGGGATTGAAAGTTCCCTGCAGTATGGTAAGGCAGAGCTAAACCAAGGTGAGTGGCAGGGAGATGAGGAGCCAGGATGTGATGGAAAGGGAATTGGAGGTTAGTTTTTGGGGAGGAGGCTGCAAAGTGAAGGAAACAGGAAACAAGTGGGGTTGGAAGGTGGCTGATGTGTCAGTAACAACCTGAGAAGATCAGTGAGCATACACCATGCTGTGCATGGACAGTGAACAGAGGCAGTGTTGGCAGCTGGGGACTCATGTGACATCAGGTGCCTGTGCAGAGCTAGCAGGGCTGAGCCCCATGGCTGTGGTAGCCACATTGCCTCAGGTGTTTCACTAGGGGAGGAAATCCTGGGGGATTTGGTACAGCAATGAGAGGATTAAAGGCAGAGTGCTGGTGCTGCCTTCCCTGGGCAGGGGTGGGGTCTGAGGGATGTGGCTGGCAGGAAATTGCCCCTCGCTGTGTGACTGCCCTTGACTGGAAACAGTTCTCCTTCCTTCCTCCAGCACCTTCCCCAGACAAGCTGCAGGCAGGAAGAGTCAATAGTAAGGACTGGATTTCCAGTTAAGCAGTGTTTGGATTTTTTTTCCCATGAGTAGTTTTTACTCGACTCACACTGAATCCAGAGAGAATTTTCTGAGCTTCTCGGAGTGCTGCAGTTTTGCTTTGGCTCTTCCTCAGAACCTCTGCATCTTTTTTTCTTCTTTCTTGGTAGGATTGGTTGGAGCCAAGTCTATTGACTTTTGGGAGGTCATGGCTTCTGAGAGATTTATTTTTTGTTAACTTTCAAAAGTCACTGTAGATCTCCAGTACCCTATTTCTTCCCCAGCTTTTAACCTTTTATTTTAGCTGAGCAGACACACTGAGCCAGGTGCTGGCTGTGAATTTGAAACCTTGGTGTTTAAAACCGAGAAACCCATCATGAAACCCATGAATTCTGTAAGGAGAAATCCTGGTAAATGAAACCAAAACATAAAAAATTCCACCCTATCCCAAACTGTAGAAGTCATGCTGCATTTTGCAGTAATATATATTTAAATGATTGAGTTAGCAGGCCTATCAAAGGAGATGTTCTAGAGAAGATTGCATATAATATGATTATTTTGTCTGTTGGTCTCTAATGACTTTAAAATCCCTCTAATAAGGATAGTAATAATAAATCTTCATTTATTCATCATTCCACTTCAAAGCTGATTTCCAGGGCAATAGATAAGAACTGTAATATGTAAATACCAATGAAGAACAAAATGCCATGATAGAGCCTTGAGCATTGTTGATTTCAGCATATGTTTTAATAATGTAACATCTCTTGTAGATTAATTTTATTTGTGCCTTTGTAGAAAAATTATGGGATGTTCATTTGGGGAGGAGGTTATTGAAGTAATTCTTTCTGTAAGAAAGTAAGTGGTAATGTGATTTGGGAAAAAATATTCTAGAATCTGTTCATTAATCTGAGAGGTTTAATCCAGACGTTTCCATGGAGCTTCTGGGTGCTTTGCAGAAGGGGGAGCCAACATGTCAGGTAGGATATTTCTGACAAAATGGGAATATCATGGTGGGATTTCTGTTATTAAGAGCAGCTCCAATTGCTAAATCTGTCTAAATAAAGCTGAAGGCAAAGCACTATAGTTTATAAACCAGTTTATCTCGGAGCAGCTGGGAGAAGACTAGGAAAGGAAATCTTCAGCAGTAAAGTATTGTAATGAGATTGAAAAACTGCTTAATGCAGAAGGCCAGGCTGGATGGGGCTTGGAGCAGCCTGGGACAGTGGAAGGTGTCTGTGCCCATAGCAGGAGGTGCAGTGAGATGGGCTCTAAGGTCCCTCCCAGCCCAAACCATTCTGGGGTTCTGTGATAGTGTCTGATTGCTTCACAACCTCTAGGGCAGTTTTCTTTCTCATGTTGATGTTTTCTTTCTTCCTGTGTATTTTATGGGATCGTGTCCCTTCTGTTCATCCCTGTCTTGTGACAGGTATTTCCTTCCTTATCTCTGTCAAAGACAGCAGAACCCTGACTTAGTTTGAAGTAAATGCCAAATTGCTAAAATAATTGAAACCTTTAAAATATGCCCACTCTATGCAGAAGTGGAATAACAAGGGGGAATTGGGACTGTGATTTGCCTTTCCTGAATATGCATTGTCATGTCCAAAAATAGTGTGTCCAAACCTTTGTGGAGATTACTTTGCTTTGAAGGCTCTTTCCTTAACAGGCCAGAGGTATCATCTTACTGAAAACTTCAGTCTTGCAATGTTGCTCTGGACAATTCAAAATATCTCTAGACCTGGCAGGACTGTTCAGGTGTCCTTAGTTAACATGAATTAACTTCTAAACCTGTCTTGTTCTGGTACACAGAATTCTGGAGGCCGTGTGGCCATTTGAAGTGGGGAAGTTCAGTTTTCAGTGAGAAAGTGTTTTCAGTGAATAACACCTTCCTGTTGTTATACCATTATAACCCCTCTCCCTTCCCCTCCCTCAGTTGTCTGGGGAAAAAGATGCTAAAATTGAAAACGAGAAGTTCTTCATTCTGGAAGACAGAGTGGCCATCCTCAGTGAACTGAAGCTGTCTGGAATGCTGTCTGGTGCCTTAAGCAGTGGAACTTGGGTCATGTCAAGTGTGGATGTGTGCTGGGCTCAGAAGGTCTCCCTGCACTCAAACACGCATTCCCCTTTGCCTGGCAGCCTTTATTTGATGGACTGTGGTGGTCAGCTGATGGACACTCCTCAAGGAGCTGCTGCAGCTCATGTGGCTGTCCTGGCATGTTCTGCAGTGTCAGCTCTTCCTCGTTCTGGGGACAGATGCATAAGGGGACCATGCTGTGTCCTAATGCCATACTTTGAGACTATAACTCTTTTTAAAGACATCTTCCAACATGAAAAATATTTCTGGTGCAATCACAGGCACTTCTTAATCCAAGCTCCACAGAAGTGAGTGAGTGGCCTGTAGGCACCCAGTCTCTGAAAACTCAATCCCAGGGGTCTAAAACCAAATATCACAGTGAGTTTCAAAGAAGGAGATTTTCATTGCTTAAATTCAGACTCTGGCTGAGCTCCTGAAAGGGAAGGTTTCATACTGTTCACATTTCAGCAGCTCATATTGTAAAGTAGGTCTTGTTCAGTGCTTGAAAGCTAAAGGAAAGCAGGTGAGTGAGTGAGTGCAGTGCAGCAGAGGGCTGAAGTGCACGAGCATCTTCCAGAATTGTACTGGACTCTGTGTTTTTTAACTCCCAGAGGGCAGGTTTAGATTAGGGATTGTGAAGAAATTTTTCTCCTGTGAGGGTGGTGAGACCCTGGCACAGGGTGCCCAGAGAAGCTGTGGCTGCCCCTGGATCCCTGGAAGTGTCCAAGGCCAGGTTGGATGGGGCTTGGAGCAACCTGGGACAGTGGAAGGTGTGCCTGCCCATGGCAGGGGGTGGGATGGGATAATCTTTAAGATCCCTTCCAACCCAAAGCATTCTGTGGACCTCTTCCCTTTCCTTGTTTAGCAATTTGTTGATAGCCTGCTTTTTACCCAAGTAATCAAGGGGTCAGTCCTAAACAAATGTTTCAGGAAGTGAGAGAAATGAATAGAACCAAACCCTACCTACCTTGGTTATGCTCATGTGGGAAATGTAACAAAATTGCATGTGTTATCTAGGTTTATGATGTATTTGTGTAACTCTGAGAACACCCTTGATAAGTCAATAATTTACTATTTTATTACCATAAGGAAGCAACAGAGTTTAAAGAAAATCAAAACAAAACCAAACTACACCCTCAGGTTTCGTCTGGTTATATATTCATGATCAATATGTGCAAAGAAAGTGTTTTCCACATGAACCAAAACTGTGTTTTCACCTTTTATGTGTAGAAGTGGATCTTGTATAGCTCTTGGAAAAGGTGCTGCTTTTACAGAAGAGGCAAGAGGCTGCTCTGGACTATGGGTTGGCTCTGAGTAGTAGCAAAACAAGCTCTTCCTTCCTCTCCAGCAAGGAAATATAGATATATAAAGAATACAAAAAGAGCAGTCCCAGGCATGGCAATGAACCAGATCCAGGGAATGCAGTGAGGAGCACCAGGAGACGAGGCTGGAGACAAGGAGAGGAGAGATGGGAGAGGAGGTAGCTGCAGCATGGGGCTGAGGTCCCTCCAGGAGATGGGACCAGAGGCAGAACTAAAGACAGGCAGACCTGCTCTGGCAGGGACTGGAGGCCCAAGTCTCAGCAGAAACACAGTTCCTGGATCCGTGGGCAGGAGATGCAGGTGAGGTCTCCAGGGGCTGGTTGTGGCCTCTTAGTGCACTCAGAGCTCTGACAGCAGCTATCCATTAATTGTGGTCTGTATGTAGTAATGGTGATTGAAATAGTTCTCCCTTCTCCTGCTCCTTTCCCCATTTTTTTTTTCCCCCTGGAAGTGCAGAAACACTGCTCTGGTGTTCCTTAGGGGTGACTTCCAGGTCTG
Source organism: Eopsaltria australis (assembly GCA_034509425.1). Lineage (NCBI taxonomy): Eukaryota > Metazoa > Chordata > Aves > Passeriformes > Petroicidae > Eopsaltria > Eopsaltria australis. Next base: position 145,847 of record JAVTVJ010000319.1, on the reverse strand, counting down.
TGGAAAGGTTCCTGCATGCTCCAAGAAGGTACCTTGCCTCTTTTTGCAAGATTGGTTTTCAGTGTCTATTTTCACTGATCCAGCAGAGAAGAAAATCAGTTCAGAAGTGATGGGAGAGTAGCTTTTTAGATACCTGAGTGCTGGAAAATTACTTAGTTGTAAATGGTCGAGGCAGTAGAGCAACAGTGTTTGAAGTATTTCTCAGTGCCTATTTGAAAAAAAAACAATCAGAAAGACCCTAAGAGAGATGCCTTTCCTGAATGGATAGAAGATCTTTGCCATGGAAAGGTTGCTGAGGTTTTCCTGCCTGAAAGAGAGTTGGGCTTAGAACAGGTATCCATAAATTAGTTGGACAGCCCTTGCACTCCATAATCACCTTCTTCTGGTGCTTAATCTTCTTGCACTGTTTTTACAACCCCTTGTCACAGTATTAGATGAGGGAATTTTTCTGCCAAGTCATTCTTCTTGGTGGAAGGGAGCTCTCTTCATCCAGATCCTTGCAGTGCTGGGTTTGGACACACAGCTGTACTCAGTACTTCTAGTGGGGATTCACAGTACAGAGACAGAAGGTGAGCCAAGGTGGAGAAACAGTTGATATCCCTGTTCTAGGAGCAGAAATCAATCCCAGGCAGGTCATCACTTCCTTGCTTCTTATTTCCATGTGAGCTTTTCCCTTTTGCAAGCTCTCCATCAGCATCAGAGCACCCAGAGAGCGGCCCGAGGGTGGGGGGCTCCAAGGGACCCCGAGGCTCTGGGATGTGGGCAGAGGGAGCGTGGTGTTATTCTTGGGAGTGACCTTTCCCCCAAGCTGCTTAGCTCCATGGACAGTCCAGTCCCAGCCCATGGAATTGAAGTGCAAGGGGTGTGCATTTCACAATTGCATTAGTGGGCTATAAATAGGGCCCTACATCCGCCTTTGGCGTGGGCTAGAAAGGAGCCAGGATGTGTCTTCTGGCAGCCTTGGTGCTCAAGGAAATCCGTGTATTTTATGCTACAGACACACTTAGCTTTTCACTTGATCTTTTAAAGACAGGATCTCTGGCATTCTCTGCCTACCTGTAGGTGCAAACGAGGAAAAAATCATGGTAAAAATGCCATATACTTTCAATTACTGCAGTGTTCCTTTAGCCATCTTCCAAGTGTTTTATTACTGGGCCACAAATTTGGAGGGGAAAAAAAAACCATAAGAGAAAACCCCAAAGCCTGAAATTTGGCCAGAAAAGACTCACTCTGGGGAGTAATTCCCAATTTGCCAGGTAAGCCTTGTGTAGCTGCATGTGTGTGTATTCATTTCAGCAACACAAGGCTGAAATCTTTAAGGTTGTAATTTTATAGTAGGAAATATCTACTGGTAGAAATAGCTGTTAAATACAAAGGAAAGGTACCTGACCAGTAAGTATTTGTGTATCTTTGGCATACACAGCCAAAGGTGCCTGTATAGGGTAGAAGAAGTGTATGTAGAAGGCATTTTTGCAGTAGGTAATTCTCCAAAACATTGTGCCCTCATGAGTATTTTAAATAAATCTTACAACCAAGGAGTCTCATGTTCTCCTTGGTCAGAGGCCCAAGACTGTGCTCTGTCTTGAGCTAGCACCAGAAAAATATGTGAAAAAATGGAAAATGTTAATACTTCTGCCTCATGTGCTTGTGAAAAGCAAAGCCTGGCTTCTGCTGAGTGGGTGTCATGCCCTGCCAAACGCTTTTTCTTCTTACCTGTATGAGTGGGGGCTCTGGCTGAAAGGATCAGGTTGAGGGTGCTTTTAAATTCTGTATTTCCTTTCTGCTCTTGTCACAGGAGCACTGCAGGGGCTGTTCAGGCAGCTGGGGTGTGGAGCACTTCATGTTCTGTGGTACTGGAAAGGAGCATGCAGTCATCTTTGTTTCAGGAGTTATGGCTCCAGGGATGATCTTGAGCTATTCAGAGGGGAAAAAAGGGGGTTGTAGTGGTTTGGTTTTTTCCACTGAAGTCTCCTAAATTGTGTAATGGTTGTATTTTTACCATTACATGCATTTTATCCCCTGTATTTTGTTGTCAGGTGCTCGCAGCCCCCAAGGCTGCCAGAGCTCCAGGAGTGTTTGGACAATGCTCTCAGGGATGCACAGGGTGGGATTGTTGGGGTGTCTGTGCAGGGACAGGGGTTGGACTGGATGCTCCTGGTGGATCCTTTCCACCTCAGCAGATTCTGTGATCCTCTGATTCTGTGATGTACTGTGTTTCTAACTGCAGGAACTGGGTGCATCTTGAGATCTTTTTAGGGTGAAAGTACCTGTCCAGTACAAGTGCTCTAAGCACACTCTTCCTTTTCAGACATTGGTATTTTGCTTTCTTTTAAAAAGTATTGCCCAAAGGGAAGGGGAAAAGGCATGGAAAATCTGTAGCCAGAGTAAAATATTAGTCTTTCCAGTAGGTTATTTTTGGAACAGCTAGATGGTCTGTAAGGAAAATAATGTGATTAACTTCTGTATCTTTTGCATCTGGAAATGTGTGCTGGATTTTATAAATCAAGTTTTCATTAGATCTTCCCTCTTGGTTTAAAGAAATACTGATAGTGAGGAGATGTTACTGGTTCTGGGTATTTATTCAGTCCCTTCCATATTGGAATTAATAAAAATGAAATAGCTGCTGATTTACAAATACTCTCTGAGGTCCATGAGCAGGGAAAATCTGATAGCCTAATATTAGTAGAAAAAAGTTACTATGCCAGAAAGGGTATGAAAATCCATTTCAAGTCATACATTGCAGGGCAGCAATCTCATTTAATAGCTGACTGATTGAGAATGGCATGGCTTGTTAAGGAAAGAGGAATTGGCTTTTTTATTTACAAGGAAACAGAAGGCACCTCATCCTGTATTTGCAGTAATAGGAGATGTGTAATTTCGAGGGTGTGGAGTGGAAATGACTTATTTTCCAGGGAGCCCTTGGGGCAGCCCCATTCAGGAGAGGTTTTGGGTGGATGGCTGCTTAGAGGGGGCTGTAAGGGGCAGGGCCCCCAGTGCTGGACGAGGGATGCTCACAGAAATACTCAGTTAGGTATTTTTCCTGGAACTGAATAGTCCCTGACAGGTTCTGTGCCAAAGTGAGGAATGTTCAGTGGAGTACATAGAGAGCTGGGGGCTGGGGGAGGGCCGGCAGAGACTGGGAGTTTCATTAATGTCATTGAAAAACCTGAAAATAATTAAATATTTGATACTTGGTGCTTATTTTTAACTTTTGGAGGGAGAATTTCAAACCAGAGCAGTGAAATGGAGTTGAAGGAGCCTTTCCAAGCTGGCCATGCTCTGCTGTGCTCAAGGCAGCCTGGATCCAGACACCCACCTGGGGGCTTCATATGAACAGTCATATTTTCAAGGCACAAACCCTTTGTTTTCCTCCTGTCCATTCCTTTAATTAATCTCTCTGCTGCTTGTTTCCTCTCCTGCTTTCATTTCTCAGTTTGATCCTTTTAGTGGGCTAGATAATTGCATTTACTGGGTATCCTTCCTGCCAAGCACCATGGCTGTAATCTCCTCCACCTGAGAAATGGTTTCCTTTGAACAACCTGGCGTCTGCCTCAAAGTTATGTGTTAATTAAATGAAAACAAAAAGGTAAAAAAAGGTGTCTGTGTGTATATATATATATATATATTTATACATATATGTATATATGAATTATATCGTTTCAGCGAGCAGAAATCTGGGTAGCTGGAAGATAGTTATGAGTGCACACCACCAGCACTGTTCTTTGGCTTTGTAATTACGGAGGAGTGCACAAAAGTCTTTAATTATATGATCACATGGCAGGTTTTTTCAATACCATCTCACATACGGTGTTTCCTCAGATCTTGAACACAAAGAGAGTATAAGCAAGGCAGAAATTATGTGTTTAGCATTTACTGCATTTGGGGAGGTTGAGGTTGTATTTTAAAATGTTTCCTGTGATAATGAAATGGCCTCTGGGGCTGTGGTTCTTCTGACCTACCTACAACTAAGGTAGACCTGGCAGATTCAGAGCAGTGTGCCTGTGCCCCTGGTGTAAGGGTAGTGAAAACAATCCTTAATTCGTAACGTGATAGAAAATTGTATGTACAACTCCAGTTTTCACAGGACTTGGACTTTATGACTGCCCAAAATGTAGAGTAGCTTCGGGGACTTTTTGACCAAGAAGAAGGCAAGTAGTGGAAGAAACCAAGAAGAAAAAACAAGTAGAGGGAACTAAGAAGAAACCAAGTGAAGGGAGGAACCACGTAACCCCCTCCTTGATTTGGCCGCACCTCCTGCTGTGTCAGCTGATGTACAGTGGGTTGTTTCTGCAAGTCACGTGCCAGATTTGAAAATGAAACCTACAGAAACAAGGGAGCTAAATCATGGCTCCATCATCACCTGCCACCTTTAGACTGGGGGGAAAGGAATCAGAACACCCAGGACACAGAAACTGAGGCACCCGAGGAGCAGCAGCAGCACAGGGGTTGGGACAGCACCGTCTCCCATGGCTGGGAGAGGACAGAGGGACCCAAGGGATGGAGAGCTGGGAGCAGCTCTGGAGACTGCTGACAGCACTGGTGAGGGGTGGGTTAGTACTGCAACATGAGGGTTTGTGCTTCTCCAGCAGCAAAGATGAAGATGATAGCCAGGACAGTGAATGGAGCTGTGTTCTGTCAGAGCTGTCGGCCTCAGAGATTGCTGCTGAAAGATACCATGGTTTGGGCCTGCAGGAGGGAGCTTTGAAAAAGTAGAAGGGAAGTTGCTAAATTTTTTCAGGTAGGCATCACTCTTGTGGGAGTTAATGTTCCATGAAGCACTGGATATGCCAAAGGGCTGTTGGTTGGCTGAGAAAAGAGCTACCCCTGTCTCGCTGGATGTCCTTTCAGTTGTGCAGGAATCCTCCATTTAGGGTCTGGCTTTTGTCTCAATCCCTTTTTTTCCTCCAAAAAACCAGCCCTAGTGGTCACATCTGCCTTGTGTAGAAGCAGCCATTGGCATTCCTTGGGTTAGGAATGTTATTTTGTGAAGGAAGAAGAAAAAATGCTTGAGGGTGGTCTTTGCAGATGTGCTGCGATCTGTGTGGTTGTGTTGATTTTTAAAGAGCTGTTCTGTCAGAGGATTTAGATTTTGTTGGCAGAACTGGTGTGTTGTTCATGCACCTGTTCTCTGTTTAGTATCTGGTGGTGTCCACTGCCTCGACTCCCAGCAGTGGCTGTATTTTTAGATTGGATTAGGGTAAGGTAAATTAATTTGGGAAATCTGAATGAACATTTTCAGATAATCCTTTGAGCAAAATGGGTTGGCTTATTTCCTAAGCTATTTTTATTGTTCTGTTCATGTTAGTAAAACCATGATGACTTCGATTAAGAATTACCTGTGAATTAATAGCTTTGAGGGTAACAGAGGAAGACAGCAGGCTGCTCACCCAGTGCTGGTTGACCTCCAATAAAATTTCACTCTCAGCCCACATTCAAGTGGATCAGAAACCCACCCCCACAACTGAACAAATGCTTCAACCCTGTAGAGTCAAATGAACCATGGAGCTGCTGCTTTCTGTGAGTGCTTGAAGCTGGACCTAAGATGATAACTTGGATATCCTCCATTTCTTAATATTTAGTTCACGAAATACTAATTTGCAGGATTTTTGCAACTACTTTTTTTGGGATTTTTAATATAACTTCTCTGGTATCCAGGCAGTTGATACCCACATCCATAACAGAGATGGACTCACCTAAGTAGCTCATCTTACCCTTCCAGTCCTCCAAACCAGATGGACATGAACCTGTGGCACTCAAGGCTGATGACCCAGGTGATGGAAACTGCAGCCACCCAAGCAATCTAATTCTGCTCTTTGACTGTCCAGGTGGCCTGTGACTGTTTTTTCCCCTGATGTGTAGCCTGGCTCCTTCTAGAGCTGAGCCCACCACTGCTCGTGTCCTCCCAGTGCAGTTGTGGATCTCAGAGTGTTCCTCCTTCCCAGTGGCACTGGAAATGGGCTCCAGGAGAGCTGCATCCAGCTCCAGCATCCCTGCACAGGCAGGACATGGAGCTGTTGGAGCAAGTCCAGAGGAGGCCGTCAAGATGATCAGAGGGATGGAGCAGCTCTGCTGTGAGGAAAGGCTGGGAGAATTGGGGTTGTTCAGCCTGGAGGGGAGAAGCTTCAGGGTGACCTCACTGTGGCCTTGCAGGGCCTGAAGGGGCCAACAAAAAAGATGGAGAAAGACTGTTTACAAGGGGTGAAGTGACAGGACAAGGGGGAATGGCTTCCTGCTGCCAGAGGGCAGGGTTAGATGGGATATTGGGAAGGAATTGTTCCCTGTGAGGGTGGGCAGGCCCTGGCACAGGGTGCCCAGAGAAGCTGTGGCTGCCCCTGGATCCCTGGCAATGTCCAAGGCCAGGCTGGATGGGCTTGGAGCACCCTGGGATAGTGGAAGGTGTCCCTGCCCGTGATAGGGGGTGGGACTGGATGATTTTTAAGGTCCCTTCCCACCCAAACCATTCTGGGATGTTTGGCATGTTCTGTGCTCAGCATCTAAGTGGCTCACCTGCTGTTCTGCGTTTCAGTTAAATTGCATCAAAATCTCTTATGGCTCTTAACAAATATTTTTAGAAGAAGCATTCAGTCCTTTATCTAAATATAGCTTTGAGCTTTCAAGCCTTTGGGAGAGGGGAGCACACAAAGCTTTAATCCATGGCATTCACAGCAGTGGGAGCACTTTCTGCACCTGACAGAAGTAAGTACAGTGCAGAGGAATTTGTTAGAAAGCTCCTATTTTACAGAACAGACGTGTGGCTTAGTGTGGATGAAGGATAAATCTTGGCATGTCGTGTGATAGAAAGGCAAGAGAAACTGCAGAAAAATCTGTGGCACGGGAAAATGAAGGTGTGTTTAGAAACTTCCCTCTTGGTGGTATGACTGAAGTACCACTCACCTCCTGCCTGATACTTGATATCTTGCTAAAAATAGAGAAGAGGCTCACCCATCGTCCTTCTTGATGTCAGTGGAACCAAATCCACTTGTCCTTAGATGTCTGAAATGGCAATGCAGTGTAAACCAGCATTATATTTATTTATTTATTTATTTATTTATTTAAAGGCTTGCTGTTTAACCAAATATTTCTCCAGAAGTCACAGTGACTCCAGGTGTATTTTTGGCGAAGTTATGCTTTTTTCTGGTGTTGTTCTTTCCTTTAAACTGAGCCAGAATCAGTGTCACTGTCCATATTCCTGTGGTAAAGGCACTTACAACTGTGTCTGGAAGTGCTGAAGACATTTTTCTCATAGGAACCACCACAGTTTTGTGCCCCCCACCCGTTAATTGTTTCAATATTCTAAGTTGATGTGCTCATTTATCAATGAAATCGTTATTAATGAGTGCTGTTTTTCTTTGTCACATTGCCATGGCAACTGGGTGACATGTTTGAGTGGAATTATCTGTTTCCAGATGGAGATCTTCATTCATAAGATTAGCCTGCTGAGAATTTTTGCAGCATATTCAGCTTCAAAATTCTTCCTCCCTGTGCCTTTCCACAGTTCGGAGCTAGAAGCGTTCCTGCTTTCTGGTTTATATCCTGTGATTTTGTGGTGGGTGTTATGCTTGCAATATTTCTGTCTTTTGTGGTTCGTTTATGTTGTTTTTCTTTTGGTTTAATTGAGTTGCTTTTCTTCAGCTCAGGATTTGCTGTGACAGTCCTGTAAAGCCATTCCTCCCCCATATGAGTTGTTGGAAATTTTTTATGTAATACACCACACAACAGAAGACGAGACTTGGTTTTGGTTTTACTGCTGAAAGGAGCATAAGGATGCATTTCTCTTCATTTATGATATATCACATTCTGAGTGATAGTGTCCTAATTTATTTTATCATATTCACAACTTGATTTTTAGTTCTATACAACAAAGAAGCCTGAATGTGTTTCACTTTTCTTTTTGGTATAAAACTGTATTTAGGAAAAAGACTAAGGTAAATAAGCATAGAGTAGAGATTTCCTTTATCATGAACTTCTTACAGCTTTAAAGGTCTTGTTGGCTGCCAGACTTAGTGAGGTCCTACTGGATCTCAGTCAACATTTCAAGATTTCTCTGGATTTGTTTCTGATCACTCAGACCAAAATACCTCAAAATGCTGTGTTTACTTCAGTAGAAATCAGAAGGTAAAACTTAAAAGGTGATTTTTATCATCCTTTACTTCTTCAACTCTAGGTCACTCTTACCTTACTGAGCAAAACCAGGTTAGCAGTTTTTTGCACATACCTAGAGGAAAGGCATTAAGGGCCCACTCATCCAACCTGTCTTTAATCTAATTTTCATATTCACCTGAAACTATTAATGACCATACACTTCATGATTTACTTCTAGGTCTAAGTGTTGTGTAAGCATCCCTTCTTTTGCACTTGCAGTGCTTTCATCCTGCCAGTAACTTCAGAACAAGAACAGTCTCATAAATAACTCAGAATCTGTAGTTAATGAACACCTTACCTTATGTGTAAGGTGTCTGTAGAAGACAAATTTTGTCTTCACTTAGTCAAAAAATGCCTCTATATCATTGTGTCCTCCCAAAAATAACATAATGCAGTGCAAGACCCATCTTCTGCAAATAATGATTTGATTTTAATTCCTATATTTAGTATATTTGAAATACAGGGTGTTGTCTTACCTGTGAATAAGGTGTTACTTCTCTGTTACACGAGCAAGCAGTGTCCTCCCTAGCTATATAATTCTGTATAATTACCTAGCTCTTCTTTTCCCTTGGAAAGTGGATTCATACCTATTTATACCTTACTTAGTACTAACAAATGTTACCAATGTATTATGTCAGTGCTCCTTGTTTTAAGGAAAGCATTTTGCCTGTGATAGGGAACTAGGAGAGCTCTGAGTAATGATGCTGCTTCCAATGTAATGACTCTCTGATCTGCTCCCTTCTTCTCTGTGTGTAGCTGATAAAAGAGTTGTTGATGGCTCAGTTATTAAGCAAAATGAAGTTGATCCCTGGCTTTCCTCAGGCTGGTGCTGCATTTGCCTTTTGGTGTGAGCTTGGTGCGTGCAGGGCTTGCTCAGAGCCCCTGGGATTGCTGGAGCTGGGAGCTGCCTGGCACCCCGGGCTGTTCATCACTCCCTGAGGCAGTGGAGCCTGAGTGCAGCCCCTCAACCCCTTCCCCAGTGTGTCTCATCCCAGGAGATAATCTCTTGGCCTTTAGAGCAGATCCTCAGCTTTAGATTGTGTCAAAGCTTTATTGCTTTTTGAGATACAAGCAGAGATTTCTTCTGCTCAAACACATACCATCTATTAGAGCCAGGACATTTATATTAATTTTGTAAGACACTTTCTATTACGAGGCTGATTCTGCCAATGTCTGCAGGGGCTTCTGCTTTGACTTCCTGTTTTTTTTAAATCTGTATCCACAGAATCACAGAATGGTTTGGGTTGGAAGGGATCTTAAAGCCCATCCAGTGCCACCCCTGCCATGGGCAGGGACACCTTCCACTGTCCCAGGCTGCTCCAAGCCCTGTCCAACCTGGCCTTGGACACTGCCAGGGATCCAGGGGCAGCCACAGCTTCTCTGGGCACCCTGTGCCAGGGCCTCTCCATCTTCACAGGGAACAATTCCTTCCCAATATCCCATCCAACCCTGCCTTCTGGCAGTGGGAAGCTGTTCTCCTAAGGAGAAGCTGGATTTCTCCAAAGTAAGACTTGTTGTTTGCTGTGGTGGATTCAACTTGTCCAAAAAAATGTTTTGAAAAATGACTGGTTTATTTTTGGAAACTTCCTTGCAGTTGCATATCTTGGGCATAAATTATCCAGGTGTCCGCACTTCTGCAGTTGGTAGGATGGAGGGGAGAGTAACACCAGCTGTGCCAGAGATAATTGAATGCTTATTGTATCATCAGGAAAGTACTGAAGTTTACCAACACTATTGGAAAGATCTCTGGTAATATCATAAGAAATCTATGCAAAGTTCTTTGCCACTAGTTCAGAGCTACTTGATGCATCTGGCAAATGTTGCAGCATTTGAAGGATCTGTGCTCATGTCCATTGTGAATTTAAAATTGAATTTTTGATCCATCCTATCCAGATGTATCAAAATTTCACGTCAGTCTGATTATCCTGGCTGCTAGTCAGGGACTCCTTGGTGCCCTGGTTGGCCTGCTCCAGGAGATGTTGCATCCAAGGAAGCATCCCTCCTATACCATCCCCACAGGATTAGCTGCTGCCTGGATGTGGTGTTTGATCACAATTAATCCCTTGGAATAGGCAGCAGACACATTTCAGGGTTATTTTTGCCATGGAACGTCAGCCCCTCCATACCTTCCTCGTTTACCACAAGGCTGAATGAACATCCTCTTTCCTCCAGTGCTCATGGACTGGCTGTGGGTTGGGAAATGTCCTTTGTGCTGCTTTCTCTTGCTCATCTGTTTCCCCATTCAGATCCCTGCCTGCCTCTGTGGGAGTTTGATGCTTTTTTTGCATGTGGGTTTTATTGCTAATCACAACAGAGAGCACTGAGGCAGGGAGGAAAGTGTAAGTTAGATAATTGCAGTCAGTCAAGTACTTCTAATTCCCAGGCTTTATTGTGTTCAGCCCTTTTGGCTTTATGAATTGTCACCTCCAGACTAGCTGAATTACACTGGAAAAAAAGAAAAAAAAACCCCTCAGAGTTGTTCACATTTACCAACCTGATGATACTGTCTTAAATTCTTCCATCTGAATTGAGGCTCTGCATCTGAGATGCTTCTATTTGATAGATTCAGTTTATTTGAACTCTATAATAAAATGTATAGATGTGGACTAGACCAAATGCAAAGCCATGATGCATTTTTTAAAATAAGATTGTTTTTGGAAACAATTTTATTTTAGAAACAAGCCTTACTTTTCAAAGCAAGACTTATTTAACTTCTAGACTCTGTGGTTAACAGTCTCCTGAAAACAACTTTGTCTAAATTATATTGATTCTTCTTTTAACAATACAGAAACTCAGAAAAATCTATTTGTGCTCAGTTTTTCCCTTAATATAAGTGAGAGAAATTGCTTGGAATCCCAAAGAAAAAGAGGAAAGTTTGTGCAGTATGTTCTAATTTGCCAGGGTTTTGCCTTTTAGTCTGAGTATACTGTGTCTCATTTCACTTTGTATTAGTATTTTCCACTTTTGTGGGATGAAGTTTCTCTTCTGCATTGTTGATCCTGGCTGGAGGAGGGCGGATGCACAAATCTGGGTGTTTTTTCCATATGCTACAAAGATAACCAGAGCAAAAAACGACTGAGCAAAGGCAGTGTTGGTCCTGCAAGAACTGGATTCACAGGCTGCAGGGAAGAATAACTTTTCCTGAAATCCCATCTTATCCTACCAAGGAAAAAAATCCCTTATCGGAGCTTTGGGTTTACTGTGGCAGCTGTATGTTAGATAACATTTCCATACTGGCATTAGAGCTGGGAATTCTAGTATTTGAAAAGCTGATAAATATTAAGGACAAACCAAGAATCTTACTTTTCTTACTTATTTTCAGGCTGAATTTCTGTCTGGGTGACATTCGTGTGCAGGAAAAGCGGTGGTTGGTGGGGGAAGTGGGAAGGGGAAGATGGTCAGCATGGGACCTTTTCTCCAGAAACCATTCTATGGCTGTGCATTGTGCCATTAGGGAAAACAAAAACAAAAAAAAGCAGAGTGATGAAGGTGTGGGTTGGCTTTTTCCCAGCTTTTAACCTACCTTTTCAATAGCCTCCATCAGCTTTCCTGTGCAAGGAGCACCCCTGAGCAGACTCCTCTCTGGAGTAACCACTGTACATGGCTTGTTGGTCCACTGAGAATGGAAATCCAGGGAGGGTGCAGAAGCAAAGAACTTGTTTGTACTGACCATATTAAACAGAAAACTAGGGATTTGGGAGAGAGAGTACATGCTGAATGTCCCTGTTTCCTGGTGCCATGGCTATACTAGACCAGAGAGCTACTGACATTGAAGCTTCAGGCAGGGGAAACTTCCTTTGTATTAGTCACATGTAAGCCTTTGAAAAGATATACATGTAATTTTTAGTTGCTTTGCTTAACTAGGGTCTATTCTAGTCAGTTGTTTTGGTTTTAGTTTGGATTTTATCCCAGCTGCTGAACTACACTGGTTCAAATTTTTTTTTCTTTTTTTTTTTTTTTTCTTTTCTTGGTGCTCAGATGAGTATAGGATCAAACCAGTGGAAGAGGTCAAATACATGAAAAATGGGGGAGAAGATGAGCAGAAAATAGCAGCCAGGAACCAAGAAAACTTGGTAAGGATTGAACTTATCACTTCTCTAATGAACTAACATGGCTCTGGTTTTGTAATGGAATATGCAGCGTGCGGCACCTTCCAGCTCCGGCTTACACGCGGCGAGAGGATTTTCTCCAAAATGTCACAACTCCCTGCAAAGCTCTCATGGAAGGTGCCAAAACATGACTTTTTCCTGCTTGTCTTTCTGAATTAGGCTCTACTTGATCTTGGAGTGAGTGCCTCCATGGTTTTAAGTCGCTCCCCTCCATTGCAGATCTGAAAATACGCTTTATTTGGAAATGTGTGTGTCTGTGTTACAAACGAGCTGGAGTAAAACAGCACTTCCCTGCCATTATGAAAATTACCTACTTATGTAGATATTATTTGCTCTACACTTGCTGCCTTTCTGTATTTTAAAATCCCCAGGAAAGGCAGTTTGGAACAGAAAAAACAATATATTCTTAACACAGCAGTCACAAAAATTGTGTGTATTTCTTTTGCCCTCGTTTGAGCACTTTGCCAGCTCACAGTTCCACTTAAGGGAAGGCAATCACAGGTAAACTCTTAGGACTACTTGAAATAACTAAGATGCTGTTGAAGCAGCTTAAAAATCATGGTTGAGTCACTTTTGGCATTTCTGAGAAGTTGCTTCTTCTCTTCTAAAGCTGTAGGACTGTAGGTTTTGTTATTGGCTGGCTGGAGCCTTGCCCAGTTGAAGTTTTCAAAGACATCCCAGAATTCTTATAGTTGGGTGCAAGTTTTCACATCTGGTTCCACTCACTCAGTGCAGCTTTTCTTCATGTAGAATGGTTGGGTTTTCCTCTCTCCATCTGTAGGTCCAGAGGAGAAACATCAGCAGCAGATTCCAGTGGAACCATAACCATTATCAGCAGTTGAGGATTTGCCTTTTGCCTTTATTGGGCAGCTGTAGAAAAAAACACTGTTTGGGATTTTTTACTTTTTATGAAGATGCGAGCTCCAGCAGCCTGGCTACTTTATATTTCCTCTCCTAGATGCACATACTTACATTACACAGCTACAGGTGCATTCCTGTAGCAAATGGAGTTTATTTTGCTGTCCCATCCTGTGGCTGAGCAGCAGGCAACACGATTTCTTCTTCAGCCTCCATATCAGCTATTTTCTACCTGCAATTTTGCATTGCAATGCTGATGCGGGATTTAGAGGGTTTTTTAGAGGTTTTTAAGAGATTGTTGGGGAGTCCTGTGCAGGGCCAGGAGTTGGAGTTGGTGATCCCTGTCAGTCCCTGCCAACTCTGGATATTCTGTGATTCTTTGTTAGATTTTCAGCTGGCCTTCAGCTGTAGTTAAATGAGAGTATTTGCAGAAGGTAGCACATCACTGGAATGACAGCGAGGATGAGCTTAGGGAGGCTCAGGTCTGCTGGGGTGACACAATTGCTGAAGGTGATGCCTGAAGGATTTTTCTGCTTTTCTTCTGAATACTTCTTACACTGTTCCCTATATTCACAAGTATCAGCATGCACACTTGTGATGCTTTAGGTGATAGTTTAGCCTGGTTTCATGGTGTTTAGCAGGCTGGTAGACTAAACACCCTTGAAACCACGTAGAGTTAGAAGACCAAGCACTCTGTTTTCGTGGGCCCTCAAGGTCTCCTAATAGGACAGATTTTGTAAACTAGAAGTTAGCCCACCCAGGCCCCTTATTGGGCCCTCCTGGTAGATCTGCTAATGTGTAGAGTCTTTAATTGTACACTTGAGTGGGGGGGACGGGGCTTTTGTGGCGTGTTCTACCTGGACGGCAGAAGCCATCGAACGGGATCCTATTAAAATACCGAGGGAAACGACCCCCAACCCTCTCACCGTGTCTGAGCCTTTATTTCCTAAGACCAGAAAAAGGCATCAGAGGTCTATTCAAAACTGGCTCAAGCTAGTATGCACTTTGGTTGGTGCTGTCTTGTAGCACCCAGGTGTTCACCTGATTAAATGTAGGAAGAGCACAGTGCTTCTTACTTTATTATTGGTGGGTCATGTTTAATGGGAGCAGTGAGTTTGCTGGAAAATGGAACAATAAGGATTTGGAAGGCTGGAGCTCTTCTCTGTCATGTTTATCAGGAGAAAAAAAAAAAAAGGCAGTAACACAAGAAAGTCTCCAGCCAGACAGGATGGATGTGCTTTAAAACAGTCTTGCCCACCAAAAAAGCTTTATTTTCCTTTTCCTCATCTTACTATAAGGAGATTACCTTGTCTGTAATATATGCAGCTTTTTAATCCTGGAATTGTCAAGTCCTCATCACTCCTGGGTTTTTTTTAAGGGGTTTCATTGTTGGAGTTGTCCTTAGCGAACATGTTGTAGTTCAGTGCTTAGAAGATGGGTTAAGCTACCCATCACTGAGGCTTTAATTTCCTTAACGTGTGAGAAGTTGGCAAGCACTTACATAATCCCATCATCTCAGCCATTTCCAGGCAACTGAAATTTTAGGAACAAGAAAAGGCGGTGGGAGAATCAACCAGCCCTTTTTCCTCCTTTCTTGTTCCTTAATCCCACATTTCTGTATTGTCACAGGGCTGCAAATTCACATCCCCTTCAGAAACACAGCCCAGATGAGATGTGTAACCTCAGTGTCTGGGAACTGTTCTGGGTGGGTTATCTTATCCCCTGATACTGGTGCTTGAATGATGTTATTCAGATGCCAATGAATTTTTCGATCCTATTATCATCTCTGTTACTTTTTTAAGGTATTTTGAAGTCTTCCTTAAAAAAAAAAAAAAAATCTCAGCTCAAGTGAAAATAAATCTGCTTCCATTGTAACTTTGGCTCTTTGGTGTGCTGCCATCTCTGCCTTTGATGCTGCAGTATTTCTAAGTCAGGGGGAAAGAAGGTCACACGAGTAGATAAAGAGAATGGGAGGACATGGCAGTGACCAGAGAAACTGTCATTTCACAGGGGGTGCTGAGGTCACAGTCCCAGGCTTTGATTCTGCTTGAGGATGAGCCAGAGAAGGGCTGATAGAGATGTGGGTATCTGTGGGAGAGATGAGGCTCTGTCAGTGAGTCACCACCTTCTCAGCTTCAGCCTGAGGCTTAAGCAGGGCTCAAAAGTTGAGCAGGTCTGGCACAGCAAAGCAGAAATGTGCCATCGGGAATGGCTGTGCTAGGGCTAGCTGCCAGGGGAAACACAAGATGATCCATGGGAAGACATTTTATGGTGGAATCAAAGGCCCCCTTGGATTAGAATGTAGGCTTTTGACAAGGGGGGAATAAAAGAAAATACAAAAATATAAACTAAGCTTGTTTTCCTGCTGTTCCTTTGTATCCATAAGCCTGCTTCGCTTCTTTAGTCAGGTTTTTTCTCCAGTTCTCCACCTGCCACTGGGATCTCTCTGCTCCTGGTTTCCTTCCAGGTACCTCTGCACCTTTCTGAGCACCTCCACCCTCAAAACAAAGCCAGAGTTGTTGCACTTGAGCTGACAGTCCCACATCCTTGCAGCCTGCAGGATGGGAATGGGATGTAGCAGGATTAGGTGCTGGAGAGCTGGGGCTGCGCTGGATGCTGTCACTCCACCGTGTGCTTTGGTGGCTGCTCAGCTAAACCAGAGATGTTTGGAGGTAGAGCAATGAAGAACTAGTAGATAGGTGAAAGAAGGAAATAATTTGTGTATATATATATATACAGTTTTAAGCTGACCAAGGGAAATTTAGGTTGGATGTTAGGAAAACGTTTTTTACAGAAAGAGTGATAAAATACTGGAATAATTTGCCCGGGGAGGTGGTGGAGTCTCCATCCCTGGATGTGTTTAAAAAAAGATTGGACGTGGCACTCAGTTCCATGGTTTAGTTGAGGTGTTAGGGCATGGGTTGGTCTTGATGATCTTAAAGGTCTCTTCCAATCCAGTGATTCTGTGATATATATACACACATGTAAAAAAGCATGGAAGCTGTGCTAATTTCTGTGTGAAATGGTGCGTAGAAGGTCACGTGTGTGCTATTGTTCCTGGAGGTAAATGAGCAGCTGGGATGGTTATTTATGAGTTCAGAAGCAGAAGGGCTGGCTGGGATGGATGTTGGGATCCTGGGCTTTGTCTCCATGCCCAGCTTGGTGCCAATGTGCCACATGTGGTGCTGAACTCCACCGTGTGTTAAAACTGGACTTCAGCTCCCCATGACTGCACAGTGGCTCTACAAAACCTCTCCTGCATTTCCCCATCTTCCTGGGGGAAGGATTTATGATAAGCCTTCTCCAAAACTAAGGGAGTTTGTTGGCCAACTTTGAGTTTGCCACTCAGCAGATCTGGATGGGGTTTTTTTGGCCCTAAGTATTAGCAAAAGGCAATGGTGGCTAGTCACATGGATTTGTCACTTTGAAAGCTAAAATGCCAAAACTCAGGCAGTTATTAATATTTTACAAGCAGGTATGACCAAAATAAATAACACACTAATAAAAATCTGTTAACTTTTTGTTTGGAGAGGACTGTTTAGCTCTACATCATCATGTTAAATATACAGAGTACAATTACATGACAGCCTTTTTAATACTCATAATAGGGCAAATTTAATTGTCCTCATTTCCATACTCTCTCAGCACTCCTGGCTTTCCATTGTAAAATATTACTGCAGGAAAAGGTAAAATGAGAAGGTGTGTGGTATTCCTGCAGCTTAGCATTGCTTTGACAAACTTCAGGAGCTGGATCAATTTTCCTCTGAACTGGGCTGTCATATTACAGATACCCTGAAAATACCAAATCCCTGAAGCTGCATTTCTTTTCTGTTGGGTGGTTATCTTGATATTTATTGCAGTTCAGGTTTTGGATGTTTTTATAACTTTTATTCATCCTTTTCTGGGCTGCAGAGGCGCAAAAGGCCACTTACTGGGATTTTTGTGCTTTGTTATCCAAACCCCCAAAACAATTAGATATAATCCTGCATTTCATCCTGGAGCTCCATAGTGAAATTGCATGTTAGAGCTTGAGATGAATTCCTGCTGGAGCTGGGAGAAAATTGCCTCTCTGTTGCTCTTGCTATCTCTCACTCAACCTTTAATAACAATGTTTTGCTTTTTGTTTTACCCAATTTCCACAAATTTCCACTCCACTTACCTGCAAATGTAATTTTTGTCTCTCTTGAGCTTCTCAGCCCAGCTGCTGTTCTCCATTTATCACCCAGCTCCACATTATTTGGAATTGCAAACCCCCTGCCTCCTTGACTCTGTATTCAACACCAGTTATCGTTTTCTGCAGTGATATGTTTAAAGTAGACAGTAATATCTGATAGATGAAGTGTGTGAAATTAAAAGCCTGGCAGAAAATGGAGAATGAAACACCTTAATAACCATATAAAATGTAATATGTGAAAGGGAAGAGCCCTATTTAAATATGTATATGATACACGAGATGTAGAATGCACGTTATAGATTCAGCAATCATAAATATTTTTGATGTGCCGTGCAAAGATTGGTATTTGTTGAATTCCACATCAATTTAGGAAAATACATTTTAATTCTATTACCAACCTGCCCAATCTAGGTGCTAAAAAAATGAAATAAAAAAGAAGTAAGCCAGCTAAAAGAAATAGAATAGTCACCACTAAGTTTATCGGGGGTATTTGTGGTGTTTTCCTTTCTACAGATGTAAAATACCACCAGGGCAAATTTAAGCATGGAAATATAATTAATTTGGTACTTTAAAATACTTAAATCCAGTGCTGCTTATTATTGGTAGGTAAGCTTTGAATTGCAGTGTTTTAAATGCATAACTGCATTTTTATTTCAGCACTGGTGCAGTACACTGGTGAAGAGCTTTGTGAAAATTGAAGTTAGCACGTATTAATGCATATTCCAGTGTGAAGATTTCTGGCTCTAATGTCCTAATTACTTATTTTAAACCATTGTGCCGTGGCAGTGTTTCAGAACACACAATTTCAGGATAGAACTTGCTCATGCTCTGCTTATAAGGGGAAAGAAACCAAAAATGCCTGAGAGCCTTCAAGCCCTTAGAAAGAAGAGGGTTTTTTCCTGGGTTTTGTCTATCCTGAAGAGTTTGACTGTGTTAAATCCCGTGCTGGCCCCTCATTTTCTTTCCTTGCTGCATGTGACATTCTCCAGGAGCCCCATTCCACCAGCACGGGGTCAGCTCCAGTACAAGTGTTGTGAAAACTTCACTCTGTTGGTTCATTATCCACTGTAAAGGATGGAAATCTAGGTATATATTTTCTGTATATAAAGGAGAGGCTGTTAATTTCTCTGTGTCTTGCCCCCCCCCTATTTTTCCTTCTGCTTTCAGATCACAGAATCCCAGATTAGTTTAGGTTGGAAGGACCTTAAAGCCCATCCAGTGCCATCCCCTGCCATGGGCAGAGACACCTTCCACTAGCCCAGGCTGCTCCAAACCCCATCCAACCTGGCCTGGGACACTGCCAGGGATCCAGGGGCAGCCACAGCTTCTCTGGGCACCCTGTGCCAGGGCCTCCCCATCCTCACAGGGAGAAGTTTTTGCTCAGTATCTCATCCAACCTTGCCTTCTGGCCATTGGGAAGCCATTTCCCCTTGTCTTGTCACTCCAGGCCCTTGTCCAAATTCCCTCTCCAGCTCTCCTGGACCCTCTTTAGGTATGGAATACCAGTACATATAGATGTAGCATATATATATATATATATATATATATATATATATATATGTATATGTATGTATGTGCTTAGCTTAATGAAATTTGGAGATGTTGTTGGTTCTTGTGTTGGAATCCAGGGTGAAACCCTGCAAAAAAAAAACACACAGCAAAATGCAGCTTGGGTTATTGTGAGAGGGGCAAAAAGAAATTGAGACGCCCTTTTTCTTTGGTTCCTGGAGCGTAGGAGTGCTGAAAGGACAAAGTGAGCATCACCAGGTGTGCATGGAGATGGGATAATGTGCAGGAATTCCTGTGCTGTTCATCCATACAGCTCCTGGGCTGCTGAGAGCTGGGAGAGAGAGAGCAGGGAATGGAGGGCTCCAAAGCCAGCCTGCTCCCCCACACATTTTCCCACAGGGACAGGCATCCACTTTGCCCAGATGCTGTGTCAGCCAAACCCCAGGGCCTGGGGCAGCTCTGTGGGAACAGGTCCCACAGGTTCCTCACAGCCCAGCATGGAGCTGCTCCACATCTGGACTCTCCTCCCTCTACTTGAAGAAACAAACCACAAACAAAAGCCACTGCTACAAAAAAAATGCAGCTCCAAAATCAGTGGGTAAAGGGAAGCCAGGTATTAAAATTCAAAAGTAAGTAGATGAAGGAGGGAGAGGTGTAATACCAAGCTCCTTTTGCCCGAGGTGGCAGGGTTCACGCTGGGATAAAGGAGATGGGTGGGCTGGGCACCCCTGGCCCCCTGCCCCGGGAACCTGCGAGGGCAAAGGTGGGGCTTCCTCCAGCAGAGCTGCTCTGAGCAGTGCTGGGACTGAGAGGGCAAAGCAGGGGCTGGGCCCCACGTGGGGAAGATGCATCCAGATCCATGGAGGAAAATACCTTGATAGTTCTGGATGCCTGGCTGCCCCTGGATCCCTGAAAGTGTCCCAGGCCAGGTTGGATGGGACTTGGAGCAACCTGGGCTAGTGGAAGGTGTCCCTGCCCATGGCAGGGGGTGGCACTGGGATGAGCTTTAAGGTCCCTTCCAACCCAGACCTTTGTAGGATACTAAGATGAATTTTGCATTCTACTTTATAAGATGATGCCTAGAAAACCCCCTGGGAATATATAGTATTTTCCTCCAGTCTTTGTTGACAGGGCCTGGATTGGCACATTTCACACTGCATGCCATCTGAGGTTCCCTTCCTCAGAGAAATGAGAATTACAGAATCATCCTTTGGATTTCTTTTTTTTTCCCCCCAGAGTCTGAGATCCTAAATGAATGCTGCCCTACTAAGTAATTACAGCATTTCAATTTTCATAACCCAGTCTCTCCAGCATTTTTTTGCAGCTGAAATAGAAGTACACAGAAAGGACATTGTTACTGGAACCAGTTATTTTAAACGCCATGCAATTAGCTCATTTCCATATTGCCCATTTCATTTCAAATCTGCACTGATATTCTTCAAAAAATGGTTTCTCATAATGAATTTATGACAGTTTTAGCTCATTCCACTTACGGGTCACTGCATATTATATAGACATCAAAGTGAACAATTGCACTGGGTATTAATATTCTTTTACTTCTGGATTCCATTAAAATGGTTCTGGTGAAGAAGTATTCATTTTTCCTCTGATATTTAATTTTGAATGTTTAGAAGATAAATTAATAGATCTTTTTAGCAAGTCAGAAAATCATCTAAAAATTGTTGTTCTCCAGGTGCATTTGTTCAGACTGGACCTTGTTTCCTTCTTCCCCCTTTGCTGAACAAATCTACACAGTTCCCTATGGAGAGGTAGAATGATTCGAGTTTTCAAGTTCTTGATGAATGTGATTTTAAAGTAGAAAGCTTAAAAATCTGTAATTATATTTCTTTCAAAGTGTATTGAAATAACAGTGTCCAGGAGCAGCATCAAGCAGGCTTGATGGTGGAGAAAATACAGCAGTGAAGGGCAGCTCTCAGGAGCACAGTTCAGGACTAGCCCACACTGTTGATGGAAAGGATTCTTGCAAAACCTGCAGAGACATTCCCACTGTCACTTGTGGAAGGAGGTCATTTTCCAGACAGGTTGTATTGTTTCCATGCCTGTATCATTTGAACAGGTGAGTTTCTGCCTGGGATTTTCTCCCCTCCTCTCTGGGAAAGCTGATGCTGTTGAGGAGGATGGACACAGAGCTGTTGGTGTAACAGATGAGTCTGAAGTCCCCCATTCATCCTGGTTATTTAGTAAGAAATGTTAAAAAATACCTTTAGAGACAATAAAAATTAGAAGATCCAGGAGTGAGGAGTACTCCCAGGAACACAAGTTGTAGCAGAGCACTGATTATTTAACTAAGCTTAAAGCAGACCATGTGTGTTGTACTAAACGAGCATGAAATATTACTTTCCTTTTTCAATAGTCACTGCTTTGGTTAGGTTTCCATCTGTTAGGCAATTTTATGCTCACATCATCCTTGAGCAGGAACATTCTCACCACTGCAGCTGGAGTTTTGTGTTTGCTTTCTCCATATTTTGGTTGTGCTTCACCACTGGAGGTGAGCAGAGGTGTGAAATGTTTAACATTTGTCGTGGAGAAGATGGTGTTTTGCTCAAAATTGCTTGAAACTGTGGTGAACATTTTTGAGTGGACTTCTTATGTTTTTAATTCTTCCAGGGAAATGCGGGATCTGGGCAGGCACTGGGCTACCCAGGCTTAGGCTTTTTGGGATGTGAGGGCACAGGTCAGCAGAAAAGATCTTGATTTAATGGTGTCTTCTCTAGAGAAATGGAAGGAGAGCTGGAGATGGCTGCTGGGGAAGCTCATTAGCTACAATAATGGGTCCTTTAGCTCTTTAGCCTTAATTGCTGTGTGCTCAGGGTGACAGGATTGGCAAATCCAGGGTTTGGACTTCGGTTGTTTCCCTTTGATTTTGTGGATAGCCAAGACCAGCTGCTCTGCAGGCAGACTGTGTGACTGGGAGACTCAGATGTGTGTTGGAAGGGATTTCTGCATTTCAGCTGGTGGAAAGAAGAGTAAGAAATTGGACTGGGAGAAGGGGAAACAATGTAAGATTATAACCTTCAAGACTTCAGGATTTTTTTAAGTAAGAAAAAGAAAGGGACAGAAAGAAAACCCCTATGGAAATAAGTTTATGCCAGTAAAGGCAAGTACTTCAATATTCTGAAAAAGCTGAGCAGATAATTCAGACTCTTGTACATACAGAGTTTGGAATTACATGTAGGTATGTCAGAAAATCTCCTGAATAATTGATGAATAATTTCTAATGGAAAGCAGTGGTTTATACAGATACCAAAGTAAGACTGACTTAAGTTAATATGCAGCTTCATGTTTGTTGTCATTGGGAAGAAAACCCTTTTTTTTTTTTTGCTTTAAATTGTTTGTTCATTGCTCCTTGAAGAAGCAGTGTTGGAGCTCAGAGTTCCCAGTGCTCTGCTTCCATCTCCCACATTTGGTCTGCCTGGACCATGTGCTGCTCTATCAAATATGTAATCTTTCCATGGGATACCATCAAAGACAGGCAGATAATCTCTGCATGGGAACACAAAGCCACTGCTTCTTAATAAGGTAATCATATTATAATTGTGTGTGTGTATATATATTTAAATGTAGTTTGTATTGCAGCAGCACCTGAAGGCAAGTGTTGGGAATCAGAAGCAGCTGCTCTGCCTGCAAACACAGCAAGAATGGGCTCACATATTACCAGTTCTTCCCAAAATTTCATCCAAATGAGTACTTTTATTCCAAAATCCTTGTACTTCCGGGAGGGTGACATGGGGGGAATTTCCAAAGCCCAAAGTGTTAAAAAAGAGGCACAACCTGGTGAGGGGAAATTCTGTGACATAGGGGTGTTGTGCTGTCCTCTTCCCCCAGTATGGTCCTGCAAGAGAAGGGACCTGGGACAAATGTCTGGAGTGACAGAACTGAGGGGGAATGGCCTTAAACTGCCAGAGGGCAGTGTTAGATTGGATATTAGGAAGAAATTCTTCCCTGGCACAGGTTGCCCAGAAAAGCTGTGGCTGCCCCTGGATCCCTAGAAGTGTCCAAGGCCAGGTTGGACAGGGCTTGGAGCAACCTGGGCTAGGGGAAGCTGTCCCTGCCCATGGCAGGGGGTGGAATGAGATGGATTTTAAGGTGCCTTCCAACCCAAACTCTGATTCTGTGGGTATTTGGATGTTGGGCTCCATGGCATGGAGGGGCAGTTTGGGAGGGAGTGGGAGGAGTGCCATCAGGCTGCTCTTTTCCCTTGGTTTTCTCCTTTCCTTTAGCCTTTCAAAGAAACAAAGCTGCTATGAGGGAGAGGAGGGACAGATTTGGCTGTCAGGTGTGGTGGAACGCAGAGGGTGATTTGGTTGGAGCAATGCTGGTGGTGTGGCACTTCAGCTGAAATGCTGTGGTTTGCCAGATCACTCTTTCCTGTTTATGGAATCATGGAATCACAGACTGGTTTGGGTGGGAAGGAACCTTAAAGATTGTATAGTCCCACCCCCTGCCATGGGCAGGGACACCTTCCACTAGCCCAGGTTGCTCCAAGCCATGTCCAACCTGGCCTTGAACACTTCCAGGGATGGGGTGCCAGCAACTTCTCTGGCATCAGCAATTTCCTTGTAGACTTGGAGAGCGTGTTCCCTTAGCCAAGCAATCGCCTGAGCTAGGCATGGGAAATCTCAGCCATTTCAGGTGACTGCTGGGACTCTGAAATAACCAGCTTCAAGTTGCTTCATGGTGTCTAAGAGAGAGGTGAGGTCAAAACGTGTGTTATTTTTTTTGTTTTTGTAAGGGCTTGGCTGCGTTCGCGAGTTTAGCAGCTCGTATATTTGTGGGATTTGTTGCTGCTGGAGATCTCCTGGCTCTCTAAGTCACTGTGTCCTGCCCAGCTTTTCCAAAGATTAACATCCGTATGGGAACGCTGCCTCTGAAGTGTTTACACTCATTTCCTTCCTGGGGAAAACATTCAGCACTGAAACAGGGCTTGGGTGAGGGCAGATGTGAGGAGACGGTGGCACGTCCTTCCAGAGTACAGCTCGTTCTTAGCTGGTTGTGTATGGAGCTCTCTGCATCCTCTTTTCCTTTTCTTCATGAGGAAAGCAGGCAGAAATGTCTTCCTGAGCTCAGGCATCGCTCAGCCTTACAGCAAACCCAGCCAGGGCTGGCCGCCGGCCAAGCCTTCGCTCGCTGCAACCTGCACACCAAGTAACTCCTCTAAGAATAGCCCTGGTGCTTTAAAAAAAAAACAAACCAAAACCAAAACATCAAAAAAAAGGCTAATTTAGCAATGTATTATCTTCATTCCTCCTGTAAAGCAGTGGAGTTCAGGGGGGATTTTTCTCCCCACGCCCGTGTCCGTTGTTCCTCCCGCAATGGGCTGTCGCTAATGCCGAGAAACATTTTTGGACTTAATGCAGTGAGTCAGGGCTTAGCTGTAAATTGGTCATGGGATGGAAGGGATTCAGATTGTCTGTTACCCAGGGTCTGGTTTCAGCCATTTCAGAAACATGAGCAATTTCTCAACTGACGGTAATTAGACTCATAACTCTCTCTGAGATGATCTAAGGCGAGGATTAATTATAAAAGTTTCTCGGTGTTAGAACATGTTTCTTTAGTTAAAGTTTGGCATGCTTTCATTTCATGATGAGCATGAAGGAATGTTCCTCTGCTTAAAATCTCTAAATACACCATTCTGTCATGCTATGTAAATACCCATATTTATGAGTTTATCTAAACAAATCTGTTAAATGGGAAAAACACATAAAAGGCCCAAGCACCAAGAGCCAATTCAAAGGATCGTGGAGTGGACTTGCATATTCCTTGTGGGCCTGGTTGGGTTTTGGAAACTGTTCTTCTGGCTCTGCTTGATTTCTCACTTAAATAAACAAACTAGTTGTTTTTCTATCTTCATTAAAAGATAAGTGACCTAAGTGCCCTGATGTGCTTCTCCTTTTGCCTCCATAGACAGGGGCTTTGCCAGGGCCAGCTCAGTGGGTTCTTGATGGAGCTGGGGATCCAGTAGTTCCATGTTAAACAGCCTCCTTTGGTTGTATTGCCTAAAAAAAAAATGTAAAATTGTGAGGTGTGAAAAGAGCCAGTTTACATCAACCTCATCAGTCTGCCTTTTAGAAAACCTAAATAAAAGTGGCTGGATGGGATTATGGAAGGCTTGGCTTGACTTGATGGCATAGATTCACAAAAGGCTAGATGGATGGGATGACACATCTTCTCGATCTTCCTTATTTTCCTGGGGGTAAATTCCAGCCGATTCTCACAGCAAAATAACACAGTATTCCCAGTTAGTATTTGAAAAACTTGTGCAAATTTTCATTTCATTCACTTCTTTACTTCATAAACTTATTTTCTTATTATTAGGTCACATAACCAAATAGTGATGTAATTTTTTTTTTTTTTTTGCTATCCTACTTCTGTGAGTACTTTAAAAGAGAAGAGATCCATATCTGGCTGCTTGACTGCTGTGTTTGAAGTCTTTTTTTCTAGAAAAACATTGCATTAGCCTGTCCTTAAGCTCCGGGAACAGAAAATTGGTGGGGGGTTTTTGCTTGTAATAAATTTAGATTCATATCATAGGTAAATGTTTTTAATAACCTGACACTCCAGATCTCCCTTGCTTTATGGCCTGCACTTATGACTCCTGCATTATGGATGCTGATGATTACTGTGAGCATATAAGTTATCAAATTGATTTTATGATGGTAGAATAGAGCATGAAACCGAGTTCACTTAAGGAAATAAAATGAGGCAAACAGACTAAAATATTAACCAAGTGTTTTGTGTCATGGTGGGTGATTTGTAATTCATTTAAACCCTTTTGTGAAGTGGTGCTTCAGCATCACTTGCCCTCCAGTCCCCGGTGTCCCCAAATTCAGCCCAGTTACCTTTGAGACAAAATGTATTGGATCCACTTTGAGTTTACAAATGGTGACAGATTAATTTGGAAAGACAGATTGCAAACATGCATCATGGCCCTGGTCTCAGTCCTAGAAAAGTTATGTGTGGCTGGTGCAGAATGATAAAAATTCATATCAGGGGAACAGCTTAATTAACTATTCTTGATTAAAGTAATACAGTATGTGAATTTAATAGCTTGTCTTCAAAAGCAGAATGTGAAATCACTTATTACTTTGGTGTATCTTGCTGGCAAATAGGGAGCTGCCAGTGGTTCTTTGTGATTAATTGAGTTTAGAGGAACTTAACACTGGGCTGGGAGATACTAAATAATTATTCTGCTCTTGCTTCAAGCTCACTGCCTTACATGAATCAAGCAGTTGTCAGGAACAAAGTTGTGGGAGTTGACTAGGAAAAGGATCGAGAAATAGGATTGATAGCTAGGAACAGGATTGATAGAGAAGGGAAAGCATGTTGAGATTGTTAAGAACACAGTGCAAGGACTGGAGTGCTGCCATCAAACTGTTAGTTAAACACTTTACATCCGGATCCCCAAGTTACTGGTCTGTTTGCACTTCCTCCTGGTCCTTGAGGTGGTCATAGGTATGGAGAGCAGGAGAACATTGTGTCTCACTGCTGTCACCTCAGAGTCTGAGGAGCTCTAGTTCATGGAGTTTTTCTCCACTTCATGTTGAGCTGTTGTCGTTCTTGTTCTTTGAGACCTTCCTGGTGCCTGTAGCCAAGTCACGCATTCCGCAGCCATCCCAGCTTCTGGATGCATCAGGATGGGGCCTGGCTTGGTTGCAAGTGCAGGATACTGATGGCTGGTGTCCAGCAAGCTTCTAGATCCTGTCCAGCAGAGCTACTGCATAAGCTAGTGCTTCCATGTTAGTTATTTTATGATTCATGTATCAGTACATTTTTGTATGCTGTTGGTTATTTCTTCCAGTGTACTACCTAGGACTTGGGCCTTTTGGAATGATCTCCTGACTTTTTCAGGACATCTCTCCAAGTTGTCAAGATAACTTTGAATCCTGCAAAACTGAGTCTTTCCTGGCTTGGTGCTCTCTGTTGTTTTGAAAAGCATTTGTACTCTCCCATTCATTATTATTCATCATTCCAGTCCCTAGTGAAAATCCAGCTCCAGGACAGATACCAGCAAAATCCTGCTTGATGTATTCCTCCACTTAAACAATGTTCCATTGTAAAGTACCCTCTTTTCAGCCAGCTTTGCACTTTGGTATTAGTCAAAGCTTAGATTCAGCCAGCTCTGATCAATTAGCACAGATGTGTAAGTTGTGAACTTTTGACATCATTACATTATATCACAATGAGCTTGGAGAAGGGTTTTCTCATCCTCTTTAAAACAGTGCACAAATCCTGCTTTACATTTCTTTCAGAGTCAGCACCTTCAATACATTTACACGTGAACTCATCTGAAGAACTTTCCCAATTCCAATCATTGACAGTTTTCAGGGCATTTTTCACTTTAAATAGGTAAATATTCTAGTTGGACAGCTGAGCATTGCTGCTTCTTTACAGTAGGGTGGGTGAAAACAGGATCTTAGAGCAGCTTTCCTGGCTTGGAGGCTGGGCATCTGCACACCTGTGACTGAGCCAAGATGCAGAATTTGGGTTTGCTCCTAATTTTTTCCCGATCCAAGATGAAGAAACAGGGTTCCTAAAATTTTCCTAATTTGTTATGTTTGTAAATGGGACTAGTGTTACTGAATGTCTGGGTTCTGAATTACACAGCAGAGAGGTTTCCTTGAGAGATACTCCTTCCCTGCTGGTGTCCTTCTCCTGGGAGCAGGGCTTACTGCAGCAGGTGGGCTGGCTGAAATGAATAGGAGTGCCTGTGGCTGAAGATATTGTACCCTACAGTAAGGAAATCTAAAGCCCAAACTTCTTAAAGGCATGTCTGTGTCAACACATTTTCCTTGGAGTGTTGCAGAAGCTGCTGCTGCAGCTACACCTCGTTATAAGACACCACGTTTTGTATTTCATGAGTGCTTTGAAAAAATTAGCAAAGTCTGTTAATAATGTGGCCAGTGAACTCAGATTTCCTGACGATGCTGTTCTGTGCACACAGTGGAAAAATCGATCCGTTTAATCCAAGGTAAAGCTGTCTGGCTCTCCAGAGGAGGAGGAGGAGGAGGAGGCTGCCTTGGTTGCTGAGGGCTGGAAATCATTGCCTCACGCTAATTGAGTAACATCCAGCACTTGTGAGGCTGAACCTTCCAGACTGGTTTGACTCACGGGGGCTGAGGAGCTAAATGAAGTGTATTTGTCATGCTGCAGTCCTACAGGATTAAGAGTGCTTGGATTCACTTGATCTGATGCATTCCAACAATATTAAATAAGTTCATTTTCTATTGTCCTTTGCGCCTTGTGTTTTTCTGGCTCTAAAAGTCCAGCATCTTACTTTTTGGAAAGTGAGCTGTGGTATGACAAATATTTCTGGCCAGTATTTGTAACTCTGGCAGGGCTTGAAGAATTCTTGGCTGGCTTTTACAGCAGGCTGATAGCTGAGACCAAATATAACAAGAAACAGAGTACTCCATGTAGAATTAAATCATACTACTAGTTATTTTGTCATTTTTCTTGTCTCGAAATTATTCACTGTACTCTGGTTTTTGTGATAAATAGTAACCCTACAGTGTTTAAATCAATACTTTGATGTTAAATTTTAAACAATACTTTGAGAGGTCCATTTGTCTTTCAACAAGATAATTATGCTGTGAAATTCGCTTTCCTAATTCATTTGGGAAGTCCAGCTTTATTGAATGTTCGGGATGAAGGACTTATTCCTGATATATCTGTGGTTTCTCCTTTGTGGTTTCTCCTTCTTTGTTTAGTGTCAGACCTCAGTCAAATGGCCATGAATTGTGGCTGCTCCACCCCTGGGAGTGTCCAAGGTCAGGTTGGATGGGGCTTGGAGCAGCCTGGGATAGTGGAAGGTGTTCATGCCCATGGCAGGAGGTGGAACGGGATGAGCTTTAAGGTGCCTTCCAACCCAAACCACTCCGTGATTCCAAATTGTCTGTAAAATTGCACTCTTAATGAGAAAGGGACCTGCTGAGAGGAAAATAAATACCTTTATATATTGAAAACATTCTTAGAACACGTATTGTGTTATTAATGTTGGCCAGAGTTTCTGGTCAGTTCAGGAGAGCAAGTGCTAGCTGTCCATGGCGGTGGCTGTGCAGTTCCCCTGGGGCCCAACCTGCCTAATATTAATATTAATTGAAAGCAGTTTTAAGCCCCAGGAATTTGGGGCTTAAACTAAACTCTGAATTTGAGGATTATGAACAGACTACCTAATCATCTAAGCGTTTGTCTTCCCAGATCAGCTTTGGCAGCATCCTGAGCGTTCCCTGCACCCCAGCTGCAGAGAGAGCTGCTTTCAGAAGTGAGGGGGCGGGGGAGAGAGCTGAGAACCATCCCGGTCTGGGGCTGTGTGATCACAGATTGCTCACTTGGTGCTGCCAAGCAGCAGGAAAGTCCATGGGAGGGCTGGAGAAGAGAGCCCATGGGCGCAGGAACTCAGGGCTGAGGCAGGAACTCAGGTGAGCAAGGCCTTGCAATGGCTGAGGCGAAGCAGCAAGCCATGTGCATAGTAACAGAAAGGCTTTAATGACCTTAGAACTTAATTAGGATGGTGATTGTTACCACCTGCTTATTTATAGCTGTAAGTTTAAGCCATGTGTGACTCTTCATTTAGAAGGAAGGAGTACAGGAGCCTTGGCTGAAAGGAACGTGTTCTCTTCTGCTCATTACACTCAGATGATCGCTGTTTAAGTGAAGTTCAAACACCATAAAAGGTGCCCTCATCTTGTGATCCCCATCTGCTGTTCGCCCTTCCTTTCCCTGCTGAAGGTTATTTCAGCAATTTTGCCAATAGCACAGGATGCTATTCCTGGGGTGGGTTGTTTGCCCATCCTCCCCCGCAGTTTTCCCTCCCCGTGGGCCTTACCCAGCTGTTTTAAAGAAAGTCCTTCCAGCATGGAGTCATTCCTGTTATCATCGTGTTTAATAACTGCAGGATAAGCCTTCAGCACATGCTGGAAGACTTGTGCAGGACATGATTCAGGAGAGCAGCGAATGGGCCTGAGCACCACTGACCTACAGGGGATTTAGGCACCTCCCTGACATGAAATGGGCCTTTAAGGAGGATTTAGGCACCTCTGTGACATGAAATGGGCCTTTAAGTGCTTTGCAGATCCAGGAGCAGCGTGCCCAGGTTGAAGTTTACATCAGGAAAACTGTTAGCAGTGAATTTAGGCACGTGTTTTGTTCAGGACGTACTCCACTGCATCCCAAAGCCTCGGTGATGTGGAAGGCTGTGCTCCTCATGATGAGTCAGGGAATTAGAACTGCTCTGCATTTCCCTGGTGGGGGAAACACATGATCCTCATGATCCTCTCACACATTTTGTGCCTCAGTTTGTTTCAAAACTGCTTTTGCAGTCCTTCAGGTTGGGAAGTTAGGGTTTGTCAGGTTGTTAGATTTGGCTGCAGAGTGCCAAGCG
Source organism: Eopsaltria australis (assembly GCA_034509425.1). Lineage (NCBI taxonomy): Eukaryota > Metazoa > Chordata > Aves > Passeriformes > Petroicidae > Eopsaltria > Eopsaltria australis. The sequence continues at coordinate 115,654 of JAVTVJ010000319.1, read as the reverse complement.
TGATGCTTCCCGGTTTTCTTTGTAAAGTTATACGACCTTTGTTGTTGGTGGTATTTCTGATAGAGCTGAAGAGCTTGCTGGAAGGTCAAGTGTGCTCCTTGCTGAGTTCTGGGTTTGGTAGGTCTCTGGTCTGGTTGTAAGAGTTTATGAATCGTGAGGCAGAGAAAGGCCAAGAGAGGGATTCATATCACGGGTCTCTGGGTTGTTCAAAAGGTGAAAGTTTTGTCAGAATGAATGATCTAGCCAGGTGCTGGAACATAGGTACAGGATCTTCAGAGAGCCTCCATCACCATCTCTGCTGCTCCTCAGTTTGCAGAGAGATGAGCAAGTGAGAACTATTAATCGCAGCCAACTGATTTTGATTTCAAATTAGATTTTATTTGTTAATGTTTTTAGTGGCAATCACAGAAGATTCTTGTCCTGGTTCAGCTGCTGTGCTTTTTTATGAATCATAGTGTTATAAAAAGTCAGAGGGATTATAGGACTTGGGTGGCTTAAAATCTATTTTTGCTGTTAGGATCATAGCATTGACATGGTATATGGTTTGAATTAAAGTTCTCATTATCACATTAAGATTCAACAAGGAGTTAATTAAGTGTAGGGAAGTAATTAATTGAATGCTAGTAGTACAACATTGCAGTGAAAAATGGAGGCCATATCTTCATACTAAACTCTAGTTTTCTCCTCATTGTAAGTACTATGACTATGCATTGGATTACACTTCTGACTCAGAGAGCTTTAGTGTTTGGGACATGCTGTTCCATCATTTCTGAACTTTCCTGTGATGGGACAACCCTGCTAAATTTTAGAGGTGCTTATCTTTTCACTCACGTCGCTTGAAAAGAAAATAGAGCTTGTGTTAAAACTTAGTGTCTGCAAATGGCTGGAAATCAACTTACAGACTTGGAAGCCAGTTTTGATTAGATAGCAAAATTGAAGTTATTAAAGAACACCTGGTTTGCTTGTTGCGTGTGATTTTGGTTAATTTTAAGAAGACCTGATGGACTGTGAGTCATAAAGCATGTGGATTTTTTGCTTCCTGATATTTCTGTTAGCACCAAATTGTTTTGTTTAATATTTCAAGCATTGAGACAGGGAGACAGACCATCCCTACCAACTTCTGTTGGCTTGAGAGAGATCTTGAGCACTGTACCACAAAGTGTTTTGTAGCCATTAGGGAAGGTGAGCTTAGCTAATTTCTCCTTCAGCATTCTTTTACCTCATTTTGTTTGAGTATGAATGCATGGTTTACAGGTGCACCCTCTATCTGTTGTAGGTCAACCTCTCTTTTTTGAGGTAATGAATTAAAAACAGGAATAAAAAAAAATATATATGGCAGTGCATGTGATCCATCCTGACTTCAGAAGGTCTTTAAATACTGTGGCTGAAATTGGAAATGTGCTCAGCAGGAGAGATATGGGCAGATGGGGAAGAGCCAGAGGGGAGTGACAAGAATAGGACACTTAGCAAACGTAAGCTGTAGTGGAAGATAGAAGGAATTGATTTGTTTAGGCTAAAAATACAGAAGGAAACGAGTTATCCAATATAGAAAAGGTTGCTTTAAAAGGCACGACTATTGTTTTTTCTCCATGACTCCTGAGAGAGGCAGGAAGGCATCAGGCAAGGATTAAAGCTGGGTAGTAGGATAAACGTTTGAACTTTCAGGGAAGTGGTAAAATGAAAGACAGACTGTTGGGAGAACCTGTGGGATAAGAGTTTGGAGAACAGGTTAGACAGAAATCTGTTGAAGTGGTTTGGGTACATGCCCTGGGGAGGTGCAGTTGGGTGGTATTTTCAAATACCTTCCTTTTGTGATGGTTGATACCAGGTGAAGATCTCAGGAGACTGATCTTGTAGGGTTTCACAACGCTATTTCATGTTCTGATCAAGGAGACATTGAAATTTTGTGGGTGGACAATGGATCCATCCCTGCTTGCCCGATCTTGCACAGTGTGGTATCTCCTTTTCCATAGCTGGTCTCTCCCAAGGGAGCTGACACCATATCCCAGCCCTGGCTGTGCTCTGCTGGGACTGATGCACACAGCCACCCCTCCTGGCTCTGACCCTTCCCTGGAGCAAAGATTCACTGCCTTCTGGAAAAGGAGGGCAGAGCTTATTTTGAGTCTTTTCCATGTCCCCTCCCACCTACTAGGAGTGGTTTTGGGGAGAAGGGATGCAGAATATGAGAGGATGGAAAAGCAGAGTGGATATTAAAGGCTTTTTTGAGTATGAATGCATATTTTACAGGTGTATTTATTGTAGGTCAGCATCTCTTGTTTGAGGTAATGAACACCTACCTCAAACAAGAGGCATACACTCATTTTGGGACTCTGAAATATTGGTCATCCTGGGCTGATAGAATCATAGAATTGTCAAGGTTGGAAAAGACCTCTAGGATCATTGAATCCAACCATTAATGTCCTAAATGTTGGATTTGAGTATTTCCAGGCCTGTAATTGAATTTAAGGCTAGTTCTTCTCCCAGTATTGGCTTGGATATCTTCTAACCTGCACCACCCTGAACATCAGAGCTATATTTGTACATCCTCAATGGAATATGTCCTCATTTTGCCAGCACTTAGGAGTTACATTTATTTATCTGCTCTTCTTCCAAGGGAGCTTAGAGAAGATAAACACTTAAAGCCCAGCCTCCATTACTGATTTAAATGGCTTATAAAATTTTTAACTGTTTATGATTGTCTTTCGTTCTGATGTCTGTGGTTTCTCTTCTCAGTATTACTCTCAGATAAACGTGTTGGGAGAATCCAGACAAAATCCATGCTTATACAGCTGAGGATTTGAAATGCAGTCAGTGAGCAGGCCACTATAATCTGTGAAACAATAATCATTCTCTCTGCTGTTCAAAAGTATCTGCTAAACAAAACAAGGAGAGGATTGGTACAAAATACACAGATCAGATGTAAGGCTTCTCCTGCAGCCTTAATGTTTCTTGTGTGTGTCATAGTACATATGTGATACTTAATAATATTCCAACTATTATGTCCTTTAAAATGCACATTTTACCCACGCTGAAATTTGCCACGTAGCAAGAGCTGTTACTTCATTCTCTTGGGTCTTAAATCTTATGTCTGGTGCAAATTTGAGAATTAATGCAAATAAAACAGACGTTGAGAGGAGCAAAATACAGACATTGAAAATATGTTCCAGCAATGGCATTTACATAATTGCAATTACTGAAAATCTCAAAATTAGAGCCTTGGACAGTGCTGGGAGAATGACAGCTTATTGTAGGAAATTCTTGCTGGTTGGGAACACACTAACCCTTACTGAAGTGAATGTATTTGTATTGCTGAGTAGCACCACTCTTGGTTTTCTGTTATCTTGCTTCTCAGAGTTACCTCACTCATAATTTCTTGCTACCATTTCACTCTACTTACATATGGCTTATCAGTATCTCATCCACATCTGCACCACATCTTTAATTAGTTCAGGTTTTCCTCTTAATTGTAAGCAACAAACCCAGAAGGATTTTGTCTTTCATTCTTTTCCCTTGTTCCATCCTTTGTAAATCCTAGGTTATAACAAGAGGGGAAGAAGTATCTTCACAGAATCATAGAGTGGTTTGGGTTGAAGGAACCTTTAAGCTCATCTCATCCCACCCCCAGCCATGGGCAGGGACACCTTCCACCAGACCAGCCTGGCCTTGGACACTTCCAGGGATGGGGGGCAGCCACAGATGGGTCACCCTGTGCTGGGACTTCACCACCCTCACAGGGCAGGATTCCTTCCCAATATCCCATCTATATCCCTGTCCTCTGGCAGTGGGAAGCCATTCCCCCTTGTCCTGTCACTCCATCTCTTGTAAACAGTCTCTCTCCATGTTTCCTTTTGGCTCCTTCAGACACTGCAAGGCCACAGTGGGGTCACCCTGAAGCTTCTCTTCTCCAGGCTGAGCAATCCCAGTTCTCTCAGCCTTTCCTCACAGCAGAGCTGCTCCATCTTACATGATGTATCCTGCTAAATTCCCTGTTAAGACTTGTTTAATGGGACACTGTCATTATCCTGGCATCTAGGAGGATGTCAGTGCACTTTATGGAACTGCTTGGACATAATAAGAAAAATGTAATGAGCACAGTCTGCCCAAACCTGCAGCTGGCAGATCAAAGCCAGTGGCCAGCATAACTCCAGACTCTGCAAGGGGAAGCACCATCACCGGGCTGTTGTTTGCAGGTGGGGGGAACTAACTGCTGTTTTTAGCACCTCCTCAAAGTGGCTGCCTGGTGGTCACCATCATTTCCTTAAGCCCATCTACAGTGTAACCCCAGAGGTTTTAAGGCAGTGAGGGAGGCTGTGTATGCATGTGGAGCATCCGTCTTGGTTGGTTTTGACAGCAGAGGAGGATCCCAGGAGTGCATGTGAAGGCATCTCTCAGGAAATTGATTTTACACAGGGTTAAAGCAGAGCATGTTCCAAAAACAGGCTGAAAAAGGGCAATTTTGGCTCTAGAAAAGCAGCTTAAGAAATCTCTACAGCTGATGAAATTGCAGACCCAGCTATTTAAACAGGGCACACCTCCTTCTCTAGCTGTGTTCTCTCTTATGTGTTTGAAGGGCTTAAAACTCTTCAAAACCAGTAAAAAGCTCTGCAAAACCGTGGTGGTTAAAGCCCTCCTGCCATTCCAGCAAGGTGCCTTCGTGGAGCAGGAGTACCATGACACCCTGACTCCCTCTCACACCATTTGTCCCTGGCTGTAAATGCTGCACAGACTTTCCCTGGTCCTGTTGTTTCCTGCTCATTGCCAGCTCTTTCTGTGTTACTGCACTTGGTGGAAAACTGCCTTCAAGGAGACACGCATGAAGAGCTGGGAGCATGAGTAATACCTACATTTACTGTAAATAAGTGTATTTTTGTACAAGCTGGTTGAGCGAGAGAGACAGAATAGTTGATGACACAGGCTTAATAAGCAGAAAATTAGTTTTTGAGCCAGGTTTTGTTATCTAGGGTGGCTCTAGAGTCCAGAAGAGCAACATACCTGCAAAAGTGCAAGGTTGCCAAGTGCTTTTTGTTGCCAGGTGCTCTCTGAAGTTTCCTCAAGAGTCAGCCTAGTCTTCAAAGTCGTCAGTAATGGAGTTTTTCACTTTTTTCCATCTATTTTTTATTTGCTAGATAAAAGTTTCAACCAGTCTGATGTACCAAAGCCATTGAGGATCGGGTGCATTAATGAGAGCTGGAGAGCAGGTTGCCTTTCTGCCTATTTTATTTGCAGTATTTTGGATATCTCTTGATGGAACTGCTCTTTGTGCTCTAAGGCACCTTGCCACCTGGATTTCTGGGGCACACAGCTGTGAGGGACAGTTTTCAGCCTCCTGCCAAGTTGTTCATAGAGGGGATGTTCCCCATGTTCATTTTGCAGTTCCCTTCCTGCTGGCAGACCTGCAGACGTGTCCCTTCCTCTGCTTCCTGCCCGTGTTCTCTGGGTTTATTACACAGATGGGCAGGGCTCCTGCTGCAGGAGCAAGGTAATTTCCCATGTGTCCAGAAACTTCATGCACCTTTGGAGACAGGTGTTCTGGCTTTGTTTATCTCTGCTGTGCTCGTTCCCTTATCCTGGCTGACCTTTCGGAGTGCCATGGAGGCTGAAGGAACCAGACAACCCTGATTGTCAGGGCAGCATGATCCTCATATTTCACAACAGAGGCATTTCACCAGTGATTATAGCTCTTGTTTTCTGTAGGGGACACCTTGAGGTTTATCAGTCTGTCTGCAGAAGGGAACTTGGAGATGGAAATCCAGATTTTATTTTTCTGGACCTTAGTGTCCCAAGCTATGAAGAGCCACAAGGATTCACACATGTGGGTCAATAAAAGCTCAGAGCTCTGAAAGGGAGCAGGATGGCAAGCTGCAGGGAAGAGTTTCCCTGCAGGATTTATTGGTAGTACTTATTTATCATTTATGTGCCTTATTTGTAATTTCATCTGTTTACCTGCCCTGATTTCCTGTCATCAGGCCAGCTGCTCCCATGTCTGCTTTTCACACAAACCCCTGGTGTCTGGCTGCTCAACAGAATTGGAATTACTGTGACTGATTAGTCCAGGCTTTCTAATATTGACTGGGAGAAAAGATGATGAGGATGTTTAGAAAGTTGTAGCCATTTAGACTTAGTAAATCTATGCTCTCTGAAAACCCTTCAGTGGTGGAAATTGCCCTTTTTATTTTCCCTGTGCTCTTCAGTGATGTCCTCCATCAGAGCTCAAAGGCCACTGACTTGGGCTGAGGGTGAACAATATTTAGGTACTGCAGGAGAAGTCCTGCAACTCACTCCAGAGGAAGCTTTTTCCTTCCTCTTCCTTTATGTTTTCTTCTTTTTTTTCCCCTGACTTTATACTTTCAGCTGGATTTTTCTGATTTTGGCCTCCTGCAGCTTGAGTTGAGTGTAAAGAGCATGTTAGATGCTCTTCTGAAAATAATCCCTTCATAGTATTTAACATCCCAAAAGCATTTAAAAATAATTCCAAATGTGTTACTGCACCACTATGTGTGTCTGCTAAATAAACACTGAAAGCAGCATCCCTTAACTTGCTACAGCAATGGAGGCCTTTTGGTGGGCTGCAGAAAGCTGCTCAGGATTTGCACTTTTTTTTTTACCCATTTTTATCCCATTTTGAGTTAATTTTTTTTTTTGGGGGGGGTGTAAAAATCCTGCTCTTCCATATTGCATTCCAGGAACTGGAGTTGCCACAGCAGAATTTCCCTCGGAAGGAGGAGCTCCATTAAGTGGCTGGTTTCAGGATGAGGTCTGCCCTCTGGAACATGTTTTGGATCCCTGATGAAAGCACAGGATTTTTCCCTGCCAAGCCTGGGTTGCACTCCCTGCGTCAGTGCAGACTCACTGTGTGATGCTGGCTGGGTTTACAGAACCAGGGTTTTTTTCCTGAAATGAATGCCAGGCACTGTGTCTGCTGCTGCCTTCCCTTTGCATGCCTCTATGGCTTCAGTCTTTCCCACTGCTGCTGGGGATAAAACTCAACAAACCTACTCAAAAGTGTTTTTTTTCCAAGGTCTGATTATACTTTATCACAGAACTAACGGCTGGATGAGATTGAAAGAGACCTATGGATGTCATCTGGTCCAGCCCCATGACTCAAGCAGGGCTATCTAGAACCTCCTGCCCAGAGTCAAGTCCAGACCCCTTTTAGACATATCCAAGGATGGAGATACTGAACAGGGGTGGGACATCATGGGCAACTCCTTCCTGCTGGGCTGAGGAGATGCTGACCTGACACAGCAAGAGGATTTATTAAAACATTCTGTTTAAGACAAGGTTTTTATTATGAAATGTGACCTCAAGCTTCACCCAAATGCACAAATAAACAGCCATGCTTTCAAGTCCTCCCTGTGGTGCTCCAGGCAGCAGGACAGCCAGGGGACCATGGTGACAATGTCCTTCTTAGGTGTCTTCTCCCCACAAGAATCCATTGCTGCCTGTGTGCCATGATGGTTAAATCCACTGCTAAGCCCTGGCTCTAGTGCCTGGTGTATATTGTGGGGGTGATGTGCATCTGGAGCACTCGGGCTCATGGTGTGCATTTGGGGCTGTCCTGTGCTGGTCCTTGTGAGTTCCTTCTAAGTCAGGATGTTCTGTGATGCTGTGAAGCCCTGCTTGGTGTGTGCACACCGAGCTCCTCCCCAGCCTGGCTTTCAAAGCTCATGGTTTTTCATCACCCCTCATTCCCTGTGTGGATCCTGAGAGGAGGACAGCAGTCTCCTGTGTCAGCACCATCCGTGCCATGCCCAGGACACCCTTCTGGACTGGATGCCTGCACACGTTCTGGCAGGGGTAATGTGATTCCTCTGATGAAACTGCATCCAAGAATAATCTTCTTTGACTAGTATCTGAGATTTTTCCAGGCTTGATTTGCCCCTTCGTTATAAAGTTACCCTAAAAAACATATCCAGGTGGTTTTGCTTCCAGGTAGATAGAGAAAAAAGGAGAGGCTCTCTTCCTGCCAAAGGATAGCACAAAAAATGAGCCCTTGTGTATGTATAAAGCAAGGAAACTCGAGTGAAATCTCACAGGTCAGTGCTTCTCCCTTGTTCATCCTGATGGATCCAGACAGCCCATATGAGATACTATTACCTGAGGCTGGTGCTCATGACTGAGTGAGGTTAAAAAGCACTGGGCTGGCATATTGAAATTTTACATCTCTTCATCCAGTTCATTTCCAATGAATGCATTTGGTTCCTCCTTTTCAAATACAAATACTTTAAGGATAGTTGATGGTATAAAAAGAAAACAAATACTTCACTTTTCCTCTAAGTGACTCTAATGATGAATTGCTCAGGTCTAGAAAGCATTTTAAAGGTGCTGTTGGCTCCTTTGAAGAAAGGTGTCATCTTGATATAAATCAGGAATATTATTTTATAAGGACTGTTAGCAGCCTACCTGAATCCATCTGTGGCAGCCTTATGAAGAAAAGCAAAATACTTCAAATGAAGTTCACATGATTTTAGAAATGAGTTTGTCAGAGGGGAGGCATCAAGGGAAATGTTGACAGATATTTAATTATAATGGCAGTAGTGGCTGTTGCTGTGTTAATAGCATCTGGCAGCAGAGTCACTGCCATCTGTTAGTGCCCTGAAATCCTGGAGATGGTGCATCCTTTATGGAGGAATTAACAATAATTAACAAATCTGTCACATGAAATCACCTTGATTGGATGACAGCCTTACCTTGATAATGATTAATTGCAAAATAATACGGAATAAAATGTCCACTATTCTCCCTTTTTGCTACTGCTGCTCTACAAGTGCAGCATCCTGGGGGATTTCCTTTCAAGCCTCTGGTGTGAGGCAGCATTTACTGCGTTTATTTTAAGTAATCCTTAGAAGCAGAGCTAGATTAAAACCCAGCTTCTGCATATTCATTTCGATTTGCAACACATTAGGTCTCTAAAACCAGTTGTGGTTCTGTTGATGCATGGTAACTTATTTAATGTTAAATAAGGGAGAAAATGAGGTTGGACTGCAAGAAGTGACCTTTCAGCCAAAGTCAAGTCAGTCTGGAAGAACAATCTGCATTAAAGCATTTCAAGGTGTTTTTGTTAGCTTAGCTTTTGAAGCCAAACCATTAAGTTCTGATGAGTCAGTTTGTCTTCAAAGTGATGAGGAAAAAATACTCTATTTGTTTGCATTTGGAAGAATTATTTTGGGATATCTATTTTTATCCAAGCCAATATTTTGATCAGTGCAATAAAATATCACTGCCATAAATAAGAGTTACAGACAAAGCAACAAGCCAATTTGAGACCTGCTTGGGTTTTCTTTTTCTCTTAACTCTTCTGTCTGTTCCTGCTGAACAACAGATGGAGAAGGTAACATAGTCTTTGCTTAAACAGGAGAATTATAATAGATAATTGAGGTGTGGTAATTATCAGGAGCAATAGGAGGGAAAGAGTAAACTCTGGAATCTTGAAGTCAACTAAACAGGAATTTTATTTCTCTTTTCCCACGCGTGTCAGTTGATATTCTGAATATTGCTCTGGGACCCACAGTGAGAAGGCAACATAGACTTCTCTTGTGTCTTTCTATTTGTTCCTAAGTGCCAGAAGTTTCTTCAGGCTGGGATTTGGGCTGATTCCAGCTCCTGATAGAGCTGCACTGGCACCAAACCACGAGCAGAGGTGTGGAAAGCTGAGTTTGTGCTGCCTTGATTTATCACAGCCCCCAACACAGGAGCTGTAGATCAGAGTCATCCCTTCCCCTTCCCATCCCATGGAGCAGATCTAGGAATAAAGGCTTGCCTGGTGATTGATGGCTTTGGTGTCTTCTCCATTAATATCTTCTCCATGAGACCCATCCCTCTCTTTTTGTTTTGCTTTGACAGCCATGTAAGTCAGACATGAGCTCATGGGTTGTGTGTCTGGACACACGTGTTCATCACACACAGCATGTACATGTCACACCCTCCTAGCACTGTTAAAATTAGAAGATGCTTTGAAAAAAGTGATTTTGCCTTTTGTTCTGCTGCCCTGGCATGATATCACGGGATCCTGAGCAGGCAGTGGCTGGTGGGGTGTAGCAAATACAGACACCCTTGTTAAGGCTTGGCAGAAGGGCTTGTTTCATTCTCACTGCTACTTTCATGCAAGGCACTGGTTAGGAGAATTAGAAAATATGCATTAAACAGTGTTAAATATGCTGAGGCAGTTGATGTTTACAGCCCTTGCAGAATTATTCATTAAAATATTAACTGCTAGACAGCCTCCTTATTTTTTTATTCAGTGATTTAGTAGCCCTTTCCAAAATCTTGTGTGATTCAGATATTCAAAGACTAAATAAGGTTAAATAAAACCACCAAAATTACCCACCAAACCACTGATCCTTGGGTTTATGTTTCTTAAATTGCCATGGGTGTGACATGACTAAGAAATACAGAGGGATTTGTGGACAGTTGAGCTCCAAGATTTGACTCAGACCTCTCCTGTCTGCACCAGCAGCTTTCCCTAACACCTGGCACTGGGAAGATCTGGAAGGGGCCGTATCCCTCTGAAGGATTTTGGAGATAATAGATATGTGTGTGCACTAAGTTTTGGCTTACAGAAGCTCCTGACATGATGAGGAGGTGTTACCAAGCAGTGCTGGCTCTCAGCTCTCTCTTTCCCCTCCCAGGCCTTTTTTAACATGTTTTTAATGGTTCTGGTCCTCTGTTGTGTTCTTGTCTATAAACACAGGCTGTTTTATCTTGGAAGGAACCTTAAAGCCCATCCAGTGCCACTCCTGCCATGGGCAGGGACTCCTTCCACTAGCCCAGGTTGCTCCAAGCCCCATCCAGCCTGGCCTTGGACACTTCCAGGGATCCAGGGGCAGCCACAGCTTCTCTGGGCACCCTGTGCCAGGGCCTCCCCACCCTCACAGGGAACAACTCATTCCCAGTATCCCATCTAACCCTGCCCTCTGGCAGTGGAAGCCATTCTCTGTGTCCTGTCCCTCCATCCCTTGTCCCAAGTCCCTGTCCAGCTCTCCTGGAGCCCCTTTAGGCACTGGAAGGGGCTCTGAGGTCTCTTTGGAGCCCTCTCTTCTTCAGGTGAACACCCCCAGCTCTCCCAGGCTGGCTCCAGAGCAGAGGGGCTCCAGCTCCAGAGTATCTCTGTGGCCTTCTCTCTACTCGCTCCAGCAGCCCCAAATCCTTATTTTGGAGATCTCCAGAGCTGATTTGCTTCCTTGGGCCCCTTGTGCCCAATTTTGTGGCTGAGCAGGTCATGTCTGCTGTTGCTGCTCTTCACCAGCACAGTTGATGTGTGCTTCCTCCTGCACACAGTTCCTTGATGCTGATGTTTCCCCTTTCTCTTCTGAGCCAGCCTGTGGGTGCTGGGTGACTCTGGGACTGCCTTCCCAGTGTTTTTCCTTGCTCTGGTGAAGGTGAAGGCTCGTGTTGTTACTGATTTTATGAGCATTTTCCATGGACCGCTGGAGAGTTACCGGCCAGCATGGAGTTTGATCCCTGCATTTCATCCAGTGACCCAGAGGCAATTCCGCACGCCACTGAGCCCAGGGCGTTTACAAATTGCTTCCCTGGGGTCATTTCATCTCCTGTGTTACCTTTAATTTCATTTTTGCTGAGCTTTTCTCATTGGCTCGTGCAGGCAGAAGAGCCTGGACCCAGCCGAGTGTGACACCCTGATGACAAATGCCTGTCACCCTTTGTGTGCTTAATAAATACTGATGCTGTCTCTGTTGTGTGCTCTCTGTGTGTTTCAGGAAAAAAGTGCCAGTTCAAACGCAAGACTTAAATCTAATAAAGAGATCCCAGGATTAGTACATCAACCCAGAGCAAAGTAAGTTCAATTTCTTTTGTTTAAATCATAACACAAATAAACACAAGGTTAAGCAGAGTCTGAGGTTCACAATTGCTGCCTGGCAAACACCAAATGATGACTCCAGCAGCCCTGAAGTCGTGCTGAGTTAAGTAGTAGAGGTAACATCACCTGTGTCCCAAGACTGGGAAGCACCCTCTCCTTTGCACAGCAAAGATGCAGGACTTGAAAAAAGGAGAGATAAATCTGGCTATCAGCAGATTCTGTGCTATTTCTCAGCTTTCTACACAACTTACACAGAACAAACTTCTCTACGTCCACTAGTGTTCCTAAATACAATTAGGTCAGTCCCAGGGAGGTTTTTGCTAGCTCCTGGTTTAGATCAGCAGCTATTCTGCCTGGGACTGGGAATGTTCAGGTTGTTTAAATAAAGGTTGTTCTGTGGCCGTGAGTTCTTCCCTGCTTGGTTGGCAGTTCTATGCCCATACTCTGCCCATACTCTATGCCTGGGGTCAGTCACTGTTACATGAAATATTTGCCTCTTGTGGCAGAGCTGGTTGCTGATAGTAGTAACTCATTTCTTATCTAACTCAGTGTTACATTTTAATCACAGTTGGCTGGGAAATAACAGATTACAGGGAGCCACGTATCAGGTTCATGAAGAACAAGTGATAAAGGTTTGTGATTTGTGTTCTGAACACCAGTGGAAATGCACTGAGGGCACTTATTAAACTTGAATTTGCTGCCTATCAAATGCCTTTGACACAATTTCATGTCTGGAAACTGTAGTTATTTCCTAATCAACTGACTGTAATTCTGCCTCTTTTCAAAGGGAAAAGCTGAGAGCTTTGGATGTAATTGCAAAGAAATTCATGGTAGGGAGGTCAAAGTAAAATCACTCTTCAGCAAAGCTGTACTTTGTTATTGTCCTTCCCAGCAGGGTCAGAGATGTATTTAAGATGCTCCAACTTGAGGCTAATTACTCTGGGATTAAAAAGAGCTGTTGTTTTGGTGGGTCATCTCTTGGTACATCCACAACAGAGAAATTGCGTGGGGCCAGGGCTTCCATTCCTTCATAAAACTCTGGTTTGAAAAGTCCCTGCAGAAATGAGAACTGACCAAAAAGCCTATTTTCAACATTGCATTGACATAGATAAATATTTCTGTCAGACACCTGCAAAAAGAAGGAAACTTCTCAGAGAGGTGCAGAACGTAACATAAGGTTGTTGGGTAAATCCTCCAGTGTTTGCCCAAGGCTCTGCTGTTTGCCCAATCTACCACTGCATTTCTGTTTAGAAAGTGGCTACAGTTTGTTTGAGTAGCTAATTGCCAAGTCAGCAAACAGCTGTTATCATGTACAATTTTTTTTTAAGGTTTGTTGTCTAAAAACCATGACAATTCTGACTGCAGGGCAAGGTGGCATTGGGTGGAAAAGGTCCACTTAGCTGGAAGAGGAGAAATTAATAGATAGATCATTAGATGCATCTTATAGTACAGTTCTGGTACAATGGATGTTACTTCTAAACAAAATACGGACTAAGTAAGAAATTATAAGTTCTTTTACAGTATTTTGATGTCAGCTGAAAAGTAAGATTCTGAGGGCTCTTCCACCTGCAGGAGGATTTAGATTTTTCCATCCAGAGCTCTAAAACCAGGGGATGTAGGGAGCCAGCAGTAGCTTTATGGGGTCTTTGGCTGAGGGAGAGGGGTTGGTCCTTCCTCTTTACACCCAGTCCTGGTACCTGCCACACCTTCAGGTCTTCCCCTGCACCCTTCCCTGACCTCATTTACTCTGTGTGTTCATCACCAAACTCACCCCACTCACACCTTTAATGATCAAACACACCCACCTAGAACCCTGGGACAAGTTCATAACTCAGGGAGTGACAGCAGCCTGATGCATAAAATCAAAGTGGTTATTTCAGACCAGGTTATTTTACCCTGCCAAATCACAGACTCTCAGAATGGTTTGGGTTGGCACATGAAAAATCAGCTAACCCAACCTCCCTGCCATGGGCAAGGGCACCTTCCACTAGACCAGATCTGTGGGATTATCCTGTGGGAACTTTCAGGAATATGACCACACAATACTCCCTTTTTTTTCCGCTGCCTTTTTTTAGTTTACTTACAAATTATGATTGGGGTGAGTCACTACAGTATCATCTCATTTTATTAGAAACTGGATTTATGATGTTGTAAAGGCAAGACTGTTTTTCAAGCACCTGCCTACCCAGAACGGGCTGCACTGCCCTAAAATCCTTCTGCAAGGCACCTGAATAGGCAGGTGGTGGGGTCAGCTGTCCCAAATAAGCATCTCTTCCCCGTCTGAGGTGGAGGTGGGAACCTGAGGAGCAAGCAGACAGCTTGGGACAAGAACTGCCTCAGCCACTGAAAGGTGAATTGTTCCTACTCCTGAATCCCCAGCTTTAGGTTTTAATGCTATTTCTGAGCCCTCCTCTTGTGAACTGAGCTTCATTTATGTCCCACATAAGCAGATCCTTTTTATACGTTCAGCTGAGAGCAGGGAGGGCTCAATGCTGAGCTTTGTGGGGAAGTGCAGCCCGTTGTTGGGCTCTTAGGGAGAGCATTAACTCATTACAGCTGAAAGGATCACTCTGAGGAGGAGGGGATGGGTGGGAACTCAGGAAGCCGAGCCAGCTTTCTGTGCTGAGGAAAAACTCCAAGAGCTGTGTGTCCTTGTGATGGTTTGGCATCACTGTTGCCACTGGCACCGGTCCCCATCCTCCCTTTTTTTGCATCTTTTTGTGTTGCACGTGGAGTCCCTGGCACATTTCCCCGGCCGGCTGCGAGCCCTCCTGCTCCTCCCTGCTGCGGGTCCAGAGGATGCTCCAGCCTCACCTTCCCAGAGGGGTGTGACTTGTGCAGGAAGGAGGCTCTCACCATCCCCTGACATGAAAAAACACCCCAAATACACCTGCCATCCATCCTCACCCTTGTCTTCTCATCCTTTCTGTGTTTTCAGCTTGCAAGTTCCCCCTGGGGAAGGACCTGTGGTCTTGTGTGGCCATCAGCATTTTATAGACAATGGAAAAAGAGTATTTTCCAGCCCTATTTACTGAGGCAAAATCGTATCACTGAGCCTCTTGGTGCTGCAGAATTAGTTGAAGTGAAGGGTCTGGAACACCAGGAGCAGCTGAGGGAGCTGGGGAAGGGGCTCAGCCTGGAGAAAAGGAGGCTCAGGGGGGACCTTGTGGCTCTGCACAACTCCCTGACAGGACGTTGTAGCAGTTGTCAGTCTCTCCTCCCCCATAACAAGTGGCAGGGGGAGGACACGGTGTTTAACCTCACATTGTGGGTGTCTCATTCTGTGGTGGTGAAGTTGGCAGTCCTGGAAAACCCCTGTCCTGACAGAGTGGGGGCTCTCACTCTCCCTCTCAGAGGGAGAGGTACTGGGCTATTATTATATTGTTAGATGAGAAAATGTAAAGTGGTTTATTTTTCACAGTGGTGGAAGCTGACAGCTGGGCACCTCAAGAACCCTGGGCTGTTTTATAATGGAAGAAATCCTGTTGGTATTGATACTGTTCCTTTGCCTTCCAGCATGCACATCTCCGAAAGCCAACAAGAATTCTTCAGAATGCTTGATGAAAAAATTGAAAAGGTAAGGCACAGGAATGAAAACATCCATTCTCCCTCAGGGAGGGAAACAGCTTTCCCAGCTCCATGGGGATGACAGTGCCTGCTGCAGCTCTCCATGTTGTTCTCCATGATTTGGAGGGGTCTGGCCCAAGATTACATTTCCAGCTCCTTGGTTAGATAGTTCAAGTGCAAAGAAAACCAGGAAGGTAAAGAGTTGTCAGGAAGTACTGAGAGAATCCTTTGTTTTGTGGGAATGTCACCAGTGTGGGATTAGTGGCAGGTTAACTCAGATGTTCAGGATACACACACTGGATAAAGGTGAACAGCAAAGTGGGATTTTACATCATTGCTGATTTGATCTTTCATTTCACCTCCGTGGGAGACAACTGGAATCTTGATGCTGGGAGTAGCTGGGATACCCCACGAATTTCGTGCTGAATCTCCTTGAAACAGCCACTGGCTTCAAGGGATGGAGTGGCTGCAAGTGTGGCTAGCCCTGCCCCAGGGCTGTGCCAGTGAAATTATGGTGCTGGAGATGTTTTGAAGACGAGGATGAATCCTGGTCTTAGGAGTCAGAATGCTGCTGTGGGTGCATCTTGTATTTGTCCCATATGACACATTTTTTACTCTCTTCTTAAAAAAACAAAAAATATGAAAGCAAAAAAAAGACATAAAGGGGAAGAGTGAAAATGAGGCATTCATTGATTCCTGAGAAGAATATTTCTGTACCCAGTATTTCACAGGGCTAAGATTTTATGTAACCTAATGCACTTAAAAGTAGTATTTCTACATATCCATAATACAGCTGTATGTCCTCTGAATAAATGCATTCACCCTATGAATATTCAGATGCTTTTCCTGGACATCATCATCATCTTCCATAATGTTGAGCACAGAATCTCCAGTGAAATGGATTTTCCAAAGATGTATCTTATCTGCAGACCAGACAATACCATCAGGCTGTATCTCATTATGAATTTTAGTTAATTGTTGTTCCTGAGGTTTGTGGCAGGGCACTAACACCCTCCTTCCCCAGCTACCCTTCTGAGGTGGAGCTGACCCTGTCTCCTGTGTTTGGAGCTGTTTGGATCCACTTTGAGATGTTCCCAGGTGATCTCCAGGGCTAATTTATCTTGGGGATAATTTATCATTGGGATCAGGAGATTGTCTGCTTAGAGGAAATCCACAGTTTATCTGTCAGAGAGACCAAGCTGCTGACAGCTGATGGGATTGGCAGGAGTTAATGCACAGCTGAATGTGGGATTTGTGTTCCCTGGGGACCCCCTGTGCCTGAGGAAATAGTCTTCATTAGAGAAGTTTTGGGATTTTAATTCATCTCTGTTCGCAGCACATTGTTTTTCTAGGTGTTGCCACAAATGCCAGGAAGATTGGAAAATATGAGGGGTTTTGTCTGGTCCTTAAAATAGAATTTTCAGTCCCTTCTCCAGGGGAGATGGAGGACAGCAGTTGAACATTTAGAAGAGCTGCATCAGTGAGCAGCTCAGTGGATGTGGATGTGTGGGGGGTGTTGCCTGTGGCTGGAGAGGTCCCAAACCTGGTTCTGGTGTTCCCGTGGTCACCGTGGCTGCTGGATTTGTGCTGGAGATGCTTCTCAGTGGGCTGTGCTGCAGAAACCCCAGTCAGGAGCAAAACACCTCAGCTCCACTGAGAGCCTGAGGGCTGCTGGGTCACCAAATCCACATGACTGACACCAGCTCTGACGTGTGAGCATTGGGCAGGAGCATTACACGAGTGCTTGGACCTGGCACAGCCATGGCATGGACAGGGAGGGCAGCTGAAATAAAACTCCTGCAGCCAGAGTGTGAAATGGAAAGAACACAGGCTGGTGTTTTGTCAGCTGCAAACAGGAAATGTTTGTGAGTCGTGGAGATCAAAACAAGCCTTACTGAAACAGTCTGGAGAGTTTCTCTGGAAGTCTTGTCCCCAGCAGCCCATTCCTGGCTGCCCCTGCAGAGCTCCACTGCCTCCTGCAAATGTCACCCAAAGGTAAAAAACAGAATGTCATGAAGCATGGAGCTTCTGCCTACCAAAATTCAGTGTCAAAACACTGTGAGTTGTTCAGAGGGGGACATCTGCTCTGTCTGTGAGTGAGTCTGTCCCTGCTTCAGGAGCTGGAGCTGAACTGCCTGTGATGGTGGTAATGCCATTCAAAGGGTTTTCTGGAAGGAAGAAACACTGGAATGAGGGCTGGGGTAGGACTGGCTGAGAATACGGAAGTCAGTCTCGAACGTAGGCTTAGATATTGGTTCTGCTGGAGTCAACCCAGTCCTCTCAGAAACACCAGAATTTGAGGTAAAAATACTCCCAGAGCTGATGAGAAGCCAGAGTTACAGGTTAGATGAGAGACTGGGGGCAGCTGGAGAGAGCTGAGCAGTGGACAGCACAAGTTACTTGTAATATCACAGACTATCCTGAGCTGGCAGAGACCCACAAGGACCACGGAGTCCAACTCACAGGACAACCCCAGGAATGCCACCATGTGCCTAGAAGTGTTGTGCAAACACTTCCTGACCTGTGGCAGAGGAGAGGAGAGAAGAGGGGAAGGCCAAGGACCTGTGTGCAGCACGAGGCCCTGAGTTGGTGTCACAACAGGCTCAGAAATGTTCCCAACATCTGCCAGCAGCTGCAGCGAGTCCTCCTGGAGCGTCCCACTTGCTGAGGTTACTGTGAGCAGAGTCACAGGCTTTGCTTTGGGAGACAAAAAGCACCTGTTCCAGAGTGAGGGGGAAATGGAGCAGAGACAGGCAGTGGGAAGGAGGCAGCTCATCTGCTGTCAGCCTTATCATCATTTATTGAAAATCAGCCTGAAATCACAGTAATGTATTCCAGTGGAGGATGAGCAACAGGTAATAGCAGCAATTAAGCTTGAGGAGAGCGTTCCCCGGAGTAAATTAGAAAGATGTGGGTCAGGAGTACAAGTGATTTGCTTGACCTGAGAGATGAAGGCAGAAATACACAGAAAATGTGGCTTTGGAAACCAGAGAAGGAAGCAGAGAGTGACTGCACACTCCTCCTAAAGGAAACACTGCAGCTGCTGGGTAAATCTGAGATCTGCTGTGCCCAGCAGAGGAGAAATGGGCTCCACTGGCTGCAGCTGGGACTGGGACAACCACTGCACTCCCATGGTGGGATAAATCTGGTTTTGAACTATCAGCTCTGATTAAGGAGATAGAAACATGTCCTGGTATCAGGCCATTTGTGTTGGTATTCAGGCAAGTCAATTAATGACCTGGATTCTCTCCAGTCTAGTAGAGCAAGGACTAAGTTAGTCAGATGTTGCATTTGGTCTCAAAAAGATTGGCTGTGAAACACACAATGAAGAATTAACTGTGTCTCTCCTAAAGTTTCTCCAGCCTTTTTTTTTCTTCTTCTTTCTACATCTCAAATTTATTTGGACCCTGATTCCACAGGGCTCCATGCAAATTCCACATTACCCCCTGAAAAGAAATGCCAGCATAGGAAGGACATAGTCCTGTTGCTGGAGAGGGACGTGGGACAAAGGCCTGGAATACCATTTGACAAGGGGGAATGGCATTCCACTGCCAGAGGACAGGGTTGGATGAGATATTGGGAAGAAATTAATGACTGTGAGGACAGTGAGGTCCTGGCACAGGGTACCCAGAGAAGCTGTGGCTGCCCCTGGATCCCTGGAAGTGTCCAAGGCCAGGCTGGATGGGGCTTGGAGCAAGCTGGGATAGTGGAAGGTGTCCCTGCCCATGGCAGGGGTGGCACTGGATGAGCTTTAAGGATCCTTCCCACCCAAGCCCTTCTGAGATTCTGTGAATTGCACGGGGTGGCTCAGAGCAGAGCTGATCCTGGGCACAGCCCTGCAGGCTCAAGTGCATTGCCTTGAAGGGGCCCTGTCCCAGCAGGGCTTGCATGAAATAAATAGAAATAAAAATTAAAAGCTGTAACATACAAAGTGTTGACTGTGGAAAATTTACCCATGTAGTGCTTGCTAGCAAAAACATCTTGATGATGGCTGTCCTGGAAAATGGTTGGAAAAACAACTGCTGTCTCTGAATCCTGCATGGAGCAGTACAGTGATCTGGAGGATCAGTTCCTGGGATTATATTTAGGGATTGTAACCCCACAAGAGAAGCACCACTGGCTTTGTGTTTCAAAAGGGACCATGGCAAAACAATCCTAGGAGACTATACCTGAGAAAAACCATCACTGGTTCCATCATCATAAACTGTCGCCTACATGGCTGCAGTGGTTTGTAACAAATAATCACCATGCAAACATGCTCATGGACAAAAACGGGATTAAAAAATGTGAAGGTGTGTTGCTGTGAACTCTGATGGGTACCCCGAGCCTGGGACATGGTGCTGCCACCCCCACGGGGATGTCACCGTGACTCAGCTCGGTCTCCACCAGCGCTGGTGTCGGGGTGGGCATGCAGGGATTTCTCCTCCAGGGATTTCTCCTCCAGCCCACTCACGGCCCCCGGGAGCTGGTGGGAGAATACCCGGCCCATGGGAAGGATGTCTGGCAGCAGCTCCCTGTATCCCTCGTTAGTAACACTGGGCATGGGAGCGGGGAGTGGGCACAAAGCAGCGCCTTGTATGGGATGGAGGGAGTGCCCTTGGGAAGGGCTGCCAACCCCGTATGCGAGGGCACAGTGATCAGGCTGAAACTCATTAGCAAAGTGGATTGCTCTTAATGACTCCATTGATTTTTTTTTTTCCCCCTAACAAAATGAGAAACGGACAAAAAATTAGCACAGTATACAATGATTTAGTGCCGCCTCCCGGCATTTTCCTCCCGTGCTTTCTGCGAGCGCTGTAAACAAAAGCAGGCTGATGAAAAGGGTTCCCAGCGCCGAGCGGGGCGGGGGCTGCCCAGCCGGGCCCCTCAAAGGGACCACTGTGTGCCCAGCAACCCGCAGGAGAAAGGGCTGCTTCCTGCTCTGCCTCCCCTGCCTCCTTTTCCTGCCCTCCCACCTCTCCCTCCCCTTCCTTCTCTCCCTCCCCTGCTTCCCCTCCATCCTCATCCTCTCGTCCCTGCTCTGCCTGGCCCTGTCCTGGCACAAGGGGCCATTGAGCCCCGCGGTGTTGTTTATTGGCCTGTCACCCACACAATGGGGAAAAGGCCTTTTTCCTGCCATTTTTTTTCTTTCTCTTTTTGTTCCCTATAAAAGGATATCATGAGCCGTGATGCATCCCCTGGAGGGGCATCAGGAGGGGAGCACTTTGAAGGTGCAGCAAGGGGAGGGATGAGGGATGAGCCCTTCTGGTTCAGGCAGCAGGAAAAGAACATCAGGCTGCTTTTTAATTTACCTTAAATTCACTCGCTCATTTGGAAATACTCATGGTGTTCTGTGGACGTCTGCAAAAGCTGACAGTTGGATTTTGAAACTGCAGAGGTGGGAGATGGGATTCCTCAGGAATTAGCTGGACTTGGAGGCACATATTACACTTCTCATCTGCCTCAACATAGTTCATTTACACTTTGAATTGTGAGGAAAATTAATCCACAAACACCAGAGGTTTATGTCCAAAAAGGAGACAGAAGAGTCCTGTGACTTCATTCGAATAAAGGGAGAGGCCGTGGGGCTTTTCCCCTGGGATCTCTCAAATTTTGGAGGACACAGCCTCCCTTTTATCCTGATTTCCCAACCACATGTCCCTCTCTCTTTCCCCGTTGGCTGAGGCATTTGAGAGGTACAGACTTCCCATAACACCTAATACCTAAGACCCCCCTCTAATGTATAATCTCCCTCTTTGTCCTTGCCTTGTGTCAGTGGAATTCCTTATGGAATTTTATGGTTCTCATTGTTCCTTTCATCTTCCAGTATTCAGTTTTATTTATCAGCAGACGCATGGTTTGTTTGTAAATGCAAATCTCCCTCATTCCATTCATCAATCAGTGGAATCCTCCCCATTGTTTCTTTTAACTCTCAATGCCAGTTTTATCTACCAGCAAACCCCAGTTTATTTGTAAAGACAAGTTCCTCATTCCTTTCACAATCATTAAAACTTCTCAGAATTCACAGAATTGGAGGGGGCCCACAAGAATCATTGAGTCCAGCTCCTGAGTGAATGGCCCATGCAGGGATTGAACCCACAACTCACTTAATCCATGGGTGGCCCATACATTCCTGTTAGTAGTCACCTGCTCTGTGCCTCTGGCTCCTCTGGATGCAGGAGCCTGCTCCCCTGGACAGGATTTGACTGGCACTCATGGAATCACAGAATCAGAGAGTGGTTTGGGTTGGAAGGGACTTTAAAAGGCCACCTGGTCCAAGCCCTGCATCGGGCAGTGTCCAGGAACCACTAGAGCAGTGTGGTTTCTGCAGGCTCTTAGCTGACCATTTCCCATGAGATGTTCCCACCAGGATACCTGCCCATCTCAGGCACAGCAGCCTCTCACTGATCAAGGGATCATCTCCTCCAGCATCTGTCAAACATCCTCTGAAACAAACAGTGGGTCAAAAATGGATGTTTTAAAGTATTTTACTGGATTGGTGCTGAAGCTGCCTTTCCTCTGGCAGCAGGGAGTGGCAGCTCCCTGCCCCTCTGCCCAAGGAGCACCAAAGACACAACCCTTGTCTTGGATTTCTGGTGCAGCAGGGAGGGCTGTGCCAACAGGGCACTTCATTCCTTCTGTGATCTTCCTGAGCAGTGCTGACCTTGCATTTGGGGAGTGCCCTTCATTCCAGAGCTCTGTTGGGCACCATCGGGACTCAGCGCAGTCTGGGCATCGCTTGAGCTGCTCAGGTCACCAACAGGACACAGATGTGGCCCTGTCCCCAGCAGTGTGCAGATGGAAGTGACGTGTCTGAAAGGATCAGCCCAGCTCCCTGTGGCCTTCAGGCCCTGCTGGGAGATGGTGTGGCCATGCCATGGCTGGGACTTGCTCAGCACATTGGTTTGAAGCAGTTCCTTGGCATCCATTTGAGAACAGATGCACTTGGCAGCCATGGAGCAAACCCAGCAGAAGAACAGCAGGAGGAAGGAGTAGGAGGGGGAAAGTGCAGGATGGCTCTTCTGTCAGATTTGGGTCTGCTTGAGGCTTTAATAGCAGTGGTGGCCACCAGTGGGGAATGCTGGGCTATGAGGCTCCCTCTTGAGCATGCCCTGAGTCATCCCTCAGTCACTGCTGCTGCCTTTCACAGCTCTGGAGCATTTTGGACAAAGCCTTTGTCACCACCAGCTCCATCTTCTGGATTTGTTCAAATGTGGTCCCTGGCCTGGAGAAAACCGACAGATTTGTGCTTCACTGCAAAGAATTTCAGGGCTTCTTCTTTTTGAGTCACAGCTTTTAGTTCAAAAAATGCAGCTTCTTTTCCTTTTTTTCTAGGTCAGTGATGGCTGAGTCAGAATTTGGGCTGATGAGTCTCTTGGGTGTTGTTTTAACGTACTTAGAAAACCCTTCTGCTCTCAGTGCTGAGCCACAGGGAGTTCTCAGAGCACTGCACATTCCTGGGTCTGGGCTCCAGCAAAGCCAGCTCTGCAGTCCCATCATCAGCACTGGGATTTTCACTGCAGAGATGTTTTGGAGCCTTTATTCCTGGTGTGCAGCCCAGCTGTGTCCCAAATAAACTGATTGCTGTTAAGAAACATCTCTCCCTTTTTTTTATTTTATTTTATCATTGTGGCTCTCCTCCTTCTGCAAGTGCTCAGGTGATAGACCCAGCATACAGGAACAATGGGAAATAGTCCAGAGGTTGAGATTTTGGGTCCTGCATTTGAGGCACTTGTTCGATGCAAGATACCCTGCGTGGCTTGTCCTGAACAGCTCAGCTCCAGCTGGTTTTGTGCAGGGAAAAAAGGACAGTGGCTCCCAGTGGGTCCTTTCTTGCTGCTCTGCTAGAACTGGGTAGGGAGGGACAGGATTTATCTTCTCCAGACCATCCCAAGGGGAATACCCAGAGAGATGCTGCTCCACACCTGTGTTTGGGATGGGATAGAACATGGCTGGTCTGATAAGAAATCCACGTTCTGTGAAGCTTATGCTGAATCCCCCATAGTATAAGCATAATTTCAATACAAATGGTATCTTTTGCTCTGGGGTTAAACTCTTGCTGGGGTTATCAGATGAGGGACTCTTGTTCACAGCAGCTGCCTTGTGTTGCTCATAGGATTATGTGCTTTGTTGCTTTTGCCTCAGAGATTATCCTTCCACAAGAGATCTCGGGGCTGTGTCCATCAAGGTGGATCTTTACATAAAGCAGTTTTGTAAATCAGTTTGTTGGACCCCCCCTGGAACCCCGTATATGGGTGATGACATTTATGAGATTAACAGTGACAGAAAGGGAAAAGTCTTCTATCCTCGTTTCCTGCAAATTCCCTGTGTCTGAAGTTTCTACCCACCTCTGAACTTAAACCCCCCAAGTTCAGAGAACTGGTCTGGGTTCCCTGGGTTTATCCCTGTGTTTATCCCCGTGTGCTGTCTTCATGTACCAACTGCCTGGCCTTTGTCCCTGCAGGGCCGTGACTACTGTTCAGAGGAGGAGGATGTCACATAGTGCCAGCTCTGCGCTCGCCCCGGGAGCACCTCCAGTGTAAATAGATCCAACCCAGCCTTCTGGATACAACCTTCGGGACGTCTGCTCGAGTGAACAGCACTCCATAACAGAAGAAGACCATTTCCACATTATATGCTCCATTCAGTTACAGTGTTTCCTAATGAACACGTGAGGAATATTGCTAAGAACTCGTAAGGAACAGTTTTTGTTGCTGCTAGTTAAAACTTGTTGCAACTTCTCACTTTTTTCTGTGTCCAGATACGCAGCAAATCCTTAAAAGTTAATCCAAAAGACGTTGTTGATGATTTTATTGAGGCTTCTGGCCTGTTTTCTATCAGATGAGGTAGTGTTATACCAAGCTTCCATAAGTGAACATCCAAGCATCTAAGAAACACCCCCTGAGCTGTGTGTCCGTCCGTGGTGGGGCCGGAGTGCTTGTTAGTGCTGGTGATTCCAAGCTTTGGAGATGGGATGTTTTTGCCATGGCAGGCCTTGTTCCTCAGCTGAGAAGAAGCTGAGAAACTATTATCCATTAAAAGCATGTTATCACTGAAATACTGGAAGTGATACAGGAGCAGGAACTTGTATTTTAAGAGGAAAAAAGTTTCATTTAAAAGGTATCTTAATCAAGGACTAAGCTTGCAGTATTGGCTTTGCTGAGCACGAATGGGAGTGTGATCACAATCATTTTGAATCTCTTTTTTTCTAAGAAAATAAACATTTTACTGTTTTTATGTATTCTTGTCTTTTACCATTCCTACAACACGATGTATTAAGAGTCTGGGGACAAGGAAGACCAAACCTCTCCTCTGCCTTGATGTGTCCTGTGGATCTGATCTCTTAAAGCAGCTCTGTGCCAACTGGGGGAATCTGTTGTGTGTCCTGTAGAGTTTATTTTTCCATATTAAATGGAGAGGATATTACCTTCTCAAAAGCAGATGTAATATTTTTAACAAATGCTGTCACGAGTTAAAAAAAAAAAAAGGAAAAAAATACAGCTTTTGTATTTATTATTTCAAAGAAGGTTGTTACCTGTGCTGATATTTCTTCCAGCTTTGATGCCATACGAGGGCAGGGTTTGCACTGCATCCACTGAAGCTTTGTCAGTGTAGTTTGCTGTCATTGTGTTGATTTCATTTGTGGGATGGGTGTGGACCAGACTGGGGGTGCATTAACAGCATCTCTTGGGATGTGGCTGACACCTGAGTGGGGCACTCAGCTGAAATATTGGAAATTTTTCACTGGGCTTTCTGAAAATCAGATCCCTCTAAAGGATCAAAGCCCCTCAAATATCACCTGAGACCTCTGCAGATCCCTAAGTTATTGCTGAATTTCTTGACTAAAGAGGTTTCCCTGAATGTTTGCTCTGAGTGGGGCTGGACAGCCCACACCAGATTTCATTCCCCATCAGTGCTGTGCTGTACCTGGAGTATCTCCAGAAACCCCCAGCTCCCTCCTGCTGCCATCCCTGCACTGGATTTACCTTTGGGTTTTGGGCAGGGGATGAGCAGGGGGGTCAGACCTGGGAGTTGCTCCTGTTCCCGAAGGGCTGGATGTGAGCCCATGCAGCTGGAGCAGCTTTCCAAGCAGCAGCTGTGAGGCTGCAAATCAACTGATTTCCTAAAGGTGGAAGCTATTTCTGAGCTCTGCAGGCTCTCCAGGCCCCTGGTCCTCTGGCAGCCTCAATCTGAGCCCAGTGGTTTCTGTATTCCAGGATTCAGGCAACTCAAGAGCTTCAACAGCTTCCCCTATAAAAGCTCAATGTCAGGGTCCTCTATGGCATATTCAGCTTTATCCTATTCATGGCCAAAACCCACCAGCCAGCTCTGATTTCCCTAAATCCTTGCTCATTTGAGCAGCTGCATTGGCCAGGCAGCCCCTCCCAAATATCCTGCCCCCCTGGAGGTGAAGTTTCTCTGCCTCCCTGCCATCACATCGCTGTTCCTGGGTCTGTGGCATCTCTCAGTGCTACAGAGCTGTTGGGTTCGTGATGAATTCTTCAAGGTGATGTCTCTCTCCTCCTGGATATGATTTTTTTCCATAATTTATGCCAGCTCTTGAGCAGGTGACTATGCTTGGGAGAGTCAAGAGACTGTGCATTTCAATTATTTAAAACACTTTAATTAATAAAGAGTCCTGGGGCCAGGTCCCACAAACCCTTCTCTGCAAAGCACTTTGGAAAGCTTCCACAGTGGCACAGGACTGATGGGGTTAGGTCTGTTCTTCTGAAACATTTCCTTCTCCAGCTGCTGAACATCATGTGTGCAAATGTCCTCCACACAAACACTGTGTTGGACACATTGTGGTCTTTCAGCCATCTCTTTGTTTTAATAATTCTTTTATTTCATATTTTCCTTGCTGCTGCTGCTGGGACTGGAGACCTGTGCTTTGGTGGACGTTTTGTGAGAGAGGAAAAGCAATTCCCATCTTACCTGTGCTCATATTCCAACCAGCAGCAGTTGCTTTAGACTTGTGGATGAATTACAGCCTCCCTGCTCGACCTGTGGATGGATTTGTGAAGGCCTGGGTGGGCTGTGGTGCTGCTGGCTGGGAGGCACCAGGGTGGGCAGGAGGTTTGGAGCCTGCTGTAATTCTTCCACCTTTGCAAAATCCTGTCAGATTTTGGTAGAAGTCTAAATACACGTGGCAGCTGAAGGTCTGTAATAATATAATTAGATTACTGTGACTGAGAAGGCATCTGTCCTTGGAGCCCTACCTGCCCATTGCTTTGCTCTGCTCAAATACATTCAGCAGCATGGAAAAGAGGAGGGTGGGAAGAGAAGGAAAACTGCACCTGTCAGGTGTGTTTTGCTTGGCTGTAAATGGGATTTCAAGGTTCCTCTCAAAAGAAGTGCCAGGGAAGTGATTTGAGGCCCAAACTTCTCTTTAGGAGGCTGATGCAGTATTTCCTAAGCTCCACATCATATTCTGGGATCTTGGAGAAGATTGTGGTGAAGGGGTTTTGCAAATCAACCTTCTTCCATTGAAGTGCTGTTTCCTTTGTCCAGAGCCCTTTGAGTGGTGCTGGTTTTCCTCCTTGGAGCCTGCCCCAAGCACTGGGAGGGGAACTGGGGAGCTGCTACCCATCCCAGGCCCAGCCTTGGGCCATGTTGTATCTCTTGTTTAATTACTGGGAGTTCACCTGTGCCCCCTGCCAGCCCCTTCCACCCCTCCATTAACATGAATTTCTTCCCTTACATTCAGTCAGAGCTTTGGTTCTTTTGAATTAGGTCTCCCTGCCAGGATCCAGCAGAGCCATCTCTGTGTCCTCCCCTGCCACAAGCCCTTTGTGGCCATGGATGGGCTGCACAGCTCCAGGCTGACTCACTGCACCTCTCCAAACCCTTGTAAACAGCAGCAGCAGCAGCAGCAGCACTTGTAACAAGAGGTGAAATCTTCATCCCAGACAATCCCAGCTCTGGCCTCAGCAGCTGGAGGGTGCCCAGTGCTGCCACGGCTGTCAGGGAGAGATCAGCAGCATCCCAGGATTTTTTGTGGTGTGCCTCTTTCTTGCTGTGAGAGCACCCAGGCTGATGACTGGCCCCAGAGCACAACAGGTATTTAAACTCTGGATGATGAGACAGGAGCCAAGGGGTCAATGAAGCACCAGGTGTTGGAACTCCGAGAACATCGCCGTCGTCACACAAGAATCAGCCTGGAGATAAATATTCTGTTCTCAGCTATTTCGGTTTTACCAGGTCTGTAAAACAGTAATTTCCTGCCACTTTCATTTTAAAGTTAGCAATGACTCAACTCCAGATCAGCCTGGCTGACATGCCAGACCTTCAGGATAGGAGAGGCTGGGTTATGTGTATCCCTGTCAAAGAGCAAATGTCATGTGGGCTTTGCACAAAAAGGATGGTTTCCAGTTCCACCATGCTGGTGGGGCACTGGCACAGGGTGCCCAGAGAAGCTGTGGCTGCCCCTGGATCCCTGGAAATGTCCAAGGCCAGGCTGAACA
The DNA here is from genome assembly GCA_034509425.1 of Eopsaltria australis. NCBI lineage: Eukaryota > Metazoa > Chordata > Aves > Passeriformes > Petroicidae > Eopsaltria > Eopsaltria australis. Next base: position 87,826 of record JAVTVJ010000319.1, on the reverse strand, counting down.
GGGCTTGGAGCACCCTGGGCTAGTGGAATGTGTCCCTGCCCATGGCAGGGGGGAACCTTGTTCCAGATTGCCCATGGAATAAGATGATTTTTAAGGTCCCTTCCAGTCCAAACCATTCTGGGATTCCATGACTAGAAAACCAGTGCCCCAACTCGGGTCCTTTGTGGGGTGTTGAGGAGTCTGAGCAACATCCCCTGTGCCAAAGAAGCTTTTACCTGCCTGGGGCAGACCCAGCCCAGGGGGGAAGTAATGGCACTTGCACTCTAGGATATCAAAAGCTTTTGTCTCAGCCAAGGTCACTGTGTGGTACAGGCAATTTTTAGGGTGTTCACTGAGAAAGCACAGATTTATGGCACTTCCTGCCAATATGGCTTTATAGAATATGCTTTTGGGGGAACTGAACACTGCAAGATCCTGCTTTGGGTCCTGGTACTGCTGGGCAACTCCTCTGTTTAATTTAATTCTGTAGGTGCTTGGGGAAGAGGAGACAGGAAATGCAGGGATGGCTTTGGAAGGGCACCTTATCTGCTTTGTTGTTGGGGAGATCAGACATCCAAAAAGTTGGGTAAGCAGTGAGTGAAATTCCTGTTACTGTGCTCTTGTGGCAAAGGGAAAGAAGCCCCAGCTCAGGGGGCTGCCAGATGGGAAAGTTGTTAGAACTCAAAGATTTTCACATCTTTGCTTTTTTAAAATAAATACTATTTTCTTTCAATTTAGCTGCATACGTCTACCCGTGACATCCAGGGAAATGCTGACTTTGAGTATGAAGATGGGAGAGTCACCATCATCATCATCATCATCCTCCTCAGGATTATCATCTTTATCATCAACACGTGTGGGACTGTGAACCTCCTTCGTAAAAGCCAACTCCAGCCTCACGGACACCCGTGGCAGCAGAAGGAGAAGCCTGTGATTCTTCCCTCTTGAAATGATTCCCTTTCTCCACCCTGCTGCTCTGCCATCCCAGATGGAGCCTGATACCCTGGAGCAAGCATCCTTCACCCCTTTAGAACGCCCCCCCTAAAGCCTTTGAGGTGCGAGTTCAACGGAAAATTTATATTTTTAATTCTTCTAATATATACATGTATTAAATTAAATTTTGAGACAAGAAGTTCTGAAGAGCAGTTGCTGTGAGAAGCTAGAAAGCTCTGTGTGGGAACGGAGCATGTTCCTGGGGTTTTGGCATTCTGCTTTTGTGTCTATTAATAATCCCCCGGAGTGAGTCATATGGAGCTGCATTTATTCACTGACTCGGAGAGAGCTGCTACCCAAAATAGCAGCTCTGTAAATTTTTATGATGCTGTAATGCCAGTGCAGTGAAGATTGACATCATTTGAGGGAGATGCTCCAGCCTGGCAGTCAGAGAACCCGTGTCCTGCCCCACAAGGAACGTGGGGAGCCACGTGCTGCATTACATAAAAGTGCTGGAGAGCCAGCACAGAGCGAAGATGCCTTTGCTCTCCTCACCTGTGCATCTTTTGCCCGGATTTTTCCCCCTTTAGGCCTTTCTAAGCCTTCTGTGCTCATTTTCTTCAATCATGAGAAGCACTGGGCCAGAGGATGATGAGGAAATGGCTTTTGCTGCAGAGGGCAGCCTCAAGCACACCTCAGACCATCAACTTGCCTGCCAGGAGGTCCGTAGGGAAATCCTGAAATGCATCAAATTCAGCACCACCAGCTCATCCTTTTTCTCACCCACGTTGCTCCTCTGTGTCCCTTCCTGAACCCCTGAGCATCCCCTGAGCCAAGGCCTGTGCCCAAAATCTGCCTGCTCCTTCCCAGCCCGGTGTTCCTGACTGATGGCAGGCCCAGGCAAAGGGCAGAGAAGTGCTGGGGTAGGATTTGGGTTGGGTTTTTTAGGGATGAATCTGGTTTTCTGAATTGCTTCTCATTCTCTGCCCTGCACTGCTGCCATCAGGTCTACCCTGGAGTGGCAGCCAGTGGGGCATCCAAGACATCCTGGGGTGGCCCCACTGCTCCCCAAAAGCACCTGTGGGTACCAGTGAGTACCACACAGACTTTTTGGCACAATTTTGGCTAAAATGCCTCTGTGGGGGTCCCAGCCCATCACTCTGCACTCTCTACCAAAGCATTTGGGAAGATGAATTTGCCCGTGCTGGGCATTAATAACCTGGGGGAACTTTCCCCAGTCAACAGTGTTTTACAGGCTCCATTCCAAATGGAAATGTTTATTAACATCACCTTTTCATGGAGTACTTTGGGATAAAATGGAACTCCTGCCACAGCAGCTTTGAGCTGATGTGACTGACAGGATGAGCAGCAGCTGTGGCTGAATTTCAGTCCTTTGGGTGAAGGGTGTCACATCTTCGGGTGACCTTCATGGAAAATGGAAATGTGACAGTTGAGCAACAGGCCCTCAATACAACCATTGGCATAAATTAATAAATACAGTTTTAACAGGAGGGGTGAGGGCTTGGTGCCACCATGCCTCCCTTGTCCTTCAGGCATCCATCCAGGCAAGGAGCATTCCAGGGGAGTGGGAGGGTGAGGAACCTGTTCAGAGCCAGAAATAAACACCTCAATAGTTCTGATTTCTTGTTATAAAAGGAATACAGGGAGGGGCATAGCCCACCCCTGGCTGTCAATTCTGTGTTTTATTTTTGCCTTTGAAGCAATCACATCCCTCTGGCTGCCCCTGAACTGGGTGCAGGACACTTGCAGAGTGTCCCTTGTTCCTTGGAGGAGGCAGAAAGGGCCTTTACTCCAAAATACTCTAGACCCTAAGTCCTGATGTTCCCAGAACATAGGAGACAGTAGGTTAAAGGAATTAAGCACTTCCCTAGCAAGGCTGGTAATGGTTTCTACTTCGTATCATAAACACTGCTCAGCACTCGAACAAGGACTTGAATTCAGGACTCCTGCATCTTAATCCTAATTTCCTTAATCCTAACTTCCAGACAGGAAAAATTTATAGGAATAGAGGTGGTGGAGGAGAGCTTGTAATAGAGGAAAGAGGAGGGATACAGCCCTCCAAGACTCACCTCATCAGGCAGCAGGAGCAGCAGTCAAAATGAACTTTTGAGGGTCTGGATTCTGGATTTTAAAAATATAACAACGCCCAAGTCATAGAGAAGAGAGGTTGAAATAGTCCAATTAGATCTGGTTGCTGAGAGCCTGTCCAGTTTCAATTCTAGACTGAAAATGTGGTGTTTGGGTTATTGCAATACCTCTGGGTTCAGCCAACCTCCCAGGGAAAAATTCCAGGCTTCTCCAGGGTGGCAGCCAGGACCATGCTCCATCCCCTCACCAACGCTGCCAAGGAAGGATTGCTGTGACTGCCTTGCTGAAAATGACAGCGAGCAGCAATGCAGAAATGAGCAGCAGTTCAGCACAGCTTGACCAGAATATTTACATTTTATTAAATCTTTACAATCAGCAGTTATAATCAAGTACACAATTATGTACATGGATTATGTACATTTTAGCCCAGACTTTACATCACAGTACATAGTTGCCCTTAGAAATATTGTGTACACTTATCACCAGAGAGTAAAACCCAACAACAGTGTTACAGCACCTGTTATTAGACATCTTCCATAAGAAAATATACGGCTGTAAATTGGTCTGGCTAAAAAAAAAAACAAACAAACCAAAAATCTTATAAAATCTGAACATACAATTTTCATTCACAGAATGGTTTGTTTTCTATGTTCTGACTGATGCCTGTTGCATAAGATGTCCTGTTTTTCACCTCTCAACACACACTCATTGGTGTCTACTCAGGGACACTGGCAGGAGGAGAAGAACCAGAGCTGGGCTCAAACTTCATTAAGAAACAATAAATGTAAACAATTAAGAAGATTCCTCTAAGATCAAATGAGAAATTAATTGGCTGATCTGAATTACATGGCATGGAATAAGTGCTAGCTGCAGCTGTGATTCCTGAATTCTTCAGTGTCAATACCATACAGAGAAATGCACAATGCTATACACAAAGGGTGATTCCTGATTAATGATCTATGAGCAATATTCCATATGCAGGGAGCAGACTTCCAAACATTTAGGAAGAACACTCTCTCCCTTTTCCAAAAGGGTTTTTCTTTTTGATGAATACATTCTTTTTGCTTTTTAAGATGACAGTAACAGAAAACTGAATTCTTTCCAGAGTGATATGAACAGGTTAAACTAAAGCCTATGTCCTCAATAAGGAAATACAAAGTGAAAATAACCTGAATAAAACTCTCCCCCCAATTTAATCCTCTTTCCCAAAAGGTCAACCTTGCCTGATTCAGTTCTGTAAACAAAGCTATGGCTCTTGTGATGGTTTCAAAGGTGACACAGAACTAAATGAAACAAAAACCACTCCAAAAGGAAGGAGGCAACAGTTATCTGAGGTAGGCCACCACCAAAATGCTGCCCCCTAAACCCATATGGAGTTCTGGGATCCCTGAAAAGGTAATGCCTGCTGCTCTACTAACAGGTGTGGACAAAGCAGTTACTAAAAATGAGCTGGTGATGGCAAGGAAAGTTAACCTTGTAACAAAATTTGACATCTACACCTAACATCTGCAAGTAAAAAAAAACCCTCTAGCTGCTATACGGAGATAGTAATGACCAGAGGCCTCTAGGATATAAAAATAACTCTATTTCCACCAAAAGAGCTACCAAGAAGGAAGATGATGTCCATGTCAAAAAGCATGGAAACAAAGATGCTCCTGTTGTGGCACTGAGCACTGACAGATCAACAGAATTCTCTGAGTGGAAACATTTGATCTGCACCTCATGGTTTGATCCTGCACTTGGCCATGTCCTGGCACTCCCAGGATTCCAAGGAACCAAGGACACTTACAAGGCTCCCATGGTCAAATGCTTTCTATGAACTCATGTAACAAAAGCCATAAATAAAAACATTCCCAACTGAAAAGCCCCAGCTGCTTCAACTTCAAACCTCCAGACAGTTATTTGTGCAAAGGAATGACAACTCCATTTAAAAGCTAATTTCTTTCAAAGGACACTTATTCACTATTCCTCCTCAAATTCCCTCCTACCCTGGTGATTTAAACTTCTGGATGGTATTTGGATGGACTGCCATGCTCTCAAAAGGTGCCTGTGCATTCTGAGACTTTTGAAAGCAAGTGTGGCTGAGTACAAGGATCCAACATGGTGTGGGATTGCTCTGCTCACTGTACAGAGTATAAATACAGAGTATGGCTGTGCTAATTAACAACTGCATATACAGCACATGTAATTTCACCAGCTAAATCAAAGGTGCAGTCCAGAGTGGGGCATCCTATTTATTTACTCCACTGCAATGATGAACATAAACCTGCATTTTTAGCCTGGTGCAGCATATAGGCAGTGTTCATTTAGTCTTTAATATAAAACCTTTTTTTGAACCACAATTCACTAAAAGCAGTTTATATAAATCAAGTTAATTAGTTTTTGGCAGTTTCTTTGGACACAGTCAAAATACCTCTATGTTGTTTAAACTTCCCCATTTTTACTTAAATATAATGGGGATAACAAATTAGGACTCCCACTTACCTGTAACAAACTCCAGAGCCTGGAATAACACCCCTGGACTTTAAACTATCGACCCAACAGTCAGAATTGTTGCCCTTCCCCACTGGCACTGGCCTCCCTGCCTGAAACACCACATACATGAGTTGCATATAAAAGGAACAATGGAGTCAAACTTGTAGAAAAAGAAGGTTTTGTTACAGCTGATGGAACTGTGTCCTGTCAGAGACTGTTTCATATCTCAGGGCAGATTGGAGTTTTTTGACCTGGGAGGCCAAGGCAAACACCTGGGACTCAACACCTGCCTTGTCTGCTCCCCCTCAGCCTCCAGCAGGACCTTCCCATACCTTTCCCTGGTGGCCCCACAGCTGGCCCAGCCTCCCTGATGGGACCTACTCACTCTTTGCCTTTGATTTGTACAATTCCTCCAGCTGGGAGTGGAGCAGGAGGGAAACTCCCAGGTCCCTGTGTGGTTCCTCGTGGTAAGGAGTGCAAGGAGTGATGAGCAGCACTGTGATATGTCAGACAAAACCAGACTGCTTCCAGCTGTGCAAACACCTGGAAACAATTCCCCTGCTGCTGTAAGGAAGGCTTTCAGCTGGGGAGGGGTGGGTGCCCCATCAAGAACCATTCCGTGGGTCTGTCACGCCCACCCTGCTCAACTCCTGCTTCCCAGAGCCCCAGGAGTCCCCAGGAGCCTGGAAGGCACGAGTCAGGCTCGTCCCTGCCTGGGGCACAGCACCAGCCACGGGGCCACACAAATGCTTTGATTGCACGTTCCCATTTTTAAACAGGAAAAATTAAAACATACAAAGAGCGTGTGCTGGAATTCTGTGTTGTTTTCCAGGTGACACCTGGTTGCTCATCCCAATACTGAATATGTTTTCTTGGATATCAGGGCCTCACTTCTACCCAAAGAGGTCTCCATTTGTTTATTAACAAATAAGTTACTATTACAAGTCATAGCTCATCCTTTTCCATCATTTCAAATGCTTCTATATCTTCATTCCAGTCTGCTAATATGGATTCCATAGGCTGGACTTTACTATCCCATTGAGCTTTGGAACTGGACTCTGTCTGGGTGTTTTGTTCCTGAGGCTGGCTGTCCCCTGGTGTACATGCTGGCTCTGGTGCCTCTGCAGGTCCAGGGGCGTGGGGATCCTGCTCTGCCATGGAAACACTGGCACTGTCTGCGCTGGCAGGAGACAAAGGATCAGGGTCACCAACAGCAGAGCTCTCTCTTCCTCCTTCAGGCTCCTCACTGACTGCTCCAGCATCCTGAGATTCTGAAGGAGCTTCCTCAGAATTTGGTTTGTGTGAATCATTTTCAGATGATTTCTGGTCCATATTCTCCATTTCCAAGTCTTCGAAAGGAAAGGAAAAAAGAAAAAAAAAGTTAAAACAACCATAGGAATGCAACATTTTATTACATATTCCAAAATCAAGAGCACTTCCCTTGGCCTTATTTCTTCAAAGAAGAGCAGACTTTCCAGTGATATGAAAATGTAATGGTACTGAGGAATATATTTTACAGAGGGATAGGAGAGAAGCCTTTTAAACACATTTTAAATGAGGGCAAACAATACAGTGAGGCTCATTTTGGTTGCTCAAACTCCAGGAGTGACTTCTGAGTCAGTGCCAGTTACCCTCCTTCAGCCTTAAGCAAATATCCACTGTGTGCACTGAACTTTAACGCTGGATTTTATAGCACTCCCAGATCCACCAGGATCCCACATCTGAGCAAGTGGGAGCTGGACAGAGTTTCCTAAGTTTAGTGAACTGTGCATTTGAGAGAGCCAAAGCCAGAGCCTCCCCACTCAAAGCAAGTAACACACGTCTCCCACGTCCCAGCTTAGCTCCCAACAGCTGCCCAATTCAGTCATGCAGATTTCTCTGGGTTTGATGTTTATGGCTATAAGCAGGACACTGATATTTCAGGATTTCTAGGGAATTTAACTGCACATGCCACTGCTGACATGGGATACTTACTGCTATCAATAATGTAGTTTGGAATCATTTTACCTTTAAAGATTGTTGCTGGGATTCCAAATGGAAGCATGAGGAGGGGGAAGAAGCAGATAAGGATTACAGACTCTCAAAGGCAGAGCTATCTTGTATTTAGCTTTTTGTCAGAGCACTTAAGCACAGTTATAAACAGGAGGGATTTGTAAGTTAGGAAGAAAGAAGACGAGATTTTGGCATATCTCCTTTGCAAACAGGCTGATTTTCTAGAGATACTTCTTACCTACTCTGCTTGGACACAGAAGTGCTACAAGAGGAAAATCTGAAAATTTTCTGCCACATTCAAACATTTCAACTGGGAATGCATTAGCTTGCAATTTTCTTGCATTATACAAGAACGCCCACGAAACACCTGAGGTCAGCAGCCCTATTTCTCATGATAACCACTTCTCCTCAGATAGGCAAAATAGTTCTAGCACTTGTCTCGCTCCTTCTGGGTCCCAGGAATGTCACTGGGCATCTTGGTGAGGGAGGAACATTTACAATGTAGGGCACTGGCAACACTCTGTTCCTGATGCTACTTCAAAGCAGCTGATGACAAAAAGGGTTCAAAAGGAATCCAAAAGGCTGGATTTTCTCATTAGCCAAAGTGACATTTAACTTATGAACAGCATTTCTGGATGTTACCTCATGGAGGGAGTGGATATCAATGATATTTCTCAAATAATGACTTAATAAAAATTATTCCAGTGTCAAACAGAAAACCACAGCACCTCTGGGCAGCAGTGCAAATCATCCCTGCCCATTTTCCACTGGGCCACAGCACAGATGGGAGCTGGATTTACATAAATCACCTCTGACCTTACCTCTGTCTTTTGCTTTATCAGAAAGGAGCACCTCCACAGCCTCATACTCCCGGATGGCGTCCAGGATGATGTTCCCTTCCTTGTTGAAGAGGAAGAGCATGGGAATGGTGATGTCATCAGTGTTCTTGCCATCCCCAGCCATTTGGAAGAGAGGGGCTGTGTCACTGCTGCTGCCTTCATTGTCATCTAGGCAGAGCACACCAGAGAAGAGCAAACTTCCCGTTAGATGAGCTGAACTTGGAGCCTCCCCTGCCCAATCACTTCAGAGCAAACCCCAACCTGGTGTGTTTTCCTCCCCACTTTTCCTTTGTATCCCCATTCTTGCTCAGCAGTTAGTACTGACAGCACCCTGCAATCCTGAAAGGAACAACTTCTAATCTGCAAAAGCACTGACAATGCCCCGTCCCAATTTGTGTCTGCACAGAACCAGACAAACCCCAAACATCTCTTCATCTTCTGAAAGCACAATTGCTGTGCTTCTCAGCCTAAAGCTTGTCAGCTTTCCTGTATCTTCAAATCTGTAAAATTAGGTTACATTTACACAAATTAAGAACCTGGAGGTGTATTTACCAATGACAATGCCTCCTATTGCTCCAGCTTTCTGAATGTTTCGTGCCTTTTCAGCAAACATGCACTGGCCTCTCTGCATCAAAGCAATTTTCTCTTTCACTGCCTCAGGATTAGTGATCTCTGAGCATCCATTATATGGCTTAATGGTTGCAACGAAGCCTCTTGTCTGTTTGGAAAAAACAAAAATAAAGAGAGAATTAGAGCACTATGGTCGTGCTTGTGAAAGATTCCCAGGTATTTCTGTTCCTTCAGTCACTCTAATGCATTTGGTGTTGTCTTGTGCAGACCATCTGTGCCATGAAACTGAAGCTCTAGAAGCAAAGAATGACTGAATGAAAACCTAATTCTCATGATCAGTGTGGTCTGTCTACACTTGGGAAGTGTTGTCTCTGGAAATTTTTCTCCTTTGAACTGTTAGTCCAGAACTCCTCTTTGGGACTGCAACGTGGGTTTTCCTACTGCTTCCATAGGGACCCCTGCCTCTGTTATTGCCCTCTTCCATCTACATAGAGCCTTCTAGAAAAGCTTTCATAAGAACAACTTGCTCTAACTCTAAAAAGCTCCTGCCAGCTCCTGGCTGACATGGGAGGAGAACTTCCCCAAAATCACCGTGGCCTTAGCAGTGCACTCCACACTGGACAAGCTTGCTTCCCAACTCATGCTGTGCAAGTGTTCTAAATCTAAACCATGGCCGATGACTCAGGAGCAGAGCACAGACAGATAAGCCACTCATCCACATAACTGTCATTTCTGTCACTGTCACCACTGAGCTCTGTAATTTTAACCACAAAAATTAACCGATCACCTGGATGATCAGCTGGATGCCCTCAAACAACAGCAGAACTGTAAAGCTGAGGCTTGTGCAACAGGGAAAGGAACAGATCACACCCACATCTCACATACCCCTGCTTTGTGTTTGGACAAGTCCATCCCAAACTGTGCTGGCCCAGCAGTCAAGACCACCCTGCCAAAGAAGGGATGGGAAACAATCTGGACAGCACGAGGAGGGAGCTGCTGCTCTTTCTGCTGCTGGCTGGAGAGTTCAATCATTTCCTGCATGAACCGTAAGCCATCCTCAGCATCCAGGGAACTTGCTGCCTGCAGAGAAAAGAACCAATAAACTGTTTTATCTTAAATGTTTGAGAAACTTAGGGGAAAAGAAACTGAAGTTGTGTTTGCTTGGACCACTGCTATAAAGACTTCAACACACAGGGTGGAAGCTCACTTCTACTCATGCATCATTTCACAAAAGGTTTAGCACCTTGAAAATATACAAATGTATAGACCTCCTAAAGAGATGGAAGTATCTCACGCTGAAAGCAGTGTTTTCAGCAAAGATGCTGCTGGCTACATCACTTCAACATGAGCAGCCTCTACCCCATTTAGTGGAAGAGAAGTTTGAAGTGTTGCTGAGGTAAAATATTAACAAGCATCAGCCTGCTAAATATAGCTACATATCCAACTCATGTGCCTCCTTCCACAGGGTGTCTGTCCCTCCTGAAGCTCCAGGTGTCAAGGATCATTGCTAGGAGGACTTTGCTGAGAGCTCTAAAAAATAAAATCCTGCCAGGTCTTACTTGCACTGCGTGCTGCACTAACTGTACTCGTCCATCTTTCAGATGGATCAAACTGACTCCCATCTTCTTCAGGATCTCCAGGTGCTCAGGATTACTGGCCATGAAGTCTCTGGCTCTCAACGGTGGTTTTGGTCCACTTCCCAAACTCTCTTCTCTGCCAAAAGACATCAGAGATCAAAGCTTTAAAAAACAGATTATCCTTCAAACAGAACTCTAGTGTTATCCCTGCCATCACAAGATTGGAATTCTTGGTACACTGAGTGCAAACTTCAGTGGAATGCAACTTCTCAATCAAGTTACCTTTCTTTAAAGTTGTCTATATTACCAATAATTTTATAGTGCAAAACCTCTCCCCCAATGTTGATAACAAAACAGCCATATACTCTCTCTCATTTGTAAATAGTCTGCATTATTGCAAGACTGACCAAACCCAGTTTGCCCCATATTGAGTTTGCAACTCAGTTTTATTCATGAAATACAAATATAGAAAAGGTGGTCAGGAGGACAAACTTCCTCAGCCTTAACACTGCCATAAATTCCTGAAAACAGGTGCAGTTATGTGTGGCAGCATAATTTCCTTACTACAAAGAAGACCTTCAGAATTGTTCAGGAGACTGCAGAAATTAATTTTACAAATCAGAGAGACACACTTCCTGCAATACTCCCAAGTGGGAGCTGCAGCTGAGGTATGCAGCTCATTCAGCTCCTTTTGCTTTGGAAGACTTGCTAATTTCAGCTGGAAACAAACTAAGTCTTGCTGAGGATGCCAGAGAAAACCCAAGTGATTTTTCCTGTGACCAGGAATCATCCCTTTGGCTGTGCATCCCAGAAGGACTGCCAGCTCCAAGCACACCTCATGCTATTCCTTCCTGGCAGAGCAGACCCTGTTCCACTCAGTCCTGTGCTAACAAAAAGAGAGGAAATGTCCATCCTACACTCTGGAAATGCCCCGGGGACAGCTCTTATCCACCACATTCTTCAGAGGCTCACGAATGCTTTGGGCAAACATGGGGTCATTTGGGAAGAGGATCTGGGTGTTCGGACAGGTCCAGTCAAAGTTGCTGTCGTCCAGCTCTGTGTACTCTGTGCTCTAAAATGAAAGATAAAGAGGAAAAAAATGCAGGTTAAATTTTTACATAAAGAACATCAACAGATAAGCCTAACTTACTGGGGACATGCAGCGGCTGAGTGCAATAGGGGAGAGTCAGTGCACTGCAACCCTTTGGACAGATGAATACAACACCCATTCTAATCTGTAATTTACTGAATTTATACACAGTTTCTAGATATTTTTTTTTTTGCAGAAACAGCTAATCCTCTGCTGGCAGACAGTACTTCCCAAGCCTGCTCATGACAAAGCCAGTGCCCTGTATTTTATGTGCTGGCAAGTAAAGGGAGTAGTTCTGGTTTCACCTGACATTGCCTTTACAGTGAGTGACCAGCTGCAGGCTTTAGGTCATTCTTACTAAAAATGTCACATCTTTTCATGTGAACAAAAGATTCTCCTCCTCAGGAGCCACACAGACTTGCAAGTCTGGATGAGCAAGGATGAATCTCTTCTATTTTCAGGAAAGATGGCAGAGTGAACATCTGCACAAATTGCTGGTTTGTAACATGTGAAACCATGTGGAACATGTCTGGTGGTTTGGAGCCACATTTAGCTTGTCCTAACCAGCAAATAACTGGTTATAGATAACCAGCAAGTTCATTTTATAACCCATAAAAATTAATGTAGTATTTATCTACCTGAAAAGACTCACCCCTCCTGTTTGCAACATACTGGCTAATGAAAAATCAAGTATGTAAAGGTTCCCTAAAACCCAAGACCTAAAGGGCTGTTACTAAGACATGAGCTTTCCTGTTTATGAGAGCAAATACAAACAGGATGTTGGGTTGATAGTACCAAGTATCTCTCTCACAGTTTGTTTTAATAGCACTGCATTTATGTTAAAAATCATTTACACATTCCATCTGTTCAGATAAAATTCCATAAAAGAGGAACACCCAATGTCACAGCCTTTCAGCCACCTGACACCATTTTCAATAGGTTTTTCTTACTTGGATTATGCCCATTTGCAGCTTCAACTCAGAGAGCTTAAAAAACTGCATTTGAGCAATTTATTCTATCCTCTCTATTGGCCTTTCATTAACATTTGCAGTTCTCAAGAGAACAACCCAAGTTAGGACAGCACAAAACACAGCACCAGCTGTGGGAACCTTGCCTGTCTCAAAGGTATTAAATTCTTCTATTGGGAACAAAAGTTACATAAAGTGCTCCTTCACTCTTCAGAAAACTTCTTGCTTAGTTCAAAAAACAGCCTCTGTTTCCAAAACTCAAAGAGGAAAGATAAATTCTCAGGGAAAGAACACTTCATGGGATTTCCACCATGAAGGAACATGTAACACCAAACCAATGACCCAGTAAAACATAACCAGTGTTTGACACTTAAGATCAAATAACTAAAAATTTGTCACTGCTTAATGCTGAAGTCCATCAGGGTGAGTTTTTCCAGGATACATGGCTTGACACACAATATAAACCTTTTCCTACAATCTGGGCATTATTGTGAAACTCCTGGAAAATGTTACAAATATAGGCATAAATAAGGGAATTTGTGTCCTTGGTGTCTCAGACTCCATTTTCTCTTTCTCTTCTTCCTTTTTCTTACTGCCTTACAGACAAATTATGTCACCTTATTGACCACAAAATCAAAAAAAGTGAGGATGTGTGATGCTTCATGGCACAGCTGTATTACTCCATGTTATTTTGAAAGGTTAAGTAATTTATAAACCCCTAAGTGTTCTCACATTTACACCTACTGCATGGACTAAAGTGATTAAACATCCCAAATCTGTCTGCTGCTGTATCTTGTCAAATGAACTCCACAGCTGTCTCAAAAAGCCTCTCAAAATTTGTTCATGTGCTAAAACAAACAAGGAAAACTTAGGTTTCAGAAAAAATAATAAAAAATAAAGATGGGGACAAAAATATCCTACTGTGTTATCTTCCAGTTTATACAGAAGTGGGGAATTATTTTCTTTTTAAATCTTGCTAGTAATTCCTATCTTTTATCTCAAGGTTCAGCAGTGCAGAATCCAGTCATTATTCCTACTCTTGTGACAGGCACTGTTAATATGATGAAATAGTGCCTATTAAACAATGTGTTCAAACTGGTGCATCTCCTCAAACTATGACCTTTCCTGATTTTATTTCCATTTCCCCTCCAAAAAAAGGGAAGTGTACCACAGAAACTGATTTAGACTGGAGCTGGTACATACTGTATTTTTTTTAGAGATGGTTTGGTTTGTAGTGGAGAGCCAGAGTGGCAATAGATGAGCTTCTGTAGTGAAGATATAATCTTCAATGTCAAAAATCATGTCCTCCTTATCAGCAAACAGCAGGTACAGATATTTAAACATTTCGGCCAGGAAGAATGAGTCCATCCTGTGGAGAAAAAGGGGATGTCCTTTAGGGAGATCTCATTCCTAGAACATCAGTTCAATAAATATTCCTAGTGCTCCATCTCTGAAGACCTCATGACTATTACTGCTGGACATAGTTCCATCAGCATGCCTTCCACTTGGAAGAAGCTGTTTTTGGAGGAAAATGATTCAGCACATTCAGTACAAAACAGCATTATAGAAAAAACAAATAAACCTCCTGGCAAACTTACAGATTTGAAGTATATTGTTTGAATGTACTTCATCTACTGCTCTGAGACAGATGAAAGGTTATTAAACTAAAAATATTCTAATGGAGCACCCTATAACCCTACTGAAACAGTTTACTGTTTCAATGCATTTCCAGTTCAATGCAATCACAAACGGGTAATCTCAGACTAAAGACAGACAGCTCCTCAAATATCACTTAATTCAATTGCACAGGGCAATTTGATTTTTTCTGTATTTTTATATTTAAAAAAAATAATTGTGCAAACTTTACCTGTCTTCATGACTTCCTGTACGAACATCCTTCATTGCAGCAAACCCACAGGGAACTCTGGCATACTTGTTCAAGTTTTCAATGAGGGTTTTCCCTACTTCTAGGTAGTAAGGGTCTCCTGTAGCCTACAAAACAAAACCAAAAAAATTTTTAGAACCATTACATCTTGTTTATATCCTAAACTGGCTCCAGGGGTAAATTAAGCTGGAGATATGCTACTCCATTCTATATTGACATAAAACAGCAACAAAATTCTAGGTGTGACAAAAAGTGCTCAAAGGTCAGAGGAATGAATTTGTACCTTATACAAGAAGTAGGTGCTTTCAGCAAATTCAGGCCTCAGAGGATGCTGAGCCCAGTGAACTCTGAAGTCTGTTGTGAATGCCTGAGAATGAAAAAGAACAGACAAAAATAAATGCAGGAATGCAAACCAAACACAGGTTTATTTGAATTCTGTGTTAACTGTATAACCAGCCTAGCTTTGATATATACCATTTTTGCAAACATACCTACCACCTGACACCTCCAGTGCAGTCAAGTGTCACTGCACAGTGATAGATGGTTAAGCAGCTGTTTCTAAATTAATACCACAGGCTAGAAGTCAGATATCTAAAAATTTCCTAGTCTATCTATTCACTCTTAATGTGCACTAGGAAAAGCCACTTCTGTCATATATTCAGTACTATTTTATACTAAGGTTTAAACTAAATCTTTGTTTAGGGGATGGTCTGTTGGCTTAAATGCAACTACCTGACCTTTTAACGTTTCCTTCGTAAGTACAAAACACAAAAAACCAACCAAAAAAACCCATAAATAGCCAAATTACACCATTTTAAAAGCACTCAAAAAAATCATTCCAGTGCTTACCATTCTTTGCTCTCAATAACCACACTAGGTGCATGTGAAGTTAATTAAAATGTTCTCTAACAAAAATAAGCTTACACCAGAGGAAAGTCAAAATTAAACCTGGAGTCAGA
This sequence comes from Eopsaltria australis, assembly GCA_034509425.1. NCBI lineage: Eukaryota > Metazoa > Chordata > Aves > Passeriformes > Petroicidae > Eopsaltria > Eopsaltria australis. The sequence goes on along the minus strand of JAVTVJ010000319.1, from coordinate 72,450 downwards.
AGCTTTCAAATATAATCTGGGTCATCACAGATTACAGACACACACTTCAGCAGGTAAACAAGCATTTCTGTGCACAATGGACTTGCTCAAAGACTTGCAGCATCTGCAGTAAGTTTGTGTGCTGACTTTCAAAGACATTATACAAAATCTCAGGACATTCTCTCAGCTGTCAGACATGCAGAACTGCAAATCACATAAGAATGCTGTGGAAATGAGGCTTTGACTTTAGTAACACATATACACCTGCTGATTTTTCAAATGGGCATCTGTGACTGCTCAAATTGAGGTTAAAAATCAGTTTACACAATCAAAAATACAAATTTTTGATTTACAACATCAAAGAACTACAATCTTACCTCTGGAAGAAAGTTATGCTTTTTTATAACCTGATACAGCATCTCATGTGTTTCAATAGCAGGTCTAATATCACCCTTCAACACCTAAAATTAAAAAATAAAAGTAACACAAATTCACCAAGCATAGGAGTAATACTCAAGGTTAAAAACACTCACTGTGTTCATGTAAAGCTACAGAGCAGTCACTACATACTGCAAATATTACTCCCTATCAGTGTAAGTCACAGATGCTCCTTAAGAGTTATTTAAGCAAAATCAGTGAACTCATTAAAATTATTGCCTATGTAGAGCAAGGACCTCTGACATTTACAAAGAACTGGGGTGAAAATGTGATTTAGTTTATCTTAAAGATGCCAGAAGCACACAAACTAGAAAATCTGTTACTAGTAAAAAGGCAGCTTAATTGGAGTATTTTCATGACTAGGAGTGAAGGAAGCAAATTACATGGACATACTTTTCCTGATACTCAGCACAACCAGAAAAACACATTAATTTGCATCATAGCACTGAAGTGACTAGAAGAGTAAGTACAGAAATCACAGAATCCCAGAATGGTTTAGATTGGAAGGGACCTTAAAGCCCATCCAGTGCCACCCCCACCATGGGCAGGGACACCTTCCACTATCCCAGGTTGCTCCAAGCCCCAGCCAGCCTGGCCTTGGGACACACCCAGGGATGTTCCTCAGTATTTCTGAAAATCAAATTACTAAGCTTAACTTGAAAATAATATATCCAACCTAGTTAATAATTTCCTTGCTACTAAAATCATCTCTATGTGGGTTTTACACCTTACCTGCAATCCAGGGAAGAAAGCAAGCAGAGAATCCATCCAGGTCCGAGCATTTAGCATTGGTTTATGAATGTGAACATCAAGGAGAAGAGGTGGCTGGCTGATGTATCTCATTATGGCATCATAGTGCTGCCAAACATCAGGAAAAGAAGGACTTTGTGTATCAATTCATTCCCCAAAAGAGATGGATCACCAGACTGGTGTTTTATTTGAATGGAAAAGCCACTACTACATTCCCAATCATTACTGCATTTGGCAGTGCCAGTAATCTCTGGTTTTGCAAACTAAAACCAAGCATAGTAAATACTGAAAAGCTCCACAGTATTACACTTGCAATGCTTACCACATTTCCAAGGAATACACATATGCACAAGTCTATCCAGCAGCCATGTGATAAACCAGGAGCTATCACAGTTAAGGCACATTTGTTTCAGCTGAATCTTAAAGCACACTCTAAAGAAAGCTGAAATTGTTTTCTCTGAACAACAGAATTCCAAAGAATATAGATCTCAGGAGGAAAAGGAGGTTAAAAAACCCAAACTAAGCAGCTCGACCAGATGGCTCAGAAGAACTTTTAAACCCACTAGGTCACTTGCCACATTGCTGACTTCCAATCCTGAACTTTGTTTTCAGAAGGTGCAGTCCTGAGCACATGAGCCAAATTGACAGGAAACACTTAACAGATACAGCTCAAACAAAATGTAACACTGGGGGCTGCCCCTTAGGATCATGAAATCATCATTACACTTCCAGTGTTACAACAGGCCTTTAACTACAAAATTACTCCACTTCTAATAAAAATCATGCTATATGACACAAAATCATTTTATGATCTAAAATGTGTTTAATGGATATTGCTACTTTCAAAAGAAATAATGCTTTTATGAAAAAAATATGATGCTGACAAAGTTGCTCAGTAATTTGTGGATTAAAAAAATTTAAGCATGGTTTTCAGCTTGTAATACTCAAATGTATCCTGGGCCTGAGGATCTGCAGTGCAAAGCAGATCTTTGATTTTCTTTTTTGTTGCTCCAGGACAGAATGAAATTGTACAATGGCTTGGAACAAGAGGCCCTTACATTGTTTTTCAGAAACATTTGCAGTATTTCACTCTCCCAGATGATCTGAAAATACAGCTTCTCCCATACTGGGAACATGGAGAAAGGCCTAGAAGGTTCTGATTTCTACTGGATGGGGTTAAAATAACTGCTCAAGTGACAGCTAATCACCCAAGATTAGCAAAAACCCTCAGTAAAAAGAGTTGGCACTAAACACAGCAGAAGTCACAGAAATTCTGCTAAAGATCCCTTCTCAGGCTAACAGCTGACAACACAATTACTCTGAAATTTGTATTGCAGAAGGCACAAACGTGAGCAAGGTGTTAACTTACCGTGTTAAATCTTTCCAGGAAACTGTCATCTCCCAGCAAGACATAGGCTTTTAATAAATATTCATAGTATGAATCTATTCCTGCTCCAACTCCACTATCTAGGAACAGGAGAAAATAAAAAGGTGGATTTACTTTAAGTAGTGATATGGGTATTTTATGTATTTTCCCACTTTGATTTTAAAGGCTCTTCCAGTGAAAGGAGAAGCCTCCTTTCACTGGAATTAAGGCACAGATGGAAGCAGAGACACAATACTGTGTGTCTATGCCAGAGGCTTTGCACTACCAGTGAACATAATAGTAAGGGCAGACGTGCATTGAAGACACTTATTTCACTTTTCTCACAGGACATCACTTCTCCCATCCTATTTATATTTTTCCTATGTACTTATAGCAAAGTCTCTGAAAATTCATCCCAAGGCATTGCCCTCCTGGTGTTAAAGAGGATCAGGGAACACTTTGCCATGAATAAAAACAGTTTCTCTACCAGAGAGGGCTTTGCCCTCTCAGAGCAGAGCCAGGCTTTGGGGCAGCAGGTTTCTCCACTGCCTATCCCATTAATATTTTTCAAGAGTCCAGGTAAGTGTGCAGGGTTAGTGTGTGAGATTTCCCCTGCTTGTGGGTCAGCCCCCACCTTTGCGGACCCAGTCTCCAGTGTGGATGTTAATGGTGACCCCCACTAAGTTGCTGCTGCGCTGCCTCTTCTCCCAGATGAAATCCAGCGCCTTCCGGGCGTATTCCTGCAACAACAACAGGGAAGTAGGGAAGCACAGACACTGAACTCTGTGATTCTTTGGCCATTTCAATTAAGATGCTAGGAAACAAATAGGATGTTTCACAGCTAACGATTTCAGAACTCCTTCTAATCTTCAGGGTATTTATCTTGTTTACTTCTGTATTTCTCCAACTACTTTCAATCAGTATTATTTCCTGTGATTTAAAGAATTATTTAGAAAAATCAAAGCTTAGAAGAAAGCCCACAAACACTACAAATCTCAACATTTACAAATGTTTTTGTGTAGCACAGCTAAGATATCCATTTCATGAACTCAGAATTGTTTTTCCAAAATTACAAAATGTAACGGAATGCTAAAGACCTAAGGCACAAAATAAGGTATCATGGAAAGCAAACCTCAAATATGGATGTTCCTGTGAATCTGCTTAAAGCTGCAAACTCAAGGATCAAGGTACCAGCACAAGCTGTACATGTATCAGTTTCTGTTCCTGTTCGTGCTTCTGGATGTCTTACACCAAATTTTAAGTTAACCTAGAAAAAAAAAGAGATTAACATCTTTATTTTTCCTAGCTGAGAGAGTTTACACTTATGTGATTGTACAGCAAGTATATAATCTGTGCTCCTTTAAAAGACAAGGAAAAACAGATCCCTTTGGTTTTGTTCTGCCAACTTAGATATGCACAGAGAACTATCCACAAATACCTAAAATCCCAACCCTCCCAAACAAGAACCTATTGCCTGGTTCACTAGACATAAATAAGAGAATACACCCTGAAAATCTAATCCTAGAAATTTTTTTAGCAACAAATCAAGAACTCAGAACATCACAAGTGCTCCTGGAAATTTAGTTTTGTAAATATCTCAGTACTCCTGTCTCCTGAGAGTACCTGTAATTTATCAGCTTTCAATTTTCTGTCCACTTAATAAATATAGAAATTATTTTGGAAACAGATATAAAATCAAAACAACAGAAGGCTTGATTACAGCTGTAATCCTGCATTACAGAAACAGAACTTACTCTTGGATAAGGGAGACCACTAGTGGTGTTAAAAGCAGGTAAAAGCTTGTAGCCCAGTTCCTTTGCCATGTGCAGGAGTTCACCATTGTACCACTGCATATATTCACCTTTTTCTTTCAGCATAATTGCCACTGAGTGCCCGCCTAGGAGACCTCTAAACACAAGAGAAATTATCCACATCTCAAAAGGTATGTTCATCTCAACAGCAAGGACAACTCTCTACAATTTAGATCACATGTACATCGCTGTGGCCCTAGTTTTCAGACTGCTGATGCAATTCCCATTATAATCAAGGTTAGCCACCAGTAGTTCGGAAGCAATTCTTCTTGTTTATCGTTGGAATCATTGATGCATCAATATGAACCAGGAATAACAACCAAGACCTCTAAAATGACATATAATAACTTAAAATTGCATGCTCTGATCCTGCACTGAGCCCTGGAGGTCCCTTCCAAGCTGAAATAACCTATGACCCCAAGTATCAAAATCTGGTAAATTAAGTATTGAACAGAACCATTTGCAAGCCTGTTTCTGTTAAGCAAACTCACTGCTCCCTCAGCATGCACGTGGGGTTCTTAATCAGCAAAGCTGTGCCTGCAGCAGTGAGATGGGGGGCAGCTTGATCCAGTACCACTGCAGCAAATCCTGCCTTGCATTTTAAAACTGCTCTCAGGCAAACTGACAAAGGCACAACTGTTTCAAATAGGTGGAACAGCACTGAAAGGTGTCTTAAAGACACTAACTAAAACCCACATTTTTAGGCACTTTGAAAACAAAAGTTACTCACCCAAGGACTCTTATGTTGGTTTCGAAGACAGACACAACTATGTCATTATCTAAATTAACATCCTTTATTACTTTTTTTACAGCCTCTTCAAACTCTTTGGTTTTATTTAACACCTGGAATGTAAGAGTGAGCAGGTGTTCAGTTCCAATATAGCTAATGCAGTCACAGTGTATTTGTATACAGGATATTTCAGTGCTCACAAAGCTACCCAAGAAATATGTACATACAATTAAAACCAGAAATACATCAGTGGCTATTAAGAGGTGCCCACCACTAACTGAGCCTCTTGCTTTAGACTATAAGGAAAAGCAAACTCTTTTGTGTTAAGTTCAAGCCAAAAAAAAAGCAATATGAAAAAGTATCAATGAAATGTGAAGGAACTGCTGTAGTTTTCTTATTACAACCAACTCCAAACTCCACCCTCACAGCACTTCAAAGTTCCCACGAGCCAAGAGTCACTTCAAAGAGAGCCAGAGATCAATGGTCATGAAAAAGAAATCTAAAAATAAGTCTGAGCGTCAGAAGACAATTGCTTTGTTCTATCAAAGCTTACCAGTACGTTAAACTTACCACAAGAGTGTCCAAGGTATCAATTAAGGTCAGTGAAAACCTAGGGAAGAAAATTTAAAACAGGTTTACTATAAATCTGTATGTGTAGGAATTAAGTGATTTTTAATAGTAATTGATACCAGGGAAGAAACTAAATTCTCACAGAACACCAGCTGTAAAAAATCAGTTGTACTCAACATGTTAAATATCAAAACCTCCTAAGTTTCTCCCCTTTGGTAGTGACCAGAATAGGAGCTGACAGAGAAGCTACGATTACAAATACATTTATTTACTGCAAAGCTTTCTAAATTCTAGTAAGAAAATTTAGTTCTTATTCCTTGTCTCCAATCAAACCTATTGAGAAACCCAGCAAAAGAGTTTAAGCCTTTTCCCAGCCCATTTTACTTGTTTTTTTCAAAAGAAGGAAAAATGTTGAGATCAAAAGCCATTCCAAGCTAAATTTCTCCTACCAGAAACTGTTCCAACACTAGCAAGTGGTAGGCTTAAAATAAAGAACTACTTTATTTACTCTGAAATAAAGAACTATTTTAGCAGTGTCCAAGGCCAGGTTGGATGGGGCTTGGAGCAGCCTGGGATAGTGGAAGGTGTCCCTGCCCATGGCAGGGGGTGGCACTGCATGGACTTTAAGGTCCTTTCCAACCCAAACCAGGTTGGGATTCTGTGATTGTTTCATGAAAAGAAAGCATCAAATCAGTTCCACAGTGTCTGAAACAGGAACATCCTAACGAGGATCAGGTTTTCTCCAGGGCTGTTCTAGTGCATCCCAAGTTGAGGGGACCTTTCCCCATCCCAGGAATTATATCTATAATTGTATCTTAAATAGGTCTAATTCCAACAACTGCTCCTCTGCTAAGACACACCCACAACACAGAACAGAATTTACAGAACATGATGGTGTTAAAACTGAACACTTTGGAACAGTTACAATTGCCTACTGAGGAGCAAGCACAAAGGATTTCAGCAAGTGCCCAATGTTTGAGACCTTGTAGGCAGCATGTGACAATCAAAATTCTAATTAAGTGTTCCTATATTATAAGTCTTTAATTTCTAAAGACATAAGGGCATTCTGTGAGTGCTGTTTTACAGGAGACAGAGATTAACTAATGACTATGCACAACTGCCTAACAAATCCAAAACTTTCTCCATACAAAAGGAGGGAAATTATGCATTTCACAGCTATATGGAAGGCTCCTGAGTTCTCCAGGGAAACAAACTGCCCCAGCTGCCTCACCCTGTCATTCTGTGATTGGAAAGGCTGGCAGAGAACACAATTGATGAGGCAGCTGGCAAGAAAAAGGATTAGATAAGAAATCTGCTACAGAATAATGTAACTAATTATAAGGTACAGAATAAATAATGTATACAGAAGAACAATAAATACATACAATAATTCAATGTATCCAAGGGGCTGAAAGGTATTTTAACTCAAATCCTAGTATGTTACTTTAAAAAAGTCATTAAAAAGAATGCATGATCAGGATTAAAAAATACGTTTTCTTGACACTTTTCATCTGCTGTATCTTTGGATATCTCCAAGTCAGCAGGATTATATGGAAATCTCTAGACTGAAGAACAAAACATAACCAAAATAACATGGTCAATATCCTAGAGACAATTAGAAGCAGCATTCAAGAGAAGGATTTCAGCTTTGATTAACACTACTGTGCTTAGAGACATTAAACAGTGATATTTAAAAAGAAAATCAGCTATTTGTCATTAAAGAATTTGCTCTATAAACTGCACATATTCAAAGGAAACAATTACAAACACATTTAGAGTAAGTCAACTTTGCCTTAGATTATTCCATTTAACATGGAAAAAACCAACCCTTAGATCCATATTTTGCTAGCCAAAAGATCAGTATTTTGTACTATGAGCTCCCTTAAAAGAAAGAACAGAAAACATGTCCATGTCTGAAATAATGTTTTATACTTACACAAAGTAAGTAGGCCTCAGGCTATCATACACATGATAATCATTTGACTGCTTGTTTCCAGAAAACTTTCTACTTAAAAAAAGCACTTATTATGTATCACTTATTAGGCCAGCATCATGGATGAGAGTTTATTGTTCCATTCAGCTGATCATTAACCCTTATAACCTTTACTACTAATACCAGAAATTTCAATCACATTTGGAAGGTTTTCCTATGGAAAATACTTGGGAGAACAGTTAAAAAAAATTGTCTTTGGATCTCATTCCCTGGTCAATTCCCTTCTTGTGATTAAGGTACAATGTCACATCAGTTAACTTCATAATAATAAAAATACTCCTTACAAATATAAGTTTCTGGCCATATCAACTGAACAAACAAGTCTTATGGGCTGCCAATTGTACTTCTATTCCTAGATGTTTACAGTGACCATTTCAGACACTAACTTTCCCAAGGCATCATCCACATCCCCTCGACTTGGCTCCTGACCCCGCACTCGTCCACGACAAGTTAAAGGCATGAGTTCATCAGCTGGATACGCATGCTCCTGTTGGGAACAAAATGGGAATCAGTTACAGTGCTCACAGCCACTCTTGGGAGTGTGTACAAGGAATCCTCATCATGCTGCTCTTCAGAAAAACTGCATGGCCATCACAGAGCTTTGCAGGTGGAAAGGGATCTCTAGAGTTCATCTTGTCCAAGCCCTCTGCTTGAGCAGGGCCACCCAGACCCAGCTGCCCAGTATGTCCAGACACCTCCTGAGCATCTCCAAGGAAAGAGATTCCATGGTCTCTCTGGGCACCCTGTGCCAGTACCTGGTCTACTCCACAGTGAAAAGGTGTTTCCTCACATCCAGAGGGAACTTCCTGTGGTTCACTTAGTGCCCATTTCCTCTGAGCACTGCTGAGAAGAGCCTGGCTCTGTCTTCTTGACAGCCTCCCTTGTTAAATTCCCTGGAGCCTTCCCTTCTCCAGGCTGAACAGCCCCAGCTCTCTCTCTTGCTTCATAAATTCCCTGGAGCCTTCCCTTCTCCAGGCTGAACATCCCCCAGCTCCCCCAGCCTTTCCTTACAGGAAAGATGTTCCAGCCTCTCCATCACCTTGATAGCCCTTCACTGGACTCTGCACAATGAGCTCAGCTGGCTGAGGGTGACAGTCGGGGACAGGCAAGAGAATTTAGAAGTTCAAACAAAAAATTGGTGAATTACTACGTAAGGCATAAAAGACAACATTCACCAAAAAAATCCTAACAAGACTTTCACAAATATAACCGACACTAATATAACAAATATAACACTGACATCAATGATGATGAATCTTAAATATATCTAATTCCAACAAACATGAGATTGTCTCCTTTAGAAGCTCAACACAAGTGGTTTGGGATGGAGCTTTTCTCGATTTCAGCACGAAACTGGCTGCTGCACTGAGGTCTCCAGATTGACTTTTAGTGGAGAGCTAACATGTGGCAGGATAAAAAAACTTCAATTGCTGCCCTGAAACTGCAAGTAAACATATTCAAAATCTTTCCAAATATATGGTACAAAAATAATCTATATTCAAACATGAAATAAAAAGAAAAAAGGAACATTCCTCTATAAATAAACAGCTCTTACAGCAACCTCTTTTGAAAGGGATGGTTTGTTTCCCTGTATATCACCCTCCTGAGCGTTTTGGTCTTTGCTCAACTCTTTGTTCTCCTCAAGTTTAACTACAAAAGGCAGAATCTAGATCATTTTAATTCAGCTCAGATGTTTCTGAATATCTCTGCAAAATATTCAGAAAAACAGATTAAAGAAGTACACAACAAAAGCAATGTCAAAACTGAGATCTCTGGCTTAAATTTTGGATAAGAGAAGTGATAAAATTCTGGAAAAATAAACTTTTAGCTTTACAAATAAAGACCTAGAAGCATTTTGAAAAATAAAAGTTCACTTATTCTCTGCCTGCAGCAGAGAATAAGCAGCTATTGGATTGAGTTATTTCCCAACTTGTCACTGGCCTCAAGTGACTGACATTTTCACATGTTCTGACAGCCAAGAAGAAAAACATCCCCATTATTACAAATATTGTTGAAGGACTGAAAAAAAAAAAAAACCCAGCAGCTTTTTCTCAAAGTTTCTGTTAACAACTAAAAACAGAAAAAAAAAAAAGGCAAGGGAGTTTCCCTTGAAATCAAATATGAATTTTCAGTCTTGTAAATACACCTGTGTAAAATATATATTAACAGAAACAGAAAATCAGAACTTTTCAGCTGGCTGGTTCAGAAACACCTGCAAAAATACTTCACTCTCCTGCTGTCAGAATCAAATCTGATACTCTAATCTTTTTTTCAACTTTAAACAAGCAAGTCACATTTCTCTGTTTGTTTAGTGCTCCTGCATACGTGGCAAATAAATATCCTTTTGGCTTCAAAGTTTCCAGGATAGCTGAAGTTATTCCTCTCCTTCAAACAGAATTTTCTTGCTTCAGATGTGGCAAGACCCCTACCAGTTGCCAATTTATTACACAATGAACAGTAGAAGCACTGATCCTTGTAATGTTTTATCCAATTTTGCCAAAAACATAAGTTTTCCATTGGGGAAACCCAAGCCAAGTGTTTTTCATGGAACCATATTACAAAAATTATGACCAAAAAGCCTGAAGTTTAACTGAAAAGGGTTTCAAAAGTACAGAGCTTAAGTTAAAAGGAACACCCCTTTGAAAATCCTCTTGCTTGGCTTTCTGTCCACTCCACAGTCCTGTACCTCTCCCATGCTGCATGAAGCTGTAACTCCTGAGATTTTAAGCATGAATTACATCTTAAAGTTTAAACCATAACAGAGAACCTGGAACATGTGGCAAGATGCTGCCAGGAGACAGCCGTTTGTGCTGCAGGAACTGATGCAACTCAAGAGGGGTTTCTGCAACAGCCACAAAGAACGTGCAAGAATGTCCATATAAAGCTGGAAGAATTAACCTTCTGTATTTATCTTAGTCACATCTACACTTTCTTCTCCAAAGTGTATTACTTATAGAATATTTGAAAGTAATTGTTACTTAAGGAAGTCCACTCCAAGTAATTATTTATTCTTAAGCTTTTCTAAACCGAGCCAGACCAGGGTGAGTGGAATGGCTCAGAGACCCAGAACTGGAAGACACCTGCACAGGAATCACAAGTCAGAGCAGAAGAAACCACAGCCAGCATGGTCTATGGTCATATGACAGTCACATCCTGGGCACAGCCTGGAATTCCTGGATATAGCACCAGATTCCCTTTCTCTTCTACAAATGATTTGCAGAACAATGCCCAAACTACATCTGACATGGCTAACCTCTGAAGAAATATTAAATGTCATTTTTACCTACAAAATAAATAAGATCAATTTGTGTTCTCCAGAATCTGATGCCTACAGACAGCTCTTCTTGACCTTCCTTTTCCTGGAATTTCAAATCAAATACTTTACTGTTGATAGCCTGATGTGAGATAAACTGGTTTGGGAAAGATCAGACACAGATTAGGAGTTACCACCAGCATTCTTAGTTACCACTCTTAAAGCCATCACAACCCTCCTGAAAGTAATTTGTTATGGTCTTTTTAAAGGCTTTACAGGTGCTGTTATTTATTTTAGCTCTGTTTTCACCCCTCCTTCCCAGATATTTCTATAGAATGTCATGTACTGTAGGTTGCTTTATCCCCCAGATCAGCAACAACTCCTCTGAAAAACATCAAAGAAGTATCTGACTTACCATATAATTGCTATATGCATGATCAAACATTTCAAGCACTTGATTTCTAAAAAAAAGAAAAAAGAAAAAGCATTAGTGGTCTGTCTCCCAATGGCATTTAACATACCATCTTACATGTATCACACTTTAATATCTGAGTATCAGGCACAGGTCCTCTACTAACATACTCTACTCAAGTAAATAAAATATAGAACTATAATTTGTCTTGATTCAACTACTCTTGTCTACTCCAGAAAGGAAAGACTCTTTCTTCACCAAACATGAAATTATTTGGGGATCTCTTGGTAAGCAAATACTAAAGAAAACCCTTATATTTATTTCACATGTTTGAAAGGACAGAAATGCTTCTATATACAAAAAGTCCCCAAAAAACACGTTGTTTTTTACAACTCAGCACTACTTCTGATCATTCCTAACTGTTTCACTAAGGAACCCTGCAAGCAAAAAAGGATGCTAATTTTTACCATCAACATAACTCACAATCTCTGCTGATAAGACTGAACATAAAAGAGCCAAGAACACCACAATTATATTGTAAATATCCAATTTAGTTCAATGACTTGGAAATTCAAGAAGTAGTTTTAACTCATCAAGTACATTAAGGCATGAAAAGAGCAAAGGATGGTGCTTTTCCAAGGTGCCTCTCAGGCTGCAGCAGGAAAAACTCCATATGAGCTGGGTGATGCAGCACATAGAAAACTGCTTAGAACTTAGATTTACAGACATTTTCTGTGACTGAAATGATCCTGTCATTAAACACAGAGATTACCTTATTCAGAAGTAACCAAGCTCAGTGCTCCCAAACACAAACCACAGCAGGACATAGTCTGAACATGCCTGGGGCATCAAATGATATTTTAAGTGCAAGTTACTAATACAAAAATTTAAAAACCAACAGGGGAATGAAATTTCAATTCCCTGTGTAGCCTCATGAAGAAAACATGTAAAAGATTACACACACAAACTACCCTGAGAAGCCAAGATGGAAAACCCCAGTAACTGTAAACACTGGAGTTAAATATCAACTTATACCTGACAGCTGGACTTGATGATCTTGGAGGCCTTTTCCCACCTTAACAACTCTGAGACTATCCTGACTGTTTCTCCAGCAGACTTTCTGCATTATTGTTCTGTACAACTGACCAGTGGATGGGAAGAGGATGATGAAACTATCCCAGTAACATACTAAGACAAAATAAGCTTGACTGCAATTTTGTTTTAAAAAAATCCCACTCCATGCAGGAAAATGTATTTCCACACACGTTTTAATATTTACCCTTCAACCAAGAACTACAATAAAAGAATCAGCCTCCTACATGTACACGCACGGGGGACCGAAGCACTTTAGGTTATAGACAGGAACTAGGCGGAACACACGTAAACATTTACCTTTTTTATGACTCCAGCACTCTCACAGAAGCACGGCCATAATTAAACCAACTGAGGGTGGATTTAGACTTACCTTTGATCACTTTTACCCCCAGCTCCACGCAAGCCCTGGCTGAAACCTCCAAGGCGAGCTCCCAAGCACTGGCAAGTCACAAGTTCACACAGCACAGGCTCGATCCCACACCGGAGAAGGGGCCGCGTGTCCCAGCAGCCGGGTGACCTAGCCCAGAACACCCTCCGGGCTCCGGCACACGCAACTCCAGCACCGATGGGCACCGATGCCACGCGTTCCCTGCAGTGTTCGGGGCAGAGGGAGGGCCAGGGGACGCCGTCCCGAAGCTCCGGCCCGCAGCCGTCCAGCCCATCCCAACGCGGAGGCAGCGCGTACCCCCTGCCCAGCACGGCGGGGCCCGGCCCGCCGTCCCTCCTTCCTTCCTTCCCTCCCTCCCGCCGCCTCTGCGCTCACCCCAGCCGGCGCTTCTCCTCCCTGCTCATGGCCCCGGCGCCCGGGGCGGCCGCCAGCACGGAGGAGGCGGAGAGCAGGCCAAGGGCCAGGAGCTTCCAGGGCCTCCTCCAGCGGGGCCCCCGCTCCCCGGCGCGGCAGCCCGGAGCTCCGCTGAGGGCCATGGCGGCCGGCCGGGTGCCCGCTAGTCCCGCTGCGGGCCCATGGCCGCTCCCGCGGCTCCCGGCGCAGGAAGGGCCCGGCCCGGCCCCTCCGCGCGCGCCCGCGGGGGCGTAGCCAGGGAAACAGCCTCGCGCCGCCGCCGCCGCTTCCGGCACCGCCCCCGCGGCGCGCGCCGCCTGCCCAATGGGAGAGCGCGGCGCGGGGGTCACGTGCGCCGGCAGCGAACGCGTAACGAGAGGGTCGACGTGGACAAAGGGGGGAGGGAAACCACAGCTCCCGGCGTGCCCCGCGCCCCCTCCGGCGCTGCGCGGAAAACACGGAGTGGCTGCGCATGGACGGGGCCGCGCAGGGCAGCTCATCATGGGCACGGACGCGCTCCGGAGCCCCGTCCAGCCCGGCCTCGCACACTGCCGGGGATCCGGCGGCAGCCACGGCTTCCCTGGGCACCCTGTGACACGGCCTCGCCACCCTCACGGGGAAGAACTTCCTCCTAAACACCCAATCTAACGCAAAGTCTGAAACCGTGCCCCCTCAGCCCGTCACTCCATGCTCCTGCAGGAACTCCCTGTCCGTGCTGCCCGCAGGCTCCCCTCGGGCGCTGGAAGGAAACGCCTCCGTCACTCCCAGCTGCCTGGAGAACATTTCTTTAATAAAATCCCCCAAATTATCACACACTCAGAAAAGCAGCCTCCCGGCAATGGAAGGGAAGAGCGTCTTTATTTCCGTGCCAAGCGTTTGTACAAAGTTCCGCGCAAATACAATGTGTTTCATGTCCTGGCCTTTCACAGTGGAAAGCCCACGGAATTGCAGAGCCCAGCCCGCTCCCTCAGGGCACCCGACCCTCGGCCGTGGGCCGCGAGGGGCCATTTATTCCCAGTTTGTCAAGGGAACTGCAAGAAAGCAACAAAAACGGCAGAACGGGCGCGTTTTTATCATTTCTGACCAGTGGTCCCACGTAACCTTGCAGATTGCTGAGCTCTTCTCACCAAGCTGTCGCTTCTAAACAAGCGCGGTAAAGACAAGGAAAGCACTACTTACCCATTTGCAAACGGACAGCAAATGCCCAAAACTGGGGAAAAAAAGTCCCTTGGGCATGAGGAACTGAATTTAAATTGCAGAACCAAGCAATGTACAGGCTTAATCTTTCCTATCCTTTCCCATCCCGGTGGTGACAAACATCTGAGTATCTGCATTCAGCAATGCAACTCATATTGCAGGAAAATATTACCCGGATCTAGGCCTGCCACGGAAATAATTCCAAAATTACCATGATGGAAATTCTTATGCAAAATGCTCTCTGTACAGATGTATCTAATTCGTATTAGAACGATTTCGTTTCCTTTTGCAGGAGGCTGCAGTCTTTTTTGCTGCCATGCTAGTTGTCTTTCACACACAAAAAAGTATTAAAAACCCATCATGTCCCCTAATTTTAGCTTTAAGAAGCTGCTGATGCTTAACTCTAGAGCACATGTTATAAATTTGAAGTCACTTAACACTCAGTACCAACTAAAAATAATTAATGATTTGTAAAAGTGAAGCAGCTGACGGTGAAATAACCAATGATTTGTAAAAAAAAGATTGGCTGGCAGTGGTTTGTATGTTTACAAATTAGTATTTTTGCATGAAATATAAGGAGGAAATTAATCAAATTACTTCTGCAAGGAAAACATCTGTGACCTTCACGTTTCCATACCACAGTATGACCTCTAGAATAAATAGGAACTGCATTTATTTTACTGCAGTGACAGAGCAGTTAATCCTGTTACTCAACAAGGTTCCTTCCTCACACAGTAATATTTGCCTGTTCCTCTAGTGTCAATTCTCTGTTAGTATTAAAGAATATTTTGATAGCATTAAAAGATTTAGCACAGTTTGCTGAAGTTAAATGCTAACACATACTATGCTCCCGGGACTTTGTTATTTCTTCCCATGTCTTTATGGGCATAAATCATGCAGTCCTTTCTGCAATTATCATTAATCTTTGCTGTCCTGTACTGCATGGCAATCAGAAACAGGCTCAAAACACCGGGCCAGAATTTTGAGTTATCTTAAATTGACCTCTAAAGTGAGGTCTTGCATTTGAAAGGCCAATTTACTAAAATACTGGGTTCCTTCTCCAAGCTTTTCTGTGCAAACTGAGATGCAAAGAACACATTTAAGCAACTCTGTGCTGAGATCGTGTACAGATCGTGTGTATGAAAGCAACTGTCTCATTTTAATAACTGCTTTTGTAACATGATTCTGCCCTCCAAAATTTAAGCACATGTAACAACCTCTGTCTGCCTGTCACGTCAGTTAACATCTGCATTAGAAATTACATGCAATGATTCTGATATTTCACAATTGTTGCCACCTATTACAAGATTTCCACAGCTAAAAAGGTCTACAGACCTGAGTAACTCAGTGGGAATGGGAATGGCAGGACTCAGTATTCTTTATGAGATAGCTGTAAATTAATCTATTTTATGGTGGGATTTAAACCAGAGGAATGCTGCCTAATGGTTATAGTTATTGTAAACATTCTCATCTCTCCCTTCCATAAAACAAAACAAAACAAAATAGCCATAAAGTGCTCTGGAAGGCTAAATAACCCCGAAGTGCAGAGTGGGACTGAGAAACCTGCTCCCATACTTTCCCCTTCTTAAATACAGCAATAAGAGAAAAAAAAAGTTAAAAAATCAGAATATTTGTTTGTCTTTGTTATCTGCTAAAAATTGAAAATAACTAAGTAATCAGTTTGCAGAGTTTGCACAGTGTGGCTTTTCAGCAATCTACTAAATCAACTATTTGGTTCTGTTTACTACTAAAAAATGTTTTTATTTCCTGCATGCAAATACTAAAAGCACCCTCGAGTATGTATGTACCAACCACCAGAATCAGAGCAGTGCTTGTCAAAACCATGCATTTAAAAATCAAGAGCATCCCTAAGAACAGCTGAGCTGTTAAAATAAATTGATGATAGTTGGGCGTTTGAAGCATTCAGTGGTCACATTTTCAGACTTTTTCTCTAGCTTTAAAAGGGAGCAGATTTGACGTGACAGATGAGGTTCCTCAGCAGTAATCTGGTTTTAACCAAAAGGAAACCCATCACCCATCCCTCAGGAAGGGATTCGTGGGAAACCTGCAGGAGCTGGGGACACCACAACAAAGCCCATTTCCTGCCAGCCCCGACCTGAACAAGTATTCACAATGGAACAGGGATTACTGCAGTAAATAGGTCCTGCAGGGCTGGGCTGAAAGCTGCTTTTTACTCCTCAGAGTTTTGCTGTGCACAGCCACCTTCTCGGTGTTCTTCTGGGAGACTCGCCGTTCCTCCTGTGCTTTGAAAAGCTGCGTGTGCAGATGATTGATCTCCTGGCTCCCCCTGTCGCCCCCCGGGCTCTGTGTCTGTGTCTGCCGTGCGCTCTGCCCCGGGCTGCCCCCGGCGCTGCTGTGGCACCAGGGACACCGGCTCCAGCAGTCCTGGGTTTGCTCTATCCAGGATGGGCACGTCCCCCGTGGCCGCACCTGCAGCAGGGCTCGGAAAGGAGCTCTGTGTCCCAGCCTCCCCCGGGACAGCGTGGCTGTTCCCTGCTCCTTCCTCCCTATACAGCCTTTTGTCTTCCACCGCATTTCCCGTGTGTTCCTCTGCCTGCAGCCTCTCACCTCCCGCACCCGTGCACCACACACTTGGCTCCCTCTCCACCTCTGCCTCCTGAGGCGGAGCCGAGCTCTCCACCAGCCACGGTGCTTGTGCCCCCCGGGGAACGCTCTCTACACTCGTACCACCTGTCCCCAGGCTGGGTGAGGACGGTCGCTCCTCCTTGAGTTCCACACATTCTGCTGCATCTTCACTCCTCATCTTCTGGCTCACCTGAATTTCTGCCACAGCCACTTCGCTCAACTCGTAGTTCCCATTATGGTGCTCCTGCAACTTCAGCAGCTCGGCCTCGCAGACCTCCTTTATGTTCTCAGATGGAGTATCTGCTGGGATCTCAACTGTCAGCATCAGCAAACTCCTTATCTGATTCACATCATCGGGGGCTTTACAACTTTCTTCTGACTGGCTTTCTTTTCGGGGACTATCCCCAAACCCTGCTTTCCCTGTCTTTTCATCCTGGGAAACAATCTTTGTCTCACTACTCTCACTGCTTTCTTTTTTACTATCCCCTTCAAACCCTGTTCCCGCTGCATTTTCACTCTGAGATAATTTTTCCATAATGTCATTTTTTATCTTGCTTTCCTTTTCTGCACTCCCTAAAATCTCTGTATCTGTTACACTCTCAGGTGGGACAGTGAGCTTTATCTCAGAAACATTTTCCTGTGCTGTGCTTGCTTTCTCAGTGCCGCTGACAGACACAGCAGCTGTTACTGTTTGACTCTCTGAAGTTGCCTCTTCCTCTGCTGCTCCTTCAGGTACCTTGAGAAGTTCTTTAGGGCCGGTTCCAAAATTTTTTACTGCAGTGTCAGTCTCAGAAGCTGCTTTTTCCTCCACAGCTTCTTGCTGTGCCTTGAGTTCTCTCTCAGTGCTCACTAAACACTCTGATTCATTCTCCAACGCGCTTTTTCCCTCTACAACTCCTTGTTCAGTGTGGCCAGGCGAAGGGGACTCCTGTTTGTCACCAATGTCTGTAACAGCCACTGCTTCCCTGCTGCTGGCCTCATCACCAGCTGTAATAAGGGAGGCACCTGCCTCTCTGTCTGGTGCCTTTCCCTCATCAGCATGCTTCTCCCACACGATTTTCGCTGTCACGACGAGCATTTCGTCCCTGTGGCTCTCGGTGTCTGAGCCCTCGGCTCGGGCAGCTGCCGGCGCCTTGGCGGGGGTGCCCTGTGCTGATCCCACCGGGGTCCTCAGCTCCGTCAGGCTGGACACGCTCTCGCAGGGCACGTTCAGGTTATCCTCAAACAGGTTGTGCTTCTTCAGAACGGCAGCTTCTTTGATCACTGAATAAAACAGAAACACCAGACTGCTTTGGGAAGGCTGACAGAGGCACAGGGAAGAACACACAGTGCTTTCCCGAGTTTGTGTTGCGCATTTTGATATTAAAGACATCACTAATGTTCATTTTCAGCTTCCTTTTAGTTCACATTTATTTTCTGGGGATGGGGATTTTATTTTTTGAATAATGACACTTTAGTATTGACCTAAGCTTTTCTGAAGCAGAGGACCCACAATGCATAAGGGTAATGCTTCAGTGCAGAAGGATTTACATTGAATATGCTGATAAAAGTGTGCTGGTTACAATTATTATACTGCTGTTTTGGAACAGCACTGCCTATGGTCTGTGAAAACATCCTGTGCAGTACATCTGCTTGTCTTTGATCCAGGGTGTAGACAGACACGCACATAGAGGAAGATGGAAGTATTTTATAAGTATTTATATATATATATATATATAAATATAATATTTATTAAGATTAGTTTCGTTTTCTGACACAAGCAGAGAGATCTGCAAGGAGTACTGCACTGGCATCAGTGAGTACTGAAAACTGCATCCAGCAGTTTATTTCTTTTGGGGAAATTAATCTCTGTTGCCATTAGTCTTTGCAATTCTCTTAGTCTTGTAATTGGCATGGTCTTGCCATTTAGTCATCACCAAATCTTTACAAGTAACGACAGAATTTCCCTCCTTGGCCCAGGGAATTGAGATCAAGTGAAGTTGCCATAATTACATTTTGTTAGAAAAAGACTAGTGCCAAGCCATCACTCTTGAGTTCCCTGGGTTTAGTAAAGCTGATCCATAACTCAGATTTTAGGGCTTGCAACACCTCTTCAGTGAGCCAAATGAATAAACACTGTAGGGACATAACAACCACTGTTGGGGAAAGTGGGACAGGAGCAGCCAGGTGAGGACTCTGGGAAGGTCTGAAGGAACAGCTCATGGGCCACAGGCTGCCATGTTATTCCAGTCACCTCAAGAATGTTCTCACCTTTCAGGGCCTCTTCAAGCACTGTCTGATATAAAATCTCTTCATACACATTCTCCACTTGGATCACACTCGTGTAATCAGCGAAAATGTACTGCTCGTATCTCTGCAGCTCCTGTGCAGGTAGGGAAGAAAGGAACAGATGGAGAAAACCAAGGGATTCTGAGTCCTACTGCAACCAAATAGCTTGGAGATGCCATAGAGGAGGTCTTGCAACACCCCGTGGCAGCTCCTGTGGTGCACTGTTTGAACTATGACTCCATGAGCTACGTGTGTCCACAATCAATTATGTACTTATCAAAGAGTGTTCCTGCAGTACAACCACAGTTAAAAGCACTGCAGATCACTGCCTGCTGGCACAAACAGCTGCTGCGGAAATGCCTCACAACTTGTTTGTCCAAGGAGGCAAATCCACGGTGCACAGGAGATGCAAGGTTTGGTTTTGTTTTTCTAATAGGTGTGTAACACTTTGAGCTCACTGATTTATACCCAACAGGCTGTCTAGACAATAACTGAATCATTATCATCAATCAGCTATTTGGTGGTCTATAAAAAGTAAATTAAGTGACCTCTGCCCACTTGTAAAAGAGGTACCAACATAAAAACATCTGGAGGTTTTCAAGTGAAAGGTCAGGACCTGGCTGGGCCTGTCAGCTGTGCCACACAGAGCTGGCTGCTCATTTCTGCAGAGGCACAAACACAAAAGGCTGGTGGGAAACTAAACAGAAAGGGCTTGTGGAAGTTTGGCCACTGCTTCCTCTGTGACACAGACATGAGGTGTCTGCACACATATTCCAGGTGATTAAATGCTTGTCCCTGTGCACAAATGCCCTGTCTTGAAGACACTGCTGGCACTCTACAAGAGACTATTACTTTGGGGATCCTAAGGAAAGGAGAGTGACGTAAAGAAGAGACTGATTTTAAATATATTCTTGGAAGTTGTAAATTTTAACTATCCCCACTCAAAGACTCATAAGTGTAATTTGGCAAAACACCTGGTTTTAAACTTGTTTTTAAAAACTGAAACAAGCTGAGCATAACCAAGAGCAGCACACTGGGGGTGAGAGCTCAGAGCCCACAGATGAACATCCATGGAAACAGAAGGGCAGGAGGCAAGGATGGCTTGGGGCAGTCCCCTTTCAGCAGGCACAGGACAAGGCAGGAGGGTGCCCAGGGCTTTCAGGGGGTTCAGACTATTCTTTCTGAGCCCAGGTGAACAGCATTCCAACCAGCCCCTGCTGCAGCCACATGGATACCACTCAACACCTCCACCAAACTGGTGTTTGCTGACTGAACATGCCCTGTGTGATGAGGTGGTCTCTGTGATTATTCCCTGACTGTTGTGCAACCCTTGCACTGAACACAACTGACAGCAAGGCTCCTCTTGCTGAAGGAGTTAAGCAAAGGGCACGGTCCTGGCTGTGTCTCCAGGTGCTGCTGCAGAGGAATGAACACAAGGCCCAGCTCACCCCTGCAACCCAACTGAACAGAGGAACTTGGTTTCAGGGACTTCAGATCTCTAGGAAAGGAATGAACCAGGGATGGGCAAAGGACTGCAACTGCTTTTGAGAAAGCAAAGTGTATACACAGTGTCCCTGTTTCCCGAAATCTTCCTTGGGCCCCACACCTACCCAACCCATGAAGTGGCAAATCTAAGCACTGAGCAGGCAGGAAATCTGCACAGTTCTCCAAGAGAAAACAGCCTGACAGTGTTAAGGACGTACTGCCAAGGCGCTGTTCTTCCCCTGCCTTTCAGTATTGGTTTTTGGGGTTTTTAGTCATAGACACCTACTGGTTTGCACGCTGAAGCCAGTGTCTTCTGCATTGTGGGCAAGGTAATCTGCACCAGTGCCTCTTGGAATATCTTCTTGCGGATGGTGCTGCTGTCGTAGTCGTATTGCTGCCAAAACACACCAGAAAGAAACAAGCCCACATGTGCCTGGGGTTACTCACCACTCCCACAGAGAACTGGTTCCTGTCAGCCTGGAGCTGCTGCCTCACAGGTGCACAGGGGTTTGAATGGCCATGCAGGTTAGTCCAGCTTCTACAAAATCACTCTAAAATCTACTGTTCTGGGATCTCTTTCCCTTCTTTTAACTCTTAACTAGAAACAGCCCCCGATTGCCCTCCCCGGGTGTCTCAGCACTGCCTTTTCTTTCTGAGAGTAACAAATCCTAGTGTTAGGCTAATGATAAAGTTAATTAAAAAATATTTATCCAGATCCACACCATATTAATGATCTGATTTACCTACAATTAAAGGGACTGCACATGCAAATACTTTTGTAAGTGTCTGCCCAGAACTAGGTTTTATCCCCATAATGAGCAGCTTTGCTAAGTGCTACCAAATCAATATTTTCCGCTGGATGGTAAAAGCTTATCTTCTTTCAAACACTGAGGTACATTCATATAAAATATATTCTGTTTCCAAAAAGGCAGCCTGCAAATGTACTACATGACATTTACCTTCAGCACTCTCAGCTTGACTTTTTCAATCGTTGTTGCAACTTTGGCCGAGTCTGCCTGGCGGCTTGGAGAGAACAACTGCTCAAAAGTATAAACTGCATTTTCCATCAGCTAAAAATAATCATTAAAAAAAACTGTTAAAGACCAGCAACATCAAATTCCTGCAAACATTATGATAAGTGTAACTGTTAATTTAAATTGTGTTTCTGAGAAGGTACTCTGAAGAGCACTGAAATGATGCAGTAAATAAATAAAATTAAAGCCATGATATCATTATCATGCTGTACCAGCTTTCTTGTACAGATTTGATCTCATGTCACCACCCAAACTGATGGTGACAGAGCCAAAATGTAGAATTGATTATCTATGTATACAGACCACAGTCAAAATTCATTATGCCTAATAAGAAGACTCCCATTGACTCCTATCATTAATCATTAATAAACAGTATTTAATAATATCGCACGTAATTTTCAGTAGGTTTCATTATAATACAAATAATAATCAGCAAAAATCACACAGAGTGCAATCATTTCTCACAGAATTATGCTAAATTGGCATTTACCCTATTTTCGGCTTATCCAAAGATTCATTAAGAATATTACGCCCCTACTCTGAAGATATTTCAGACAAACAGTTCTGTAAGCAGTAATTGAGTCTATTTAACGAGGCTTTGCCTTTTCTTTAGCTGTTCCCATTCAAATTTTAACATTTTCTTATTGGAGTAGTGCAAGGAGATTTGCAGGGGGACCATTCCTTCAGCCAGATTTCCTGAAGCTGGCCACTAGAGGATGCCAAGCTCCCAAGGCAAGGAATCCTGCTCCACCCTCCACACGAGGTACATTTTAGCCAAATACTACACCAACACAGACATGTCTGATTTTACTTATTTATAAAATAAACGTCCATGGACACAAAGGGAAACTACATAATATTTTTATGAGGGAAATACCAGCCTTTTAAAGAGGAAGATTCAATAACAGCAGGTTTAGAACAACTTGTGCTATAATTTAATTTCTTGTTAATTTTGACTCATGCTCTGTTCAGAAAAAAAGTGACCTCTTGGTTTATATGGGATTTCTTTTCTGTCTACTTCTTTGTCTTGACTCACGGTCTTCACTGAGTGAAAGACACTTTATTTGGCAGCATTTTGGAATGGTCCCCCCAAAAGACCCAGACATGAAATCAGAATTTTATTTCTGAGTAATTCCTTGGCTGCTGGTCCTGGCTATACTCAGAAGAGCTGCTTTTAGGAAAACCCTATCCCAGCACTGTCCTAGACACTTGTTTTCCATATTCTTAACTCCCACTCCATAGATCTGGGCCAGCTCCATTTCACAAGATTACTGAGCAGATTAATAAGTTTCCCAAATACAGATTAAAATCACAGGGTTCCATTTAGAGCTCCAAGGCCAAATGTGCCTTGTGATCTGGCAACTGAAATCAGTCTGTTGGCCAGCTCCTCAGAGACTTCTAGCCAGGCATCCAGGAGGAATCCAAGCAAAGCAGAGTACTAACCGATACCAACACACACAAGAGGGGACAAAGAGGTGGAGTTCAGTTTGCATCTGGAATGATATTGTCACCTCCCCCAGTCCCCTGAAAAGTGAGGCTGGATAAAGCACCTACACCCTGAGACATCATCTGTCTCCGAGTTGTAACATTAATTGCTTTACTTTATATTAGTGAGAAAATCAACTGCCAAGGAGGAGACATTCCATTTTGGTAAAACATGTTTAAGACCTTTCCTGAAAAATCAAGCCTTGAGAAAGGGAATCAGGTGGATTTTAGCCACCCCACTGCTAACACACACAACTTTCTCAGGTGCTGAGACACTGGGAATTCAGAACCTGAAAGTTCAGGGGAACAGATGATCCATCCAAAATTTTCACGCCTTGCTGAATGACTCACACACACAGAATCTCACAAATATAAGTGTCAAGCAGCTTCTAGCTGGTTTTCTCAGGTTTTGTTATCTGTGCCTTACCTGAGAGACACTCTGGGGCTCTTTGGAAGCTTTCATCAAGATTACTTTGAAGCAGATGAGCAGGACAAACCTAACCTGTTCTCCCAGGAGGAAAAACCAAAAAACTGAATCTTACAGTACCTCTTGCATGAAGTTCTGTGTCCTCTGAATCACAAAATCTATGTGATAGACCTTGAAGCGATTCTTGAGGTCCTGCAGGAGTTCCTGGAGCTGGTTCACTTTCAGATAGCAGGGCTCCATTTTCACCGAGTTGAAGGGCAGGGTCATGAGCTGATCCACGTTCTGCATTCCCATGCAGGTTTCAAGAAAAAGCAACCAGAAGTGAATTTTTAATAGAGAATGTAACAATTTGCCTTTAATCCAAATTCCAAAACACTCCAGTTGCACAAATACCACAAGACTTTCTAAATGACAAAACCAAGTGCTCACGTGCTTCCACCTGGGAAAGCAAATCCTGCTGCCAGCCAAGGTCTAGCCAGAATGTCCTTATGTTGATATAAAGGTTCCAGCTCTGTTTTGTCTTACCTCCTTCAGCCTGGTCATGTCATTGGTCTTCTGGAAGTCCTGGATGATTTCATTCACTTCCTTATCAAAAAGCGAGCGCACTTCTGTGAATCCCGAACTGATGGGGCCCATGAGCTCCTCCAGGATGGAGGTGAGAAATGGCTGGATATTCTCTGTGCAGCACTTCTGGGCAGGCTCAGAAACACTGGCTGGAGGGTCACACAGGACAACGGTTGCATTTAGAGACAGTGAAAAAAGTAATTGGAACTTATCTCTTTACAGTTAATGCAATGATTTAGTATTTTTCCCTGGAGTAACACCTCCACAGAGGTGATGAGGGTGTGAAAGGAGTTCACAGCTTTATGAGTGACAATGGAAACTCTTGTCCCAAACCTCACCTAAGCAAACACTGGCAGCTGGGGGCACTGTGAGGGTGGAGGAAAGGGCAGCTCTGATTACCAGCTATTTATTTATTTATTTGCCAGCTTAAGCAACACAGATAACATTTTGCCTGCTCTTTACATTCCTTTTTATATTCATAACAAAATTATGATTACTTTACATTAATTAAAAACCACCTAAGAAGCCCTTTGGCTTAAATATTCTTTGGAAGCCCATGGACTTGTCACATAACCAGAACCTGGTTTTCTGGTGCATTCCTAGAGATCAGGTCAAAACCACTCCACTTTTAATTATGCTCATGTGACCTGTATCTGCACTGCCTAAGGCTGTGCAAGTGAAAATGAAAGCAGAATGAACAATTCTGATCAGGGTACTCAAAACTTGTCAGCTCCAATTTGAGAAGACCTGGTATTTTCGCAGACACAGTGGCCACAGGTATCAGTTCCCATCAAAGGCAGCAGAGGCTCATTTGTATTCTGAAAATTGGTGTCTCCAGTTGGATTTCTCAAAACACACAAGGATTTCAAAACAAGCACATCTGGCAATTTGAGCAACACAACAGGAAATATTGAAGAATTGCTCCAAAGCACAGCTGTTCCTCCACTAACCTTTGATTTTTCCAGCTAAGAAGTTCTTGGAGTTCAGAATCTGATCCATGTCTGAACGAATGGTCCCTTCAAGAGTTTTTGCAAATTCTCTACATTCTTCTTTCAAGGTACTTAATCCTTCTGCCACCTGCTGCTGGACTAAGCCATAGGTTTCCTCGACAATCTGGACCCAAATCAAATTGAGAAGCAGAGATCAGAATCAACACCCACAGAGAGCTGCTATGAGCAACAGCTACTCTGCAAGTGTCAGTCCTTACCCCAAACCAAGCCCGTTTCCTGTCATTCCTCTTCCCCTTCATTTTAGGCAGGATCATTGTCTGGAGGTTAGGCAGCAGCTCTTCCATCACCAGGTTGCTCAGGATCTGTATGGTCAGGAGATAAAAACAGCAAGTTCACACTGTGTTCTTTACCTGAAGGCTGAGCACTGCAGCACAGAGTGATGTGCACAGGCAGTGGCTCAGCTGTCCCTCTCAGAGTTTTTGCACTCTCTCTGCCTAGATTTGAACTGCGGCTCCTTCCTTACCTGTCCCACTCAAATGCACCAAATAAATATGCAAGACTTAATATACATCTGATTTTGGGACTCTAGGCCTCCCTCTCTATGTTTTTGTTTGTAGACACTGTCTCTGGCCTGAGAAAGCTGCACCAACAGCCTGCACAGTTCACATTCAGGATCACATCCCTGCTGTATCCAGCTGCTGGTTGAGCCAATACAGAGTGCAAAAACACCCCTCAGCTTTCCATTTTCATCATGCCAGGGCTTTTTCATTCATGTCAGTGCTTCCAGACACCACACCTCACGTATTACAGCTGCCAGAGGGATCTGAGGCATGCACCAACACCAGCAGAGGGAAATGGCAGGAACTAGAACAGCACAAGTAAAGAAGGGCTCTGACTGCAGCCCAGTGTAAAAGAGGGCATAAACAGCCCCTACAGAAATGCAACATACAATACCCTGCTGTAATATACCTCCAATATACCTTGAATAGGCAATACACTTCTATTGTAGTTTCATTTAAGTACTTATAGATAATGCCACAGCAGCACTTCAGATTCAGCTCTGCTGACTCAAATATTGTCCAAAGCAATTCACTAATTCAGGTCCTAAACTAATGGCTGCCTTAAAAAGGATCTTGTGAATAACCCAAACTATCACAAATTATAAACGTGACAACAGATCAAATAGATTTAGGAGCCAAGGGAAAGGCATGAAGCTGTGTCAGGGGAGGGTTAGGTTGGCCATGAGGGAAAGGTTCTTCCTCCAGAGGGTGCTGGGCACTGCCCAGGCTCCCCAGGGAATGGGCACAGCCCCGAGGCTGCCAGAGCTTCAGGAGTGTTTGGACAATGCTCTCAGGGATGCCCAGGGTGGGATTGCTGGGGTGTCTGAGCAGGGCCAGGAGCTGGACTGAATGGTCCCTGCAGGTCCCTTCCAGCTCAGGATATTCTGTGATTCCATGATTTTGTATTTGAAGCATTTTGAGTTCTCTGGGAACTTTTTTAGGGCATTGGTGGATCTTCCCTCAGGTGCCTGGGCTCGTGCTCCCACTCGAGCCATGCTGCAGCCCCAGTGTGTGCTGACACTGCGGGGACTCGGACACCACAAATGACTGTCAGCAAATACATTTCTTGGCACTCCGCAGGGACTTTTACAGCAACAAATTTCAGCCTGCTTGCTCCAAATCACTCACTTAGCTTGGATATTTGCCTAAAATAATTATTATGTTTGGTCCAAGCAGGCCATGAGAACACACTATACTTACAGAATGAATTATTGCTAAGAAGATAATAGTGGAACTAGGCTGGATGTCTTCTGATTACAGCTCTCTTGAGGTGTATGGGTTATGAGTAAGTTGTTGGCAAGCAATAGGAAAAATAAAACATAAAATGAAACTAGCACTATAATAGCTCCATAACACGAGGGAGGAGGAGAGAAGAGGAAAACCCTCATGTAACTCCTTAAAGTAAAGAATTTATTATCAGATGTAAGCAGGGAACTTCAATCACTGACATGACAGCAGTAGAAAAGACACTGTTTAAAGATTTTTCTCCAGATTCCATATTTTTCAGCATTTCAAAGGTAGGCTTCTTGTGAAACAATAATCTAGTTCCCTAAAACAAACTCCTCTCCTTAAGGTTTTTTCCATTTTCCCAAAGGGAAGCCAGATTTCATCAAGGGAAATAGGCAGCAGCTGGCACTAAAGTAAACAAGTAAACATTTGCTGCTAAGTGCTCAGTGTTTGGAATCAGGGTGCAAATAATGCCCTAAAAGACATGTGGAGTGATGCCAGAGGGATAATCCCAGCTACCATGAGTGCTCCAAAGCTGGGTGCCCAAGTATGGACCCAGACCCTGGGCTTAGCATTTCATTTCTGCAGAACCAAAGAACACAGACTTTTGGTGTTTAAGTGTAACTGTTACTAATGCAAGACTCTGTTTCAGAAGTTTTTATTAAAAAAGAATTATCACTTACATATGAGTAAGGGATGTCTTAAAATCCCAGGTATTTCTATCCACTAAATTTTCTTTTTTAAGATGCCCTTTTTTGCCAAGAGAATTTATGATCTTCACTATCCTCAGAGCTGCCATGCCCAAAGCCAAAAAACCCCCATCAGGAATATATTCTTTTACCTCTTTTTCATTGCCAGTTATCATTTCCCACGTGCCATAGTGGCCTTTCTCCTGCCGGAAGAACTGAATGGCCTCTAAGAACGCCTCCACTTCATACGTGGTCTGTTTGAGAAAGTCTGGAGAAAACAAAAAGTAACATCAAGGATTTACCCAGAAATAACTTCTAAAAAATAACCATCCTTTTCTGATCCATTTTCCACTCCACATGCACCTTGCAGTAGTGTTTTAAAATAATTTACTAAGCCTGAATGCCTGGAGACCGTGGGCATTCACTAAGATTTAGAAGTGCATTAAGGAAAGCTCATCCCTTGCCTTTCCACCCGTGAGCAATGTCAGCATAGGAAGACTCTGACAGTGTGTGCCAGGGCCAACAGTTGGGAATTCTTCCTCTTTAGTTTATGGTAACTGGTAACGAAGGCAGCTGATTGTGAAAAGTTGTGTGCCTTGATAAATTGCTAAATCCTGAGTTAACACCCCCCAATAACATTTTAGTTCCTTTGTTTTGTTAAGAAACTGATGATCAAGATTGTTTTTCATGGATATGCAACAAAACAGACCTCAACAAAAAAAAGCACCAGGCTTGTACCAGTTAAGAACAAAAACTCCTGACAAGATCATGCTGATTTCCCTAAATATTTCAGGAATGTTCAGCCAGAGCTCTGGAATATCTGGTTATTGTGCAAGGCCACTGCTGCCAGATGGGACCTCTTCCTGAGAATGGTGTGGTGGCCTGGGGACACTTTGGCTCCAAAACATGAAACAGAGTGGCTGCTTGGCAAACCTGAGTGAAAAAAACCACCCCAAAACACTTCAGGGATTGAAGTGCTCTGTCTTCACTATCAGAATGTCAGGATTATTATCTTGTGGGAAAACAAAGCCACAAAGGCTTATTGTCCCCTCTCCAAGATTATCTACTGCAGCCTTGAGCAGCAGAAGTCCTGTTGTGCACTCTGAGAACAAACGAGGGAAGAACAAGAATGTTGATTCTCTCAGAAGGAGTTATGCTGCTTTAGAAGGTATTGACACATACAAACAATTGTGATGAGAAGAATCAGGAGTAAGTCCTCAAGCCTTGCTTGTCAAGCAACACTCCTTTGGGCTTGTTCATGAAACTGCTCAAGAAAGAAGCTTTACAGGAGCTTTGCATAAATGCCAAGGGCAATTCAGGGATTAGAGAAATTATGGGAAACATGGAGGATTAACACCACAATAATGCCTGAAATATCTCCTTCATGCACTTTAACAAAAACAAAAGCTATAGAAACCTACAATTAACTTCATCAGGGCTTCACCCTTGAAGCTTGAAAACAACTACTTGAAAACTGCATGGTTTCAGATCTGCTCAGAGCCCAAATGTCAGAATTTGCCCTGTCAGAGTTTTCCTGGCTGCAATGACTGCAGGAGGGTTTGTTAAACACATTGAGGGGCACTCAACACTCTCAGTGACACTCTCTGGATACTGTTCTTCACCTGCAGACATCTGGAGATCCAAAGACATCACACAAATTCTCCAAGCTCATACAATGATCAAACGAAAAAAAAGAATCAGCCAGGTTAAATCCCAGTCCTACCTTCACTGCTACCTCTGGGATTTATAGCATTTGTCACAGCAAGTCACAAACCAGGGTGCTAAAATATCATTGTTGGTTATGAGTCAGGCTGTTCAGTGCTGAGAGAACATCCTCTGACCACAGTTTTAATGAAATAATGGAGTGTTCCACCTGAGAAACTGAGGTGGAGCATTGCATTCAAAAACTTTTGTCCTCCCAAGTAAAACTCAAAATATTTTGATGAGCAGAGGTCCTGATTTGGCTTCAGTGAGGGAAAACTGCAGCTCCCACAGCCCTCCAGTCATGACTCACATGTTTTCCTCCTTCACAGCTGTGCTCCCTCCTAACCCAAAGGGACAACAGACCATCCAAGAGGCTGGATCTTGGACCTGCTGAGATCGTGATGCACCAGTGCTGACAGAGTCTGCCCTCTAAGATCATCAAGTTCCAAATCCATGCTCAAAGGAGTATTCTCTCTGTTCTGACTGTCCCCAAGCCTGTACTGCAATGGGAAGAAAGTGCTAAAAATCCAAGAGTGATTCACTTGAATAGCTCATGGGAAAAACATCAAGCTGTAAGTGCCATAAAATCCCAATCACACATTCTTTCCTATGCCAGTAAACACAGGACACAAACACAATCATGGCAGTCTTGCTACAAAAACAGCTCCAAGCAGAAAGGAAGCTTTATCCCTCAAGCCTGCTACAATTGCTTAATTTAGGCAATTTCATTCTCTCTTTCCATAGGAGGAAAAGATTGCCTCAGTGATAAGGCTTTGAACAAGTAGATCCATCCAATGTCTGAGCGGTGCAGAAGCAGCTGGCGAGGTACACGAGACAGAACCACATTCATGGGCAGGGCTCAAGAAAAGGGAATTGTACCCAGCTGAAAGGAGCTGCCGTGCACACCCTGCACGACTTCAGCAGGGCAGAGCCAGGGCTGTGCCCATGCCATGCAGCAGTCCATGGAAAGGCTGGAGGAGGGTGGTGGCTTGGCAGCCACAGCAGAGCCAGGGGAACAAGGGCTAGGCTGTCGGGGGAGCCCGGCTGGCGTGTGAGGGAGCAGCTGGGCCATGGGCCATGGCAGCAGAGCTGCAGCTGCAGACAGGGCAGGTGGCAAAGCCCAGCAGTGCCAGGAACGAGTGTTCAGCAGGGGAAAGAACAACAGGCACTCCCCTCTCTTGAAGCATTCACAGGGGCTTCCCCTCAGCCATCCTGCCACCTGTCCTGAGTGATCCACGTGTCCTGCTGGTGGTAGGAAGGGGATCAGCTTAGGGCAGCTTGGTGCAGAGCTGGCTGCAGTATGCCTTACCCAAATCCCACACAAAGCCAGGAAGGTTACTCAGTGTCCTCCAGCAAAAGGCCAGTGAGGCTTTGCAGGTACCCAGACTGGTACTTTGTGCTTAATCCAGGATGCCTTGCACTTGGAAAATCACCCAGTCACCTTCTCCAGCTGCTAATGAATGTAACATCCCTTATGTGTAGGATTATAACAAAATTCTGTTTGTTCTGTTTAATTTTTAAGAAAAGAAAACCTACCTAGAGACTCTGCATATCCAAGCAGAGAGCCCAGTTTCATTAACAGATATTGCCAACCACACATTCCTTTTATGAATGCAACAGTAAGCGCTATAAAGCTCCCTGTGACTTCAGGAGATGGAAGGACAACTAGAAGTACCATGACTTTATAAACCTTCCCAAACTTGCACATATCTCAATGGCATGGCTCAGTTTGTTCAGGACTCTGTAGAAAGAAGCTTCCCTGCAGTGAGTAATTTCTCTTTTAAAAAAACATAATTAGGTCAAACCTTAACTCATCAAAATGATACCCAGAGGACCAGGCTGCTGGAGCACCTGAGATCACCTGCACCTGGTGCAGAAGAGTTAATTTGAGGGTCCTGCTCCCAGTCTCAGCTGTCTCCCATGCCTGGGCTGCCCTGGTGCCCTGGGCTGTGAGCTGCTCCCTCTGTCCATCGCAGGTGAATGTTGGGGGAGTGATGAGCAAATCTTCATTCCCAGCTGTTGGGGTTTGGATTTCTTCCCTTTGTTTTTTTTAAGGAATTTTTTTCTCCCATAAGTTGCTAAGGAACTGTAATAGTTGGGTACTAGAGAGAACAAAAGAAGGTGGCCAAGCTCAGGAGAAGGGGAGTTTCTCTCAGAGGGCAGAGATAATGTGAGAATTGGGCTGGTAAAAGCCCAGGCTGGGGCAACTGCTGGGCGCTCTCTGGAATTCCGAGCTGCTGCTTGGGGAAGGAAATTCGCTGCCACCGCAGGAGCCCAGCCCGGAGCTGGGTTTTTCTTTCTGCTGTGAGTTCCTTAGCAGATGCCTGTCTTCCAAACCAGGACACCAGGCTCCTGTGGGCTCTCCCAGCCCCGTCCCTGGCAGGACAGCTGCACCCTTGGGGATGGACACGGCTAAAGCCCCTCAGGACAGGCTGTCCATTTGTGACTCACCAACGCTTCCCGCGTGTCCAAGGAGACAGCGCCAGGAATTGACCACCCTCGTGGATTGGGTCTCACCCCCAGACAACTGCTCTTATCCCAATGAGAACCCTGAGGAGCTCTGTGCAAGAACTTCTGCAGATGGGCCTCGTTACCAGAGAGGCTGAGTGCTCCAGCTGCCTCTGCTGCAAATGCATTTCCAGCAAATCCAGGTCATATGAAATCTGCATTTGAACATTCCCGTTCAAACTGTGCATCTGCCTGTACTGCACACCTTGGGGCTGCTGGTGAGGAGGTTTAGTCACTCAGATGATGGTTTTTCTTAATTACAAGCAAAGGAAGCTGCCTTTATAACATTAACACAGCTGTTAAGAAGTGATTATTTCAACATGCCATTTTAAGTGCGCGTCCTTCTGAACAACAGCTGTCACTAATGGCACTTGGGGACGTGGTTTAGTGGTGAACATGGCTGGGGTAATGGTTGGACTCAGCTGCAGTACAGTAACAGTGAAGGGGTCTATTGACTGTGGATAAAGTGCTTTACCAAAGTGAGCTCCACCACAAAGAATAACCTCAGCCTTTTGGCTGACATTTCACACAAGGCTGAGGCCCAAAGACGCAGCTGAACAAGTGTTAGACCAGAATCCAGAAATCTGAGCTCACGGACCACGGGTTTCAATTAAAGAAATGCTGACTCTGGCTCTGCCCTTCATCTGAGCACCAAAACTCAGGAGCGATCCTCCCTGGCCTCATCTGCTGCCTGCAGCATCCCAGCCAGATTCTGCACGCAGGGAATATAATGTATATAATCCTGGAATTCTTCCTGCAGCTAGCCAATTATTATTAAAGCACTGTGGCACCCAGCGGCTGCTTTTGTAGGAGATGATCAAGTCAGGGCCCACAGGCCTTGCCAGGCTCAGGCCCACCAGCCTCAGGAACTGCAGCTCTCTCCAATGGCTCTTCCCAAAGCAAGACATTCAGAACTGATCCAAAACACTCATGACTTCTTAGTTCCCTCCTACAAGACAGCAGGGCCCACATATATCCCCTCAAATCATTCAAAGCCACATGCTTTGGACAAAGAGTGGAGAAGGCAGGAGAACAATCACTGGAAGGAGATGAAGATAACCAAGGAGTCCAGTCTGGTGGCCTCTCACTGAGGAGGAGAATGTCACTTACTATTAATTTTATTTTAATTACTATAAATGGGTAAAAACTGCATTTGATTTTAGGTGATCTCACAGTATTATTTCCTTGCTTCCTCATCTGTTTGATGGAGAGCTGGCTCTGGTGAAGGCAGTGCCAAACCATCTCTCCTAACTCCTTCTTGTTGGTCACTTTATAGCGCCTTGTCTGGGACCCAAAAAATCGCAGTATAGGTACTGGTGCAGGGCCTTTCTTCTTGTGATACAAATAGAAAGTAGGAGGCAGATAGAGAAATATTTGGAATTTGCAAAGCTGGTGCTTCCACCCCTTCTTATTTCCACTAGACACTGCTGCCCTCAAGAGAATAGATTTCATGTTAAGAAATGCAAATTACATTTTCCCAGTTTTCTCATCCTTCCAAGTCATTCCCCTCCTACCTTGGCATCTCTTCCTTTTGAATATATTTAGACTTGCTTTCCCCCTGCTTTCCACTATACACGCTCTGTAATTTAAAAAATATTCAATTTCTAACTGATGTTTTTTAATTTAGGTTTTTTAAAACAAAAGCTGGTAAAAAAAAAAAAAAAAGAAAGAAAATACACAACCCCAAACCAATTGAAGAGACGGGATACTGCCAACTCTTGTACTGGCACTTCAAAGGTAGTGCTCCCACTCTGCTTTGGGGTGGAGGCAGCTGGAGACCAGCAGGGAGCAAGAGGCATTCCTGCAGGGAAGGAATCACTCTGCTGACCTTCTAGTACCACAATTAGGGGATGCCCTTCAAATAAAAACAAATGAGCATGATAAAGATTATTCCCCTTTTTAAGAGCTCATGTGAGCTCCAGCACATTTTAAGAGCTGCTGCTTTTTAGATACCACAGACAGTTGGTAAAAAGGCCATGGCCATCAACTCCAACAAAAGTAAACTGTGGAAATTTCTCCAAAAATTAAGCAATGGTTCCAACCCACTGGGAATGACAGGTAAGAAAAGGAACATGCTTTGAATGTGGGGAGATGAGGACAGCTCAGGAACTGCACCTCAGGAAAAGGGAGGTTACCTGGGGCTTGGGACACAGCTCAAGCCCGTCTGAAAATGACCCTCTAAATAAAAGGACACACATTTTGCCCTGACAAAATGCTGTCCTGTGTTGCTAGCATCCAGACTGAGGAGAAAGTGAAAAATATATGATCCTCTGGGCCTGAGAGGCATCAACCTCCCAGCTCTGGGGATTTCCTGTGAGCAGTGTGCTGTCAGATTATCCACAGAGCATGTGGTGTGAAGCTGCTAACCACCAACAGAAGCTAGATGAGGTCACTTCCAGAGATGATACAGCCCTGTAAGAATATGCTGTATTTATAGCAGAGAGAGCTTTGCAGCTCAAGTTCCCTCCGTGGCCACCAAACCAACACTGAGCAGGCTTAACTGTTTGGTTATCAGCAAGACTAAAGCTGTTTAAAGCAGCACCAGACAGAGCACAAGGAACCTCCCCCAGGGGGACCAGCAGCTCTGGGTTTCATAGTCTAACAAATCAATGAACACTGCATAAACACGCACAAAGAACCACAGCATCACTTATTTCTGACATTTTCCAAGTGTTTTCCGAACCAGCTACTAATATTCCTGAAGCAGGTGGGAATTTGGAGAAGAAAAGGCTCTAGGGTGACTTTATTGTGGCCTTTCAGTACCTACAGAGACTCTGGACAAGGGAGGGAAGGACAAGACACAGGGAATGGCTTCAAATTGCCAGAGGGCAGGGATGGATGGGATATTGGGAAGGAATTGTTCCCTGCGAGGGTGGGGAGGCCCTGGCACAGGGTGCCCAGAGAAGCTGTGGCTGCCCCTGGATCCCTGGAAGTGTCCAAGGCCAGGCTGGATGGGCTTGGAGCACCCTGGGATAGTGGGAAGTGTCCCTGCCCATGGCAGGAGGTTCCTTCTTACCCAAACCATTCCATGATTCTGTGATTCTGCTGCAGAACTTGGAAGCTGGAGCCTGAACACCACCTTACTCTGTACAAATGAGTCTTAACAGCTTCTAAAACAGGCTGGGGTGATGGGCTCAGGGCAGTGGCTCCCCTGCACCACCCCACACTTGGTAGTGTGTAAGAAGAAGATAATCAGCCCAAGGTGAGAGAGGTAGGAGGAATGTAATGGCAATTATGATTTTAGCACATTCATCATCTTGATCTTTCAGAATGAATGGCACTCCTACAGACTGAAAATCCTCACCACAGTGTAGGAAACCAGGCTGGCAGGAAAGGCAAAAGCCACGCTGATTGAATGAACTCATGCTGTAGAGCAAAATCATCCCAGAAAGAGGAGAAATAGTCTTATTTCCAGCAAAGTATTCTAAATTACACAATAATTTTCTATATCATGTCTTAAAAGTTTTAGTGAGGCTTTTTTTTTAACACCCCACAAGCCTCATCAAAGGTATTTCTAGTGAAATGGCTTTGTCTGTTATGACAACATTAATATTCCTATGGCTGTTCACACATCAGTTTGAAAACTCTATTTGGAGCTCATGTGTGTGGTGAAAGAACAGCCACGGTCTCAGCCACTCGTGTGGATCACAGGAGGTCTTATCTTATTAGCCAAAAGGGATTTAATTAACCCAAATACAGCAGTTGCTTGAGAGGAGCCAAGACACAAATCATGGTAGATGAAGGGCTAAATATTGTCTCCATTTGTACATTTTCCCACCCCAAATTACCACACAAACATTCCAAAAGGCCTCACTTTCATCCCAGTGCAAAAGGACATTTTTCTTTAATGTCATAAAAAGCAATTTCCTTCTCAGTTCTCCTTTAATTGGTCCTTCCACATCCATTGGAAACAGGCAGCAAGAAAATCCTTCCTTTCATCTGCCTCTCCAAGGAAGAAAAGCTACTCTGTGGCATGAAGACTCAGAAGCCCTTCCAGAGTGGTATCTGGACTCCTGACAGCTGCTCTGCTCTGTATCTAGAGATAAACAGATACATTCATTCCTCAGCTCAAGGATTTCATGTCAGCTTCCCAACCTTTATCAGTGCTCCTGGAATTATTCTGAATTCTAGTTCAAGAGTTGGTAAGTCCTATACAAGTACTATAGACATGTAACATAGGAAAGTTAGAAATAACTATGAGAAAAGCACCTGTCAGATAAATTCAGAGCTGAAAAAGGAAATGCAGACACTGATAATGGCAACCCTCAAAGTTAGAGAAAAAAAACCTGCCCTGCATGAGCTTAAAACTACATTTTGTCTTTCTCTCTTGCTTAATGTATATCTTTACTTCTTTAAAATAGTTATTGCTCAAAATAACTTTTGTTGTTGTTGTTTCTGTTGAAATTGGAGGTGACAGAATATGGTTTTGAAAGTCCCTCAAGCTTCCTTGTGTCAGGAGGGTGATTGTCAAGATGTGGATGTGAAATCAAACCAGATTAAAATAAATAAAATCATGAAGTGAAACTCTGTGTCTCCCAGAATGAGCTAGTTGTCATTTCCTTCCCATCATGCAGACTTCCCTCTATCCCAGCACCAAGTAGTCGGGGTTCTCCACTTCCAACAGCAAATAGAGCGGAACTCATAGAGGAAGCAAGAAGACCTCCTAAAAAACCAAATAATTCAAGAAGTACTCAGAAGAAACTTCAGTCCAATTTTCAAGGCATGCAAACATAAAGGATTGAAACCTGGGGAATAGCTAACATTAGAGCCCTGTGAATGTTCTGAGCCTTTCCCTCACTGTTGCCATTGTGGGACTGATAGAACATCCCCACTGGGGGCTAGGTGGCCATTTCAGCAGCAGCTTTCCCCCAGATTTGAGGTGTGCACTTCTCAGCATTTCACTAAGGAAACAGGGAGCAAGATGGAACCAGGTGAGTCCAGGTTGTGGATCAAAGTGGATCATGGAGATAAGGCAAACCAAAGAATCCTGTGCTGCCACCCCCATCTAACCTGGTAGGAGCAGCTTAGGAAATTAGAGGAAAATGCTAAACCACTTCCTCCACACTCCACCTAAACTCAAGCACAGCTTCTTTAAAAAGCTGAAGAGTTTTAAAAATCCTACACTGCTGGAGGTCTGACCTGCAGAGAAACTTGGGAAGAGCAGGTTCCCTGGAAGCAGCACAGAACAGTCAGCAGCCCTCTCCACGGACCCCCTGCACCTGCCAGGCTGTTGGGGTTCCTCTGCAGCTCCCTGGGTACTTGTCTTCTCACTAATTAAAATGGAAAAAGCATTTGATCTTCATGTTCCATTGCTGGTGAAGGAGATCACTGTCTCCTCAAACCACCAAGCCCTCATCAACGAGAATAAAGGGCAAGAACAAGAGGAGAGTCAAGAGGGGAACGACACCACAACCCACACTCCAAGCATCTGAATGCCATTTCCCAGTGGTGCTCACTAAATCCCAACACTTTTGCTCTGTGCAGAAATCCCAGAAACACAGGCTGGGCTGGGTATTTGTACCAGAGGGACTCTGGGGACAGGAAGCAGCTGAATGCCAGGGCGGCTCCCAGCGCTGATTCACTCTGGCTTTCCATGTTTAACTCTGCTTCCTGGGAGAAAGAAAACACACTGTAGCCACGAACTCCTCCAAGTCCTTGGCTAAAGCCCAGTGCAATACATTCCTTTCCAGGAGTGGCAGATCACAGCAGGGACAGAAAGGCTTCTTCTGATCAGACATGACATTTGTCTTTGTCCTGCCCTTGCCAAATCTGCCCTGGCAAACGGGAACTCAGCACTTTGGGAAGAGGTGGAGTGAGTATTGCCTTGGTCAGTGTTCCTTATCCCACTAAATTATATTTCACAATCAAACAGAAAGGATTTTTTACAGTTCTTTTCTCTTGTCAAGTATTTTTTTAATAGAAGTGCACAGTCAAATTTTCTACCACAATCCTTAGTACCCATTGTTTTGCTGCACAACTTTGTCAGATCACTCAGACACCTCTTTTTGTCAGCAGAAGTGTTTGCAAAAAAGACTTTTAAAAGCATTAATAAACTAATATTTTTTCAGTGATGTGCAAATGAATAGGAATCAATATGAAGCCCTTGGGAAAAAAATTCTCTCCAAGGGCAGAGTTCATGTTACTGAGGTGCTTGTCATTGACCATTTTTCCACTTGCAGCACGTAGGTCTCCAGGGGATAACATAACTCCAAGAAATCCACATAAAAGGGGCTCCTGCTTCCCTGATAGCTGTTACAACTCTTTTCCCTGTTGCAGCAGTAGATCTTAATCCACACTATCTTTATCTGCTTCTCACCCTGTTGGGCAGAAGTAAGGATGAGCCTTGAGGCATGTCAGATAAAAACTGGACCACAGGAAAAGCTGAGAGGGATAAATCCTGGAACAGATGCATAAATGAGGAATAGCTGAGCCACATGAAATATAATGAAGTGCAGACTTGCAGGCTTTGGAGATGGAAAAGTCCTCTTAGGTCATCTAAACCCAGCATCTGCCAGGTCAGGATTGGCCCCTAGAGTGACGTGCTGAACTTTAAGGAAAAACCAGGCTGCCAAAAGCTTTGTCAAACCCATTACACTTGTTCCAGGAGAGAAATTAAAATCCCCAAACACCATGAACAGGCTTCAAGTCATGGAGTGCCAGGAAAACTTGACTGTGTCCCCATCTCCTTACCAAACCTAAGTGAGGAGCCAAGTCCTGAGGGTCAGGGCAGTGTACACCACCTGAACAACACTGGGAATGCAGTTAGGGATTGTACAGCACCTGGACAGCATTGGGACCAGGAATGGGGTGTGTACACCACCTGAACAGCATTGGGAATGCAGTTAGGGATTGTACAGCAACTGGACAGCACTGGGACCAGGAATGGGATGTGTACACCACCTGGATAGCATCGGGATTGGGAATTTCTCACAGTCCCATCCCACACTCACCATGGTTGGAGTGTCCCACACAGTCCCATCCTGCTCTCACCATGGTTGGAGTGTCCCACACAGTCCCATCCTGCTCTCACCATGGTTGGAGTGTCCCACACAGTCCCATCCCACACTCACCATGGTTGGAGTGTCCCACACAGTCCCATCCCACTCTCACCATGGTTGGAGTGTCCCACACAGTCCCATCCCACTCTCACCATGGTTGGAGTGTCCCACACAGTCCCATTCCCGCTCTCACCGTGGTTGGAGTGCCGCACGCAGTCCCCCAGCACGGCGCTGAAGCGTCTCTGTGCCCCTGGCTCTGGGCAGCAGTAGCAGCTGTGCCGGCAGAACGGCTGCCACAGGTACACCGGGAACTCCTTCGGGAGCGGAACGAAGGCTGCGGCCGCCTCCTCACTCGAGCCTGCACACAAACACCTCAGTTTGAGTGCTGCAGATCTCCTGGGGGATGGCTCTGTGCCAGACCTTTGCCAGCAGGGAAATCTCCTTCCCAGTCCAGGAGACTGGGCACAGAGGGCAGGGGGACACACTCAGCTGGCATCAACCACCTCTCTGTGATCCATCACACCAACTTGATGGCCTCTTGCTTTGTATTCAAGGTGACAAATAACTACAGTTTTGGTAAAATTTTGAAGAAACTATTTCACTGGATTGCAGCTGCTAGGGAAACTGTTTTCATGGTAAATAAGTAAATTAGTGGGAAGCTCTGGTCTGTTCCACATTAGAGACCATTTAGGAGCATATGGACTTTCTTATAGAAACAAAATGCATTAAATAAACCATGTTGGAACAGCAGTGCTTTCACTGGTTCCAGGACTTCCACACACAACTGCCCTTAAAAACTGTCACTTCAAGCCCTTGCAGGTGATGTAAAGAACGCACCAATTACCTCCAGCTCCCACCTGCCCCGAGTCCCTGCACACAGGGGATGCTGGACAGCACATTTAGGGATGACCAAACCCAATCTGGAGTCACTGACATGCATTGAGAGCCCAGATACAATGGGTTCACCTCAGAGGGTCTTCAGCACCACACAGACAGGGAGTAGGGCCATAAAGATGAAGTGATGCTCTTTTTGAAGGGAGAGCCATGGGAAGCCCATGAGCACCCTTGGGGTGCTCCACGTCATTCAACCCCAACAGCTGCAGAGCTGTGGTGACACACACAGGACAACTCCAAGGCCCTCTGACCACGCTGTGTCTTGGGAAAGGGTCTGAGAGGGCACCTAACTTTTAAATCTGAAGATTTAAAGGACTCAAAAAATAAATCCTTGTCTTCAAGCTGCCCTTATCCTTTCCCTTATGTGGCACCCCATTCTCCAAATCTGATTCTGCAATATAAGACCCGTTCCCGTAAAGCCTGAATTTTCTCCATCTTGGTGGAGTGGGGGCAAGCAGGACCACAGCAGTTCCTGTCCCAGAAACAACAAACTCAGAAGCAGCCACCTTCCTGCCCTCTCTGTGGGACTTATTATCAGCTGTGAGTCAACACAGACAGCTGGCATCTAAAAATGGAAA
Source organism: Eopsaltria australis (assembly GCA_034509425.1). Classification (NCBI taxonomy): domain Eukaryota; kingdom Metazoa; phylum Chordata; class Aves; order Passeriformes; family Petroicidae; genus Eopsaltria; species Eopsaltria australis. The sequence continues at coordinate 32,097 of JAVTVJ010000319.1, read as the reverse complement.
CAAATAAACCAGGAATATTAACAAAGCCCGGGAACAATGGTGCTGTGGTTCCTGCCCTGCTTCTGCACAGTTCCCAGCAGCTTTGTGCCGGTTTGCTGGGGAGAAAGGGAGCCAGCATTTCTCTGAATGTTGGCTTACAACATCTGCTGTGTTCATCCACTCTGGAGCTGTGCTTGGACTTGGGGAAAGGGCTGTGGGCATCTTCTGCTGCCCCATTTTAAATTGGAGCCTGAAAGCCTTCCCAGAACTGAGTAAGGAACGGAGCCTGGGCTGTGGCAATTCAGCTTTAAGCAGGACTTACCAACAGGGTCTGGAAAATGTTTATCAGACAGCAAATTATAATCTTCTTCTGAAGTCAGGACTTTGCCTCCTGCAGGAAGAACGTGATACTTAGGGCTGGCTCCCTTCTGGTAGGCCTGGAAAATCAACAGTGAGGAAGTATTGTCAAATAGAGATTTAAGGAGAGAGAAAATATAAAATACACAATTCACTGACAAAGGTAGGAGCTGACTCCATGATCCTTGTGGGTTCCTTCCAACTCAGGATATTCTATGATTCTAATGCATGGGGATATTGCCCAAAGGAAGAATCTTTTTGTCAGGCTGAATTTTGGAAATGTTCCCTAGGCATGTCAAATCTAAAACATGGTTGAATGTAAAAACCATGTTTGAAAATATCCCCTCAGTGCTTATCTGCTGTGGTGAGGAGTCAGGGATGGAAGGGAGGGAAAAAGGATGGGATTTTCTCCTGAGCCAAATTTGTTGGATTTGTCAGCCAGGACTAGTTTGAGTATGGCAGCTTCCAGACAAAAACCTCCACTCTAGTCAGCCTGAAGCCACCCAAACCCTGCTACTTCAGATCCAACTGCAGGAGCACAGGGATGTATTACAGGGATGTACAGATGAGAAGTGTTCTGGGATAGGCAGGAGGGTCCAAGTGCTGTTAAAAGGATTTGTTAGTTCCTGCCAACATCTCTGGCCAGGGAGGGCACTTGGCTGTACCCTCAGCCATCTCTGTGGGGCTTCCACTGGAGCCACCTGACGAGGACAAGGTTTCATCTCCTATTGCTGGAGGCAAAGTGGCAGCAGCAAATCCACTTGGTTTGTCTCAGAGTGTACAAGCAGGTCCATGCAAGCAGCACTCACCTCTTTGGTCTCAAAGCAAGCCACAGTGTAGTCATTTTTGATCACGATGTATCTGTCCTTCCACTTCTTCAGGTCCTCGATGAAGTGCAGCAGCTCTCCTTCGTACAGAACTGTCCCAGCTTCCCCCGCAGGCTACAGGGACAATTGGTGACATTTGAGACTCCTCTGCACCACTGACCATCCTGAAGCTTTTATTCCTACATTTCCATAATGCTGCTCCGAGGGCTTTTGAGCCTTCAAATGTAATTTGGAGTCATAAACATCTCTGATTTCAGAAGGTTTTACAGACACAAGCAAATTCTTGTAGCTAAGGTGAGGGAGCAGCAAAAGAGCTCTGCCTTCCAAAACACTGCCAGATTTCTGAGACAGAGATTTATTTACCTTTCAGCTGACATGCTGAATGCAAGATCAGAGAATCCTACAGTGGTTTGAGTTGGAAAGGATTTAAAGATTATCTAGTTCCAACCCCTGCAAGATGACTTGGACTTCACCACCTCACATCTTCCACTACATAACATAAATATTTCATTGATATGAAAAGCAGGGTTTTATTATAAAATGGTAAATAGTTTCCCATTTCTCTGTAATGCTTTTGCATCTGTGCTGTAGTAACTGATATGCATCCTTCTGAAAGACACAGCTCTTCTATTATCCCACCTCACTGCTTTACCTACTCATTTCAAGAGCATTGGAAATCCATTATTTCCAGTATGTTCAGAACATTTAAATTTTTATCTTCTTAATCTTGGACGCTGGTTCTCTGCATTTTCCTCAAATAAAGAGACTTTTGTCTCCCTTTTTGTCTCCCCTCTAATAAAAAACAGCCTCCCATAGCACTCCACAGAGGGAATTATTGCCATATTCTTTTGGGAACCCTGAGTCACAGATGACAGGATTAATTATGTTTCCTACATAATCTCTTCCCTGAAAGTATGATCTCTGTCTCTAGATTTTGCAGAACCAGCAAGAAGGAGCCAGTTCTGTACAAATGTCCAACCCTTTGTACCAGAAACTCGTGTCATGGTTCTCCTCGTGCCATGATAAACAACTAAACAAGACCAAAATAAAGACGAATTTTCAAAAATAAAACTTCAAGCCTGCACCCAGATGCAACTTTTCCATCCCAAACAGAAACTGACCCAAATCCAACATCTGCACATGTAAACTGCTGTGTGCACTTGGGTCACAAACAGGACAATCAGTGTGCTCCTACCCTGGTTTTCAGGAAGCGGGACTGGGAGTCACGGTGCTGCTCCAGCTCCTCCTGCACGTGCCTGCAGAAAGCCACGGCATACTGGCGGCGGTAGTGGGGGCTGAAGTTCTTGATGGTGGCCTCTGTTTTCCCTGAGGTGAAACAGAGATTTAAATGTATTTGCTGTACATGGCTTCAGAATCTGTAAAACAGAACCAAGGCACTTCTCACCAGTGACCCGAATTCTTCTCTTTGGAGAAGAGGCAATTCCAGGGTCACCTAATGGTGACCTTCCAGTACCTGAGGGGAGCCCACAAGAAAGGTGGAGAGAGACTCTTGACAAGGGATGGAGTGACAGGACACAGGGAATGGCTTTCCACTGACAGAGAGTAGGTTTAGATTGGGTATTGGGAAGGAATTGTTCCCTGTGAGGGTGGGGAGGCCCTGGCACAGGGTGCCCAGAGAAGCTGTGGCTGCTCCTGGAAGTGTCCAAGGCCAGGCTGGACAGGGCTTGGAGCAACCTGGGATACTGGAAGGTGTCCCTGCCCATGGCAGGGAGTGGAACTGGATGGGCTTTAAGGTCCATCTAACCCGAACCATTCCACGATTCCATGAGAAGACTGCCTGAGTGTACCAAGGGCCACTTGCTGCACAGATCAGGAAACCCTTGGAGATGCAGTCAGAGGAAATTTGTCCAGGAAAACATTGCATTTGGGATTCTGTTTTTTCTTCTAAGAGCAAGCAAAGAATTCCCCAAGTCCATTTCTCTAAGGAAAGATGCTCTCTGCCTCTCCCTGGGACACGTTGCCCCAGAGCCAAGGCTGATCAAGAGGTGAAAGGGTTTTCAAAGAGAACCAGTGACACTGGCAAATGTTCAGCCATAGGAGCCAATTTTATCACTTACTGAGATTCTTAAGCTCTACAAAGGATTTTTCTAGGCTTGGGCACTGCAGTCTCGTCTTTGTTTTAATGTAAACATATCCTTAGTCATGTTGCAATAAACACTAATCTGGTATTGTCTCACTGTGATCAAGATCTCGCGGATAGCAGCAACAGCAATAAACACACTGAGGTCTCACTTCTGAGAATCTTAAAACAATTTACAAGCAATTAACTCATTAACCCTACCAAAGAAATAATGGTGCTTTGCAGACAGGGAAGTGAAGCTAAAATTAAATGCATGTGCATAAATGTGACTGAAAGAGTCTGCAGCAATGCAAAAACCAGAACCTTGCCTATGATCTAGGGAGCATCCCAAACACCCTGGACACTGGAGAGATCCCTTTCTTCTTGGTACTGGGGAGCTCCATGCCAAAGGGATTTTTCTGAGAATACAACAGTGAGATGTAATTTCACATCTCAAGCAACTTTGATGCTTTCAGAATTTCATTTTTTTTCTGCTTGGGGGGGAAAAACATCAAATTTACTGTATGAGAAAAAAAATGGTAATTCCCAAACTATGACTTCTTAATGCCCTTATATGGACTCCAAGACCAGGACTGGCACACTGCATTCCTGAAATGGAATCCATGGAAGTGTTCAAGGCCAGGCTGGATGGGATGTGGAGCAATCTGGTTTAGTGGAAGGTGTCAGTGGTTTAGTGGAAGGTGGGACTGGATGGGTTGGAAGATCCCTCCTAACCCAAACCATTGCAAGATTCTATGAATTATTCTGTAGTTTCCTAACATGGATGTGCACGAAAAGACAAACCTACATGCCAGCTCCTCTGCTTCTGCAGCTGAATTTCCAGTGTGATGCAGAATTAGGAGCATCCCCAGTTTCAGGGGCAATGCCAGCGCTTCGGTTCCATAACACTGCCTTTCATTGCAGCCACTCCCATGTAACCAGCTCAGAGGGGTGAGCTGCCTTCTCCTGTGTAAGCACCAATGTGATCACTGCCTTCCACTGAACTGGAAGCCCCTTTTGCCCCACTGCTGCCCCATTCCAACCCCACAGCAGCACTGGGAGACAAACCTGCCACCCTGGAGCCCTCTCCAGACACTCGGAGGAGCCGGCTCAGCGCTGGCACAGCCTTCCCACTCAGCTGGAGGCATGTCAGGAGCAGAGTCAATTCACCACTTATGTAAGGGTTCCACAGAGTTACTTGTGGGACAGCACCCCGTGACAATCTGGACTCCAAATCTTCAGTTTTAAGATGGATTTTTGGAGACATTCTGATTATAGGATGTGCTTGGGTATAATAGCAGGATATGGTGCTGCTAAAGCAGAATATCCCAGCCCTACAAAAACGAGCCTGCTTTGGGCAGAGGCATAGACTTATTCTCCAAATAAGGACAAAGTTTCCCAAAACCTTCTTTGTAGCATTTTTTTTCCTCCTAGTCCCAGCCAGCAGTAGGATGTTGTTGGCCCCAGCCCCAGAAGAGTTTCCTGCTCAGGGTTTGCCCCTATTTTGCACCGTAGCTTTTTCTTTTCCAGCTCACATCAGCCTCTTAATCTGTTAGAGAGGGCTCTGGGACACTGCACCTCACTTGACTACTGCCTGCATCCTGCAGTAAAAATTTGTAGAGGAAGTGGGACAAAGAATAAAATTCTGGTGTTGGGAAAAAACTTGCAACAATCGCAGGAAATACCTGTAATTTTGGCAAAGTCTTTCAATTAAGGCTAAATGGCCTCAGAAGTGTCATTCTTCACTGTCAGTACTGCTTAGATCAGCTTAAAGCATGATGGCTGAGGGGAAAGAAACTGCAATTTCTTTCCCCTCAACATACACGTCAGAAAATAGGGCATTGATGATGTAATTTTTATGTGCAGACTGTATTTATGACAAACCAAAACATGAATCAAGAGGCAAATGTTTCTGGCTGTTTCTTCCAATCTTCACACTACTTGTCACAAAGGAGCTTTGCATTAAAAGTACTCCTCCCTCTTAAAATCAGAAGAAAAGTTTACTTAAAGAGATTGTGAATGGCACCACATGAGGACCTGGCCTTGCAGGGCTCACCTGAACAGGAATTGCAGTGCTACCTGAGGGTGGGAGGAGAAGCAGACGGACCCTTGATCCATTGTTCCTCAATGGATCTTTAAACTCTTTTGGTTTACAGAAAAGAAAAATACACCATCTGAAAATAAACATGATGGAAGCAGTCCTGAGTGACAGAAACTCTTCCCACGAAATGATAACATGGGGCAGATAAAATACTCCAGGGCAGTTGAAAAACGAGTTCCCCTAATTCTTTTCCAAATTTAGTGTGGCTGGCTCAGTCAGAGCTGTTTATATGGAGCACGGCCAACGTTCCCACTTGGCTGGTCTGGCAAAGGCACAGCTCCAGCCCATATAAATGGGATCTGAATCCCAGCAGCTGGGATGTTTATCCTAGGAGAATGAATCTGATCAGCTCCAGGAGGAGCCTGCATGCAGCCTCCTGGTCCTGTGCCAGGCCAGGAGTTGGACTCAATGATCCCTGTGGTCCCTTCCAACTTGGGATAGTCTGTGATTCCATGAACCAAAATTACCAACAGGAAAAGACAACTGTGATGGAGGTGGACGGATTTCTGTCAAATGAACATGGCAAAGGCCTGTTCCTCCTTGGCTGAGGGTTTAGATCCTGCTCCAGAATAAACTTTTCTAATGCTTCATGACGCACCTCCCGCTCTGCAGAACTGCCCCTGCACATGACCACAAAACTTTAGCATGAGTTATGATACCTCTTTTAAGACTAAAAACAAACATCACTGCACTGAGAAACAAGAAGCATCTACCTGTTGCCCCCCTGAAAATCAGCAATCACCCCCAGATGTTTTTTTCCTTGCTTTTCCCCTGCCTTTGACGTTCTTAATTGCATCACCCATTTTGGACACTTGTATGGAACTGCAAGTCATCAGGCCCACAGAATGGCCTCAAATACCCAGCTTTCTAGTGGGGGTCTCATTGCTTTCATTGAAATAACTGACATACAGCTTTTTCAAACAAGGGCACTCTTCAGCAAGGTCTCCCAGGAATGAATTCCTGCTGCTCTAGCCACCGGCTCCCAGCGCAGCCTATTCCTGCCCTGTCACATCTCCCTGCTCTCAACATGTTGCCACGTGGCCAGTCCAGGTGCAGGTCAGGAAAACTCAGGAGAAAAGGTCAGAAAACAATAACTTATTGGCTGGCATACAAGAGAGTGATTGCTCACACTCCCAGAATTTCAGCCATTTGGAAGTTAAGAATGGAAAGAGGGAAGGACTTGCCATAAAAGCTATTTCACTTAAATATTGGTGTTTGGCAGGAAGATGACCCTTGAAGAGTAGCAAAATGCTCACAGTCCTTCCCCTTCACAGCACAGTTGCCTGCCCTCAGCACCTTTTGAAAAAGGTTTTCCAAATATACCATGATCAGTGATTTGAATCTCTTTGGAGTTCTGAAGGCTGATGTATCTTCTTACACCATTTAAGCCCCAGGATACATTAATGTAAAAGTAGATTATTTGCTGTATTAAAAATAATCCTGGACAAAATAAAACCTAAAATAAATAGGCACTGTGTGTGCTGAACATCAGTACACCCAGTAAAGTAAAGCAGGGAGACAGAACGGGAACAAATCACTTTGTCTTATTTCCTCCACCAGACCATGAGCAAAGCTGTCAGAAAACAATCTGAAATGACCAGCTGATCATACCCATACAGTGCTTCACAAGCCAGGATGGAACCCACAACTGGGGACATGCTTTTAAATGATAGAGACTTGTTAAACTATATATACTGTGTGCCTTAATGCAAGTTGAGCTTTACAATTACTGCTGTCCATCCATCCATCCATCCATCCATCCATCCATCCATCCATCCATCCATCCACTTCTCTATCCATACACATAGTTTTATTCTCATAGCCCATCAAGGCAGCAGCAAAATGACTGAACAAAATAATTCCAGTGTTCAGCTCCTGGGCTGACTTCATCCCAAGTCCAAGAAAAACACAACTCTGATTGAGTTAAATGTCTGAAATTGCAGATGCTCTCTGTAAGCCCTGAAAGCTGGATGTCAGTACTGGCAGCTCTGAAATGGGCTGGATGCTCGACAGGAAGAGAGGGAAGCAGCCACTCACCATAAAAACTGCTTTTCCTCAGATCACCCATTCACTGCAAACATCATTATCAGTTGTTAAATGCATCTGATAACCAGAAAACCTGTAAAAGTGATTCTGTTTGGCATATCCTGACAGTGCTCACCACATTCCAGTGCTCTGGGACATGTGACAGTGTAGTGGGATATACAAGCCTTCTTCTTGTGCAGTACTTACAGTACCCAGGAAGGGTTTAAGTTCAAGTGCTCCCAGACTCTACCCAGGAAGGCAATGTAAACTACTTCTGAAAGCAGAACTCATTTTGATCTTTATTTGTAGAAATAGTATTTGAATTATTCTGAGTCATCACTTAGGACCTCTTATGACAAAAAGGGATGGCAGACATAAATCCCAGGTTCTGATTTGGCTGGATCACCTCTCACAGGTTTGTTTGCACTCAGTCAAACCCAGCAGCTCTGGTGGAGCCACCCCTCTTTCCCATGCAGGAACATGTTGTTTGCACCTGGTAAAATACTGAAACCAATTATTTATCCCACCCTTAGTTTATATGAATGAAGACTGCTCTCAATAAAAACTTACAATTCTGTAACCCCAGTGGCTACATACATCCTGAAATCACCTGTTTGCCATGCTGGCAAAATCCCTGTTAGTCACCTAAAACTCAGTGCAGAGGAGTGGGTAACACCCATCACACCTGGGATCAGCCTCTCCTCAAGTCTCAGCACACAGCCCTTCCCAGGTGCTTAGTCCATCTTCTCTATACCAAAAAACTGATGCTGTCTTGAGCAAAAATCAGGTTTTTTTGCAAGTTTGGCAGCTGAGACCGAGGGTGTGATATTTGTGCTCCATCAGAGGTGAAGCTTTTGTTTCACAGCAAGCTAAACAAACACATTTGTAAGTTCATGCAGACGTGATCCGGGGCAAAGGAGGTGCCAAAAATAACAGGCTCCATTCCAGCCTTGCAGATCGCCCTTTCTACAATTGTACCCCTATACTTTGCTCTTCCTCAAGAGGCTGAATTTTATACGGAGATGGCCAATTATCCCATAGATTTCCATAAGTTTACATCTGCATATTTTTCCCAGGCAGCTTCAGGAGCATCTCATATTCAGAGGGAGCAGATTGAGCTGAGACCTCATGCACTCCATAAGAAATGCTTGTTTTGTGAAGAGCAGTTTGTGATCTAACTGTGGAGCTGGTTGGTTTAAGTTAATTCTGAATGCTGTCTGATTATTAAAAATGAAGAACAAATAGAGCACAGATCCTGCACAAACACAGAACGGCTCTTGGGTCAAACTCAGGGACTCATTCCTGCAGCCAGCTTTCCCTTCCTCTGCTCCCACTGCCCAATCCTTATTTATGAGAGAAGAAAGATTTCATGAGTTGCCTTTGCACTTCTGTCAGGTTAAAAAATCCAAGTAATCATGAATTATATAAAGGCCAGTGCTTGTGGTTAATCAGGCTGAAACAAAGCAAGGATTTGATGAACACTCTGTCAGCTAAGCTTATCTCAAAGGCTGCTGAAATCTATCCTTTCTTGGTAATGGGGTTAGAAGTAGCAACACTGTCTACAAACAATTACTCCTGGTCAGATTCAACTAGAATAAGGTCTGACAAGACTTTATTTATAAGCTTCTTTCACAGCACCAGAAGGACTTGGGATTTAATAACAAATGAACCCAATCTAATTCCTGGGGGGGGTCACATGAAACTAAACTATGATCTGTGGTAAATAAATTTGGTGAAGGTCAATGGTTTTCAAGTTTTGGGGTTTTTTTCAACTCCCTGAGCCACAAGTTGAGCCACTCATGGGGACACAGACACCAGGCATGCCTTGAGCAGCTTTCTCCAATCCAGATCTCAGCACCACGTCACACATCACAGGAGGTCACACAAAAATGTTTCTTGGGAACATTTAAACAGCTTTCCAGACATGTAAGCCAATGCTGCATCACCCTTTAAATCAGGATGACATATTCCCCCTTCCCTCCCTTTTGGGTGACAGTTACCTCACTGCCCAACCATCCACAAGACAAAATAACAAAAAGACACAGAGACACAGATAACAGAAATAACCATCTTCATGACATTAGCTGAAGCTTTTTTCTGAGTATATATACATATATTTATATTTATACAGACACACACACCTTCAAAAGATTATTTCCAGGCAATGCTTGGCATGTGCTCATACAGATCTGGGAGATATTTTTACTAATTTCTTTTTTCTTTATTTGCCAAATTATACCACACTACATGGCTCTATCACAAAATTACTGCAGGGAGTACATTACATTGGCCAAAGCTATGAGCACACACACATCTTTCTATGAAGGGCTTAATTTATGCTGAGGTTTCCTTACCTTAGTCTTAAATTTCCTTTATTCCCTCACCATTCCAAGTCCTTTCACCATCAGCCCAGATGGACTCCTCAGAGTACTTATTTCCCACAAAGTCAATTTTTAAGCACTGTAGCAGAAGGCCATTATTCCATGGCAGGATTTTATTCCATTTCTCTTCAACAAACACACAGACTCCACAAAATGGAGTAACAAAATGAGAATAACGGTGACATTGGAGCCTCTTTTCTTGCAATTTTCCCCATCAATTCTAAGGCATTTCCTTCTCTTTTGGCTCCTGTATACACTGAAAATGAGCAAATATGATTTGCCAAGGATTTTCAGCTAAGCCTATGTACAAGAAGGGTAAAACCAAGACCAATCTCTAAACTAAACAGAGGTCTCAAAACAAGGATGTTCACTTTAATGACTTCCCAACACAACCACGCTGCTTGATTTTATCACGGGAAATAATTTCAGCCTCAGAGCCCCTTCTTGCCATTCTGAACCCCACACCACCACCTGGCTAAATACACAGATTTTAACCCAAACAACAAGCACCATTCAGATTTTTGAAGCCCAAGGCCATACCCATGTCACAGTTGTGCCAGTTGGGACCATTTTCCAATTTCACCTATTTTGCTTTGCTTGTGCCAACACCTCCTTGCCTTGGTCCTCTGTAGGACAGCAACTGTGAAAGGGCATTTTGAGGGGGACAAAGAGCCAACTCTTTGTGAAAACCAATAATTTATTTTATTCCTCTTCCCCTTCTTTTAAAGAGGACAAATATATATATATATATATACATATATAAAATATTAAGGTTCTAATAAAACTATAATACAAGAAGAAGAGTAGTAAAATGTAATTCACATTTCAAAGAATTTTTTTATTGTACCTCCCACTTTACATTGAGCTTGAACAACAAAAATGGAAAATTTTTTTCCTTTGCAGTGCATATTTAGTCATTTATTCAAGCTTTCACACTGTAATACTGGAATATGATTGCAGGAAAATCTAACAGTTGTCAGAGCAAAACATTGGGCAGAGGATGGGAGAACTTACTTTATAAAACTTAGAAGTTCGAGTGAAGCTTATAAAATCTCTTTATTCTGTCATACATTTTGTTGCTACAAAGCTTATAAAATCTCTTTAATCTGCTATATATTTTGTTGTAACACAGCAGGGTGATACAATGGGATCACTTTCTGATGTCACATGGACTTTGCTGGCCCTGCAGATGCTACAGCAGGAATTGTTCGAGGCTGACACAACCTACAAGACAAAAACGTTCCACAGAACTCCACTGTGGTTAATCCCTCAAAGCCTTAGCTAAGACAAACTGGACAAACTCTCCTTACTGGCAGTCTGTTCTCATGTTCACAAAAATAACACAACAGCCCTAAAAATGTTTGCTATATCTTTGGAAATAAATTGTTTTAAAGAAAGGATTGCATTCACACTTTGCAAGGAATACTGCCAAGCATTAAAAGGGTCTGTACTCATGCAACTGAAGGTCTCCCCTGTCACAAACAAACCCTTCTCTACCTCTCCAAGGATGGTGATGTCCCTGAGGAAACCCACACTGTTCACTGGACTTTTCACTCTGCAGGAGAGATGGGAGGAAGCGTTGGTGCCTCATCCTGTGGGAAAAGTTTCTTCACATGGCTGCTAAACAGCATCAATTAAGGCAGAGTTTAGAAGACAAGTGTATAATTATTACATGAAGCTGCTCACCCAACCCTGTGTAAGAGTTTTTTCTGTGTTTATTGCAGATGGGGAAGGGAAACTCCAGCTCTGTGATGCAACAGATCAGCTTTATAATTCAAATTAGTGCAGAAGCACTCTGGGAAGTGGTACCAGAGCATCAGCCCCCTGATCCAGGCTCCTTCAAGAATGGGGTGGCACAAAGGGAGGAAGATGCACTCACTGATGCTGTTGGAAAGGGAGACCTTGATCACATCTCCTCTCACTCCTCAGTCTTGGTCTGGTTCTCTTGCTCACACTTTACTCTGACTCTCCTACCCACTTCAGGATAGGTCACAGCCTTTTGCTCTCTTCCAGCTGTGAAATGGTTGCAAAAGGAACAGAATTGGTCTCTTCCCTCATGAAACTGATGAAACCACTCCAGAAGCCCCTGCTAAATCTGGTCCAGGGACAATTCAAGGGAAGAAGCAGAGAAAATGCAGCAAATGAAAACAAAATAAATGGGAAAAAACAAACAGGGGATGGGAGATGACCCTCTGGCTGCCTGGGGCTTGTCAACATGGGAGACCTGCCAGTGGCCTTCTTTCCCCTCTTTTCTCCCATTTAAAGTTGAAAAAGGCCAGAATCAAGATCCCAGTATTCCCAAAGCACTGTAAAAGAATAAAACAAAGTGATCTAAATATTTTGGGGTTTTTCTTTGACAAAGCTAAGAGGACAGATTAAACTTCATTAAACATTCCTTACTTGCAAGAGTTCATGCCTTTATTTCCTTCTAAATTAAAGCTGGGACCTGACTAATAAAAATACATCTTCTGCTACCAAATCAAGAACAATTCCCAAAATTTTATCCTGAAAAGAGGTCAAGTAAAAATCCAAACAACCCCTAACTTTCTGCAGCTGCAGCAGTATCAAAGATGAAGCATTACCTTTACATTCCCCAGGTTTGCTGTTCCTACAAGCCACCAGTGCCAGCAATGCACATCACCAGAGGCAGAAATACTCCCAGGTGACAAGGGCATAGGTCTGGGGAATTTAAAAAAAATGGGAAAACGAAGAACTGTGTTCAGAAAGAATTTGAAGTAAACACCACAGAGGACACACACAAAGGAAGACTCCTCTTACAGTCCCTCCTGTGCAAACGTGGGGGTTTAAGGCCTCTTTGTTCTGGCACACTGTTCAAAAGTATTTATTTTCTTTTTCAGGCTGCTATTTTTAACCATAACTCAGAGAAAGGCCAGAGCCCCGCAGAGTGTCTGCCTGCAGCTCCCAGACAGGCACAGCCACAGCCACAGCCACGGTGTCCCTTGCTGTGACGGGAAGGTGGTGACACACAGCTCTGCAGGTCCCAGCTGCCTTGTTTCCTCCATGGGGCTGCTTTCACCAAAGTCCTCTTTGATTCAGTGAAATGAGCTCAGAGGGGCTCCGTCCAGCCACCTGACATGCCAAGTGCTGTGCATTATTCTTCTTCCTCCTGGACCACTTTCAGTTCCTCAAACACTCATGAAAGCATCACTGAGAAGACAATAGCTACCACTGGTGTTTGTCTTCTCCATTTCTAAGAGGATTTCCCAGGAAGAAGCTTCACTCAGCTATTGTCCCTCTCACTAAACCCGTGACTGAGGCTCCTTGGCTGCTCGGCTCTTCCGCCCCAATGTTTCAATGCTCCTTCCTTCTTGAAAAAAAAAAAGGAGATAAGTTGCCTCATTTCCTCTCCATTTATCTTTCATGTTCAAACGAGCTTCACATGACTTGAAAGGAAAAAACCAAATCCAAACCACCTTCTCCCTGTGCTGTGTTTGTACAGTGAGACCACATGAGGTCTGGGCTCAGAAAGGCAGCTGGGCAGGTTATTATTAAGTAGAGGAAATTTGTTCCTGAGAATTTATTGGGAAATGGGTTGGTGAGAGCTCTCCTGCTGATTCACAGTGACCCTGTGCCAGACACACCAAACTGACCTGCATGAACACCAGGACCTGTGCTACACGTAACCAGGAGATGTTCAAGGCTTGGGTTTATATCCATGGTGGCAAAGCTTCAGTCAGTGCACTTAGCAGCTTGCTTTCATCTCTCTTGCCTTTGTATGACTGGTTATGGAGCTCCAGTTTTGTAAGTCTCAGCTCTTCCATCAAAGGTTTCCATGAAGTTCTCCCATCAATCCAATGTGAGCTCCTGCCACTGTGGATGCTGATACACGGTCTCTTCCTGGAGAAGAGTATGTTTCACTTGTCTGTATCAAAACCTGAATTCTTCATCTTTCTGTGTTTTGCAAAATGCTTTATTTAGGGCAGTGAGAAAAAAGCAGCCCTAAGAATGCAATGTGCAAGAGCTGTCAAGGGTTTTATCTGGCAAGTTTACGTGTATCAGATCACATTTTCACTTTGTGAATGCAGAAGTAATCACTAGTAATGCAGCTTTAAACATATTTAGCCCCTGCCTAACAATACTCATTTTGAGTCTCAGTCAAACCTGAATTCCTCCAAAGGCTGCCTGCATCTCCTCGCTAGACCTACATTTCAAGCCATGTTTGCATGCTTCAGGGGTGGCTTAAAGGCAGCCTGTGGCTTTCTGAGAAACAAATACAGGGAAAACCACATAAACTCATTTTCTATCTTCACTTGGGCTGATGGGACTTCACCAGCCTGATAAGATGAAAGATGAGCCTTATGCATTTCTATGAAATATTTTCTCACTTAACAGGATCCAGTGTGGCTTCAAAACACCCTGAAGAGCTCCTGAATCCACAACAACCTTTCAGAGACTTTCTACCCCTTATCACCACTCCCAAAGACCTTTACTATACAATCAGTCATCCCTTCCAATGAGGTGCTACTCAGGCTGTGTGCTATTCAGGCAGCAGCAGAACTTTTCCCTACCCCAAGACACTGCTTCTCTGCTATTTGCCCTTTCAGGCATCTCTGAGCCAACCGTTTCACCAACTGTTTCACCACAGGTTTTGCATAAACCCAGCAGCTCCACACAAGACAGGCTCTTCATTAAGGAAAAAGCAGAGTAGTGAAAAGGGTAGAAGAACAAGAACAAGCCAGGAACTCTGGAAAAGTTTATTCACAAAACCCACCAATACGATTAATGGGGTTTTTATAATTTCCAGTGAAAAAACACATAGACAGTGTTGAAAAAAATGCATCTTATGGTCCCTGCTCTACTCTGAGCTTTACTAGTAAAAGTGCACCAAACCTTCAAAAACAAGCCAGTCAGGCTGAACCTTCTGGCTCCAAATGTTTGGGCTTAAATGGAGTCAGGATTTTTTTCTTCATGAGTCTCAGAAATGCCGAGGTCAGTACAACAAAACCCAGGGCTCAGATTTAACATCCTGGTTTCCAATCCTGCATGCAGGCAGATCCCTCTGAGGGACATGTGCCTTAGCCAACAGCCACAAATCCACAGTCCAGGAGATGACAGTCTTCTTACAACCCCTTTTGAGCAAGTAACGAGGTCTGGTCCTTCTGAGGTTGTAATTATTTCCCCTTTAGAAGCACCTCTGGCACTAAGAATATACACACATTGAAAATTCAAAGGCATTTTTCAGAATTACTTTTGCTGCCATCGGTGTGAGGCAACTCCTCCTGTTTCCAGAACAGCTGGTACCAACCACCAGTGCCAGGTGGGTGCTCAGCACCTCTGAAGCCAAGCTGAAGCTCTAAATGCCAGCTGACGTTCTAAAAATTACAATTTCCGTTTGGGTGTATTAAAAATATCTGCTAAGTGTGCTTAAGAAGAACCTGCTGAGAGAAACACAAAAGCATCAGGTCTTATCTCATTCAAGAATAACGAGGACAGAGCAACACCAACAAAGTCAGAGGAGATCATGCAGCCCTGGCTTCCAGACTGAGCAGACACCCTGACATGCTTTTTAAATTCCTAATCTCAGAGGGTCCTTCTGATTTATAAAATACCATCTCTCGACATTGAAAGAAAACACAGAAATGTAGTCAAGACACACCCATGATACAGAAGTGAAACGCTCCTGAGCCAGTAAACACAGCTTGGTTTTTACAAAAATGTATTTAAATGAAAATAGAAATCTCTCAAGTGCATTAGATCCACTTTTTTTTGCACATCTGCTCTGGCAAACTAATTTTTTAAACATTTGCTCTTCTTTGCTTGTCTACTGTATATAAATTGCATATATTCTGATTAACATTATTCAGCCCAGAATAATTACACATCAGAGAGATGCCTAATAAGCTCATCTTTAAGCTCTGCAGAACTAAAAAAAGATCCCAAGCATATTTTATGAATATAGGATGGCGTCAGCTGACAAATGCATGGCACAATCCATTTTATTGTGGTTGCAAACAAGAACCACATGAATGAATGTTATGGGCTTGTCTTTGCATTATTCAGGATGATGGGACTTCTGAAGGAAAGCAAGAGTGTGTTCTGGAATTGTGAGACTTCACTGTGAAGATACAAGAAAATTAGTCACACACAATATGGTAAAGAAAATACAGAATATAAGCAAAACTGCATTTTACCAGCAGCGGGCACTTCACTGGAAGATTCCATAAGGTTTTCTGAATCAAACAGCTGCTACAAGAAGTAACAATGAATCAAAACACTTGGATTTACAGCTAGAATTGACAAAGAAATATTTTCAGTTACTACAACCATATTGTTTTAGACTTACTTCAGACAAAAGCTATTTCAACAGGAAAACCTGTCTTAGCCAACAGCTGGAAAGCTCATAGCCTTACTCTGGAAGGAAGGGGGACTGTTACTTTTTACAGATGTCTCCATTCTCATCATCAGAGTTAAATCTGTGAACAGAGAGATGGGCCCCATCTGAAATGCAGCTCTCACATCCTCCCAGGGCTGTGCACACTCACACCCCTGGCACCGCTTCAGCCCAGGCGACCAAACACAGCGGCCACAGAAACTCAGCACTGTGCAGCATCCTCAAATTCAGCCCGAGTTTTGGGGCAGCCCCTCATCCCTTCCAACAGCACAACCCCAGACACTCAGCTGTCACAGAGGCTGGATTTTATTTAGAAGCAGCTCTTTTGCAGATGGTAACGATCAAACCCAGCCAGTGCTTCCCACTGCTGCTCAGCCCCAACACCCTGTGAGATCCAGGTTTAGGAGCATCCCTCAAGGCATGCCTGAGTTTGGTTTTTGGTTACAAAAGGAACACCTGGCAATCCCAAGTGCTACGGAAAGAGCAACTTTTCAGTTGACCACACTTCCTGCTGCCTGAATATTTAAGGCACGCGAAGGAAAAGCCATGTAGCAGATATGAGTAACAAACCACAAACTCTTGCTCAAAATTACCACGTAGTATTTTACACTCTTAGCAACACGTTAGTGTGGGACATTTGTTTATGCTGGTAACTCCTTTGTCTCTCAATGTGGTATCAGCTTTAGTCATCCCCATTCTGGTATGGGATGTGCTGAGCTGCTTCGTGTTTTTTCCAGTTGTAAGGGAACTTGGTGCTGAGTTCAGATGGGGCCTTCCTCCTTCATTCACCCAGAACTCAGCTGCTTCCTCGAACAAACCCAGCTTTTGATGTCACCACTACGTGGTCACACACCACCACTGCAGCTCCTAAGGGATCACCATGAACACACCAAGCCCAGTCTCCAAAGTCCTCCCCAGAATCTTCTTTTGTTGCACATCTCAGGTGTGTGTCACACCAAACATAGCCTTGGTTTTGTTCTGGGCACTCTTCCTCCCCTCTGCTTCCCTTGGGTTGGTAGGACATCATGGAAACACAGAACACTGGAATCATTCCGGCTGGAAAACCCTCCAAGGCCACTGAGCCCAAGCTGTGCCCAATCCCCACCTTGTCACAAGCCCAGAACTCTGAGTGTGACATCCAGGCCTTCCTTGGACACCTCCAGGGATGGAGACTCCAACACCTCCCTGGGCAGCCCCTGCCAAGGCCTGGCCACTCTTTCCATGATGTTAAACCTGAACCTCCCCTGGCACAGCTTGAGGCCATTTCCTCTTGTGCTGTCAAAAGGACAGCTTTGTTTCAGAGGAGGTAGCCAAGGCCAGGTGGGACAGAGCCTGGAGCAGCCTGGGAGAGTGGCAGGTGTCCCTGCCCATGGCAGGAGGTGGAATGAGATGAACTTTAAGGATCCCTTTCAATCCAAGCCATTCTATGACTGACCTTTGCTCCTCCAAAAGCACCATGAAAGCCACCATCAGCTCTGATCAGCTGACAATCTGAAGAACTTGGGGGCTCCTCCTCACAGACACATCAGATGCAGCCCTGACATCCCTCCCTCCCTCAGCCACACTCACAAACCATCACTCACCTCACACACTCCTTGTGTCAGTAGCTCTGCTGCTACTTCTTGGGCTCAGAAAAAAAACTGATGGAGCACAAGTAGCAGGAATTAAAGTTACTTTCCTTTACAATCACACCAAAAATACCATCTTCTAATCGACCTTATATGGTACCTGCCCCATTTCATTGCAGAGCTCTGAAATTTTGTGGCATAGTGAGCTGTAAATAGCAGGAACTTGATTTACATTTAAAAACAGGTAAATACCACCCCAGAGAACCAGATCGATGTCTACTGCAGAATGTAAAGCTGGACCAAACATGTGTAATTTATAGGAGAAGCTCCCACATGGCTCTTGCCACCTTCTCTTCCTGATTTAGAGAAGTGCTGAGTGCCTGAGGACAGCAAGAACCCAGCTGGAAATTTGGGGAGAGCATAAAAATCGTCAGTTCCCCAAAAAATTAAGCACCAGGTTTGTCAAGCCCCAAATTAACAGCCATAACCCCTTGGGCATGAAATCAAACAGCAGCACAGGATCTCAGCAGGAAGATCAGCTGAGCAATGCACAGTGCTTTGTAGCTTGGCAGGTGCATAGGAAATCTCAGAAGGAAAGAAAAAAACCTAAGCAATGAATCTGGGGCTTCCTACTGAATGAAGCAGTAGAAAAATACACCAAAGGTGAGCTGTTGCACCCTGGTCTCCCTCCAGCATCAGCAATGAGTTCAGGGCTTCAGATCCACAGAGCTTTTCCACTCACACTTAAGCCTCTAAGGTATGAAGGTGTGTTTGCTTTGCACACAGCAGTGAACAGCTGCTGGTAGGCGTGGGCTTTGCAGCTTTTTCTGGCCTGCACAGAGGGCAAACATAGAAACAACAGGGTTTAGTCCAGCAGGTGAACATGGGTAGTGGCTGGAAACCTCCTTTCCCACTTGCCTCCAGTTTCCCTTATTCTACCTCTATGGCCCCCAAACCCTTCCCTTCCCTGGAGGCCATGCCTGAGCTGCTCAAAATAACATCCAAAGGGAGGAAAACATGTTTTCTTTAGCTTATTTCACAAAAGCAAACAAACAAACAAAAACTCCTCAACAACAAAAACCAAAAAATGCAAAAAACCCACCCCAAAAAAGAAACAAACCAAAACCAAACAAACAAAAGCCCCCAAAAAACCAAAACCCTCATCCATTTTAGCTGCAGTTTTCTCAAAATGGCAATTTGGGGCAGATGCTCAGCATGGAAACTTCAGTCTGGACAGCTGAAGGCTGGGAAAGCCTCATCTGCAACTGCAAACTGGAAAGTGTCTAAATTTCAGTGATATTACTTCACAGAATACCCTTAAAGAGCAAAAAAGCCTTTTTTTCCTTTCTTTTCCACGAACCCTGCCATTAAATCTTTGCCTGGGGATGTTGAAAACTTGCCTTTCCTCTAGTGTGATCACTGCAATATTGGAATATCAAGTGAAAATACACAAAGATCCTCTGTATCATGCTTAGTAAAAGCAAGCTGGTCTTTAGACAGTGTTCACCCAAGGTATTTAACATCTCCAATCCTGCTCCAAGGATCGTGTCTCTAGTTACCAGCATCACAACAATGCCCTGCAGAGAATCACAGCACAAACAGCAACTGTGGCTTCATGCAGAGGAAGGGAAACACCACATAAAGGTTTAGAAATGCCTTCCTGAGACAAGAGATGAGAGGGGCTGAGTGAGATGGATGCTGAGTGGTGGGATGGTGCTGGCATCTTCTGTAAATTTGGAGCAGCAGTGTCTGTGCACCTCTGAAAAGAGCAAGGAAAAGCTCCTGGGCAGGCAGCAAATTTCCAGATACAGCACATGAGGGCAACTTTTTTAGCTGAGGTCCCAAGCACAAGGAATCAAAAATCAGTAGTAAATGGCCTATCCCAGGAAGCGAGCTGGGATCTGGTGTGCATGGCCAGAGGTGGCCTCCAAGCCTTGCAAAACCTGCAGCTCCCTTCACACGGAACATAAACCTCCAGGGGAAACCCCACGTGGGTTTATAACATACAGAAGCTGCAGGCATTTTTTTTCTAAGGCTGGATGTGAAAGCATTTAGTGACAGGCTGAGAGAGCTGGGATTATTCAGCCTGGAGAAGAGAAGGCTTCAGGGAGACCTTGTTGAAGCCTTTCAGAACTTTAGGGGGGCTTATAAAAAATGAAGGACAGGGCAGATAGTGAGAGAGCAAGGAGGACTGATTTTAAACTGCCAGAGGGCAGGGTTGGATGGGATAATGGGAAGGAATTGTTCCCTGTGAGGGTAGGGAGGCCCTGGCACAGGGTGCCCAGAGAAGCTGTGGCTGCCCCTGGATCCCTGGAAGTGTCCAAGGCCAGGCGGGACAGGGCTTGGAGCAACCTGGGACAGTGGAAGGTGTCCCTGCCCAGGGCAGGGGTGGCACTGGATGGGCTTTAAAGTCCCTTCCAACCCAAACCATTCTGTGATTCCATGGTCCTGGGTGCTTAAGGGTCCAGCTGGTCCCCAGGCTGTGTCAGTCCCTGGGATCCATCAGCAGCGTGCAGCTGGAGCTGCTGCAGGGGCTGTCCCTGCTCCAAGGGCTGGCACAGGCTGCTTCTCCTGGTCTCGTGTCTTCACTTCCCCTGCCTGCTTACACAGTAAAGAACCAGGAACAAAGGATTACCTTATGGTGTCTGTGCCACACTCCTTGTGAGGACCAACACGGCCCCCCCACACAACAGCCCACGTGGAACTGAGGTGTGAATGACCTTTTCTGCAGGTTTTTTACCTGCTGCAATGCCTGAGAGCCACACCCAAAACGTGCCCTGACCCTGGAAGCACAACACGGAATGAACCTGGAAAAACACCAGCATTTTGGGGAGCTATGAACAGACTGTCTTACAGCGTCACCAAAGATCTCCTTACAAGCTCTCTGTGGTTTGAAAAGGCATCACTGGTGCTGGTGGTGCCGGGGAGAGCCCACACACTGCCAGGCACTGCCCACTCCTCAGAAAGCACGGGGTGCAGGGCATGCCACAGCTACAGCCTTAGAACCAATCTCATCACAAGCAGCACCCAAAAGGTCACCTGAATCACTAGTTCCAGCTTAAAAAATTCACTTAGAAGATAACTAATCTGCTCCTGATCTCACTTGTTTCCTAGAAGAATTTCAACCGTTCAAAATCTATCTGCATACTTGTGAAAACGATTCTGCTTTAACCTCTTACTCATGTATTCAGAAGAGCCCAAGAGTCTGCCTCGCTTTTGTTTTCTGCTTCCTGCACTGCAGCTAAGACAACTCCCTGGCTTTAAAAAACATCCAATAAAAAAGGATGCAGTAATAATGTAACAACTTTGGTAGTACTACAGTGACCTAAATATTTTGGCTTAAAGTTTCAGTACTAGCCAAAGAGTAAGAGCAACTACTTGGTCAGACCTATTAACAAATACCACAGAAGCATTAAAATTAAAGGCTTATGAATTAAAGATTTAACACTTAATTAAATACTTGGAGAAACAAAGTCACTAAAATCTTAGGTTATCCATACCAAAATCAGCTTCAGTGTAGAATCAGCAGCAAAAAGACTACTAGAAAGACACAGGATAAAGATTTTGGAGACCCAGGCAGGCGAACCCTTTCTTCACAGAAGCTTGAGCCATTTGCACAAGCTTTAATCTTGCTTTTATGTAAGAGTTGGCTTTGTTTCATCACTGTCCTTTAACTGCAAAAGCAAGTTAAAATGCTTGCAAGTATGTTCAAAAACTTGAAACCACTTTTAATTGTTCTCTAAGTGTGAAGAGAACAGCGAGGTTATTCCATGAAAAGGTAAAAGCTGTCCTTTAAAAGCACATTCCTTGTGAATATCATCCTTCCCCACCTAGACACTGGCTCTGCAGCTGCCACTGCCCAAAGGCACCACCAACAAAGCTGCTTTCATCATCTCAGAGCTTGCTTTTTCTCCCTTTGATACCAGTAAAATGTCTATCAGATGTGAAGATTGTCTTACAATTTGTGGTCAAGCTGCACTAAATTAAGAACTTCTAGTCTTCAAGATTTTGGAGAACATCAAGTACAAAGGCACAGCACACTTACAGTCTGTCTCACAATTACAGATTTGGGGCAAGGAGGAGTCTGTTTCTCACGTTTTCTATTGAGATATTCTTTCCACTGATCCCTGTGCCTGATTCAACACTGTAGGTAGTTTCTTCTCCAGTGATAAGAAAAGCATGAAAAATGCCACATGCCTTCCCCTACAACCCTGTGGTTTCCCTTCCCTCACACTATCCAAAAAAAGATCAGAAAAGAGCCACCTTTCATTTTTCAGACCCAGTGATGCAGCTCATCATCTTTAAGGGTAGTTCTTGTATCTGTGTTTGGTGTAGGGGCTTGAGATGATGCTGCTGAGCAGGCACAGAGCCTAACACAGGTCTGGGCCACAAAATGAGAAACTGGCATTTCTGGGTTGAGGAAAGCCTCAAGCCATATGCAGAAGGTAAATGGGGTGTGATCACAGACGATCCTTCTACTGACAAACTAATGAATGAAAACTGAAAAATTTCACCTCGTGCTTTGATTAGGGAAATCTTGACCATGCCTGTTGCAAGATAACATGGCTGAAAACTTCCAAAATTGCTTGTGGAGCTTTTGAGAGAAGTTAATAATGGACTATTTGAGCAATGGAAATGGAACAGAGAAAGTATATCCTGCCTTAGTCTCCCAAAGCTGAATCTGAAAGTTACCAAGGACAGCAAATTCTGTTCACATGGGTGGCAAATAACTTTTCTACCAATCACATCCCTGGATGCCTTTTGCTTGCATTCAGTCATAAGGTAAGAAAAAGGATTTGGCCCCTTGAATTGAAGGCCATAAAACCCAAAGAGAAGCTGCCTCTCCTTTCCAGCACAGGCAGGCACCATTTATCAAAACTATGGGATGAAAATCTGCCACTGGCTCCAAAAGCAACAATGTCTCTGAGCACTAAAACTTCACAGAAAACAAGTAAAGCCAAAAGGATTTTCCTTTAAAAATCTCATTTCCTACAGTCTTCCAGAACTTTGCAAAGTGCATATAATAGAATCTTACATGCTTATTGAAATCTGAATTTCCTGTGTGCTTTACTTCACTTCTTCCTTCCGTGAGTATTTATCCCTATTTGGATTGGACTAGATGGTACTGTTGTGAATTCTGGATTTAATACATGCTTCTGAATGAAAATATTATGCTGCCTCTTCCTTAGATTTTGGGAGTTGCAGATAAAATCCAATCAGCTTTTACGATAAACCTCACCAGGTGAAAAGGAAAAGCAGCCTCTAAGAGCTCCAAGCTGGATGCTGTTAAGTCCAGAGAGACCTGACACTCGTGGAATTTGGTTGGAATGACCTTAAAGCCCATCTCATTCCACCCCCTGCCAGGAGCAGGGACACCTTCCACTAAACCATAAAGTTGCTCCAGGCCCTGTGAACCTGGCCTTGGACACTTGCAGGGATGGGGCACACCTGCTCTGTATGATGCCACAGCCACGCTCACCTGCAGAAAATGGGAGAACTTCTGGAACACGCCACAACCCAGTTTGGAACAGGCTGGGAGCAAAGGCAGGGAGTGCAGCCAGACTTGTACAGAACTCTGCTGTACTTGCAGTCACACACCAAATTAAAACCAGAAGGATAAGTGACAGTTTAAAGCAGAAAATCCAACATCCAGACTGAGTGCCTGTCCAATAAAAGGCCAGCTTTTCCACAATTAATTCCAAGTCATTCTTCCATCCTGCAGCAGTTCTCGTGCCAGCTCTGTGCACACTGGCTGAGACTTCCACTCCAGAGCTGTATCAGGCGCTTGGGTTCTGTCCCTGCAAGTCGGTGGGACTCATCTCCATACCACTGCTGGAATTCATTCAGCTGGTTTCCTGGAAAGCTAACGACCCATTTCCTATCTTGTCTTTCAAGTAAAGGGCAAAGCAGGCTCCTCTTCAGCCTCTAAAATGGGACAGAATAGGAGCCTCTCTGCTTTTTCAAGTACGCTGCATCTTGTAGGAACACACCTACAGAGTGTGATTGTTGTGCAAAATCCCCATTTAATGAACACCACATTGAAATTCCTGAGTAAAACAAATGGCTAGAAAGAAATTTCTTACAGACATTAAGTAACAGCTTTCACTGTCACCTCAAAAGGACAGTGTCTGGAAGGTCTGTCCAGAAAAACTTCCTAAACAATGAGGAAATCCACAGGGTGCACCCTGGGTGCCCAGGTCACAGCACTGCCACTTTGTCCTGCGCTGGGCTGTCCCACCTGCCCGGGGGAGGAAAGAGATGGAAAAGAAGGGAAGGAAGAAACTGCATTTAAACAAGCAAATCCAAAGCAAATCACTACAAAGCCTCATCCTCTGGACAGATGTCTATAGAAATGGGTAGCCAGGATATGGTCAAGCACACCAAATACCTTTAAGAAAAAACAACCTTCAGAGAAGTTCAGTTTTTCATATGCTGAACTGTTTTGGGGATGTACCTGTTGAAATTACTGGTGCTGCGTGCTCGAAATCTTTGCACCTCTGCAAGTTTTAAAAAAAAGTAGTCCCAACACAAGCCATGTGACAGAACAGAGCTTGGTCACCTCCTACTTCTGCTGCTGAGACTGCAGAAATGGAAAATCATCAAGACTTTGAGGGCACTTCCATCCTTGCCCACTGTAAGATCCTCATCCTTGGCTGTTTCCTGTCTGCTAGTAGAGACACTAAGCAGCACTCTTCCACCAGCAATGATGACACCTCCAGCACAGTCTCTCAGGACATACCACTAAGCTGCTTTAGCAGGCACTTTCAGCTGATTCCTGAATTTCATGATTGCACCCCGAGCCCGTAACTCCCCACCACCACCCTGGACCACTCCCTCTTGGGTGTAGCACTCTTTAAGCATCATTAGACAATTCACCCAACAAACAACTCCCATCATAAGTTTAGCCCATGCCTCATCAAACTGAGAGCACAAATTTTTTTAATAAACTCTTTTCACATGACCAACTCCTACTCTCCTAATTATTACTGCCATTTAAACTCCATTTCACTCACATCCTGAATAATCCCCATGTAGTCCCACCAAAACCCCACAAAGCAGGATTATCTCTGCCACAAGCTGTCTTTTTCAAGGCTCCAGTCCAAAAACCAGAGGAATTACTATAAAAACTTTATTTTCATTTTGGAGGACTTTAAATCATTTTACTGCTTACAATGTGTGTGTATTTAAAATATCTTATGGATCTTAAATAGGTGCAAAAATGTATTTTTCCATAGGTCTGGTTAGAAAAACAGGATTGTGCTGCACAGCACAGAAGACACCTTTGAAACTGCTAAGATTTCCAGACTAGTAATGCTGCAGTGCATGTGGTCTGGCTTTCTCCCACTTCCCCCTAAACATCCTCCACACACCTTCTCCCAGAGGACACAAACTGTCTCCCCTGCTCACAGGAGTCCCTGCTGACTCATTTTTCCATTATTTCGCTATGACATTCATTCCCTTCAGGTAGGAATAAAGAATATCAAGTCTTGACATTTTGTTCACAATTTTGTCCCGCAACAATGACCAATTTTCATTAATTTCTACTCGACAGAGACACAAGACGTTACGATGGCTTGCAAAACGTAACTTCATGAGATATAAATATATACAGAGATTTCCTGAGTGTAAAAATTGCTTTGCAAAGCATTTGCATCCCCAACTAAGTGTTTAGGCTGTTGATTCAAACTTCACAAGGAAGTTTCAAACACAGCCTCAATGTGCCTGTGAAAACCACCTGGAAAATCACACATTGGCATTGTCTATTCTCTTCTTAGGCACTGTTTGCTCCAAGGGATGCACATTACCAGATCAATAATTACATTTGCTGACTCTCAGGTCATGATGCTGCCCAAGTATTGCCCGTGTACAACCATATAGAGCTTTGCAAGTTGGCTGGTTCAGTCCTACCATGGCAGCTGGAAGGAGTTTTGGGAGGAAATCCCAGGTTTTGCATTCAGTAACTGAGACACTGCATGGGATGCCTTCCTGGTTTCCATTCCTGGGATCCATGGGATGCCTTCCTGGTTTTCTCTGGGATTCATTTCTCCAGCTAGTCTGACAAGGCTCACCCACAGGGAACCACAGACAGCAAAGCGGCTCCCAGGCTCTACCCGGGGGTGCCTGTGCTGAGGGCAGGTTTTTGAGGGGTTCTAGAGGCACCTGTTGGATTGGGTTTGCATATTTTCAACATAATTTTACATCTCACATAATTCTTGTCCTCATTTGGTTCTCCTCTTATCCCACAAGCAACGTGAGCAGACAGACTTTCGGAATTCAGAAAACCTGTAGAACTGTACCTGTGCTGATGTAGAAGCTGTAATGTGGAACTGTGGAATATCCAGAGTTGGAACAGACCCACAAGTCCAACTCCTGCCCTGCACAGGACATCCACCACCTTTAATGCTCAGCCCCTCATTTCCATTCATTACATTGTGCTTTAGCTTAAATGTTGTCTAAGTGAACTACAAGGCTTTACAACCCATTTAATTTCAGACAAATTAAATTATCATTACGGCAACAAGAAATTAAATTACACCATCATGAAAACAACTATGAACTACACCAAGCTCTCATTTGAAGTAATAATCAGGATTTCTTGTCTTGAGGCGACTGGTATTTGGGCCAATATTTGGGCCAATATCCCAAAATGCACAAAGTTTGGAGAGTGTTGCTGGCTCCTTTGACTTGCTGTCTCCCCATCTCCCTCTCTCACAAGTGCCATCCCATTCCAGCACTATGGACTGACAATTCTGCTGACAAAAAGCAAGTCTTTCCCTTTCCTTTTTACTGAGGACACCCCTGCATCACCTGTGGAGGAAAAGAACCCCAAAAGCTGACATCCCACCAGAAAAGCCCGCCTGAGCTTCACAAAGCCAGCTAAAAAGCGTACTGCTTATTGAAGCGACAGACTCAGTGCTCCTCCATGGTCCCTCCTGGAGTGAGGGGAGCTCACCACAGAGCTCCTCTGCAAATACATCACCCCCAGGTGTGTCAGACAGGCAAGGCCTGACTTTACAGACTCCAGCATAACATCAGCACTAGGTTTGGTGAGCTGGCTGGATCGCACTCTGCTCCATTTAAGACGCTCTTCACAATTCTTTTTCCTCCTCTGATTCACAGGCAGCCTCTGTATAAAGTGCCTCATTAATTATTTTTCCAAGCAGGAGCTTAGAGTGGGGGATCCTCACAGCACGCACAGCAGACGTGAGCCAGGGGATGAGCACAGGATTTTCATTCCTTCTTCCACAGTAACTCCCCTCTGGGTCCTGCCTGTGCAAAGATGTGATGGGCAAACAAGAGCTGTGTCTGGAGTGCTGCAGAGCTCTCAGCATGACCAAGGCACCCTCCCTGTGAGCTGCAGGCAAGTCTCAGACACACACATCCAGCCCTACTTCACATAAGGATTTCCCAACCTTCAGCATTAGTTCTAATTCTAGATGATGTCCGGGGCAAAGACCTGAATGATCTCCCCTAAATTAACAAACTCCCTTAATTTCCTAATCTTTTTTTTTTTTTTTTCAGTAAATAGACATCAACCTTTTCAGGTGCTCACAACTCGGGGACCACAAACTTGAAATGCTGAACTGTGAAAATGCAATTTTGGCTGCAGCGTGGGGATGAATGTAAAGAAAAATAGAAATCCATGGGGACTGCACGCTCATGGCTCGGACAGGACTTGAAAGCACCCTCAAGGGGGCAGGAAAAAATCGCAGTACTGATAGGACACTGTCGAAAAATCTCAGCGTGTGAGGTCAGTAGCTCTGCTGACTGCTTTTTGGGTAAAAGCCATTTAATAACTGGACATCCTTCCTAATGTGGGAATCTCTTGAAAGACCCACTGTGACTTCAGAGGAGTCCTAACAGAGGAGTGGCTCAATGTTTGCACTCCCTCTGCACCACAAAAAAACCCCAAAGCAAAGAAATCCAAGGACAAGCTGGGTTGTGGGCACCACCCAGGAGTCCCCCTGCAGCCCGAATCCTCAGCACGGAGTTTGATCTCCCAGCCCAGAAGACAGAGGGCTCTCGCAGGCTCTGCATGCATCATACATCAAGTGCTAGAACCCGGCTTCCTTTTCTCATGCAAACTTTTATCCCACTTGTAAATCTTCAGCCTTAAAATTTGCTTTGCAAATACTCAACCGGTGTCTGAGCGATAAGCAGCACTGGTGAAAGCAAGCTGTGTTTCATACCGAACTACTCAAGTAACAAAAAGACTCCCTAAACCCCAGAATTATACTCTTTTCCTTCATAGATTAATAGCAATATATATAATTTAAAGCCTATTTTTTTTTGTTTGCTTTCTCTCTCCTAACATTTCAATGGGATAAAGAACTGCCCTTACACAGCCAGACTGGTTTACCTCAGTACCCACCTAGCAGCGTTGCCACTGCCTCCACCGCGCTTGGCAAAGCATCAGCCGATGCGGCGCGGGTTGGATTCACACTGGCAAAGCCCGGTGCCTCGGAATGTGCCGGCTCTGGAGAACCGGGATCTGTCACACGAGCAGCCTCAGCCGCACGGCTCCACGCTCTCCCAGCTTTCACTTCTAAAGCATCGCCCTTAAGAAAGTGCTCCAAACTCCATCGGACGCTGAGAATCCCAACCCGCGCTGTCTCGCCGGCTGCCGAGCGCTGCCCGGGATGCGCGGGGCTCCCGGAGCGCTCCCGGCGGCTTTCCCCGATCCCCGGGGTTCCCGGAGCGCTCCCGGCGGCTTTCCCCGAGTCCCGAGGCACCCGGAGCGCTCCCGGCGGCTTTCCCCGATCCCCGGGGTACCCGGAGCGCTCCCGGCGGCTTTCCCCGATCCCCGAGGCACCCGGAGCGCTGCCGGGGTTCCCCAGCTCCGTACCTCGGATGTAGGCGCACTTGCCGTCGTCCAGCGGCGCGGAGGCAGAGGCGCCCATGGCTCGGTGCGGAGCTCCGGGAGCGCCGCGGTCCCGCCGAGCCCTGGCTGCTCCCGCCGCTTCCTCCGCAGGCACCGCCCCCGGCCCCGGCCCTGGCCCTGGCCCTGCCCCGCCCTGCTGGACCCGGCAGGGACCCGGCAGGGACCCGGCACGGACCCGCGGCGTCTCCGGGCCCCAGGCACGCGTGTCCCCGGCTGGTCGTTGTGCCCCCACTCTGCTCTGCCCCACCGTCACTCGCCACCGCAAAATCCACATCCCCTTGGAGACACGGTTAGAGCCTCCAGAGTCTCTCCAGAGGCCACGTTAAAGACCGTGCCACAGTAAAAGCACAGTTCAACAGGACCAAAATACCTGTCCTGGAGGTGTCCAAGAGGCAGCTGGGTCTGGCGCTGGGTGATGTGTGCAGTGGCTTAGGGGTGACAGTGGCAGTGCTGGGGTGACGTTTGAACTCGGTGATTTTAGAGGTCCATTCCAAAATTGATCATTCTATGATTCTGTGATTGAAGGCCATGGCACAGGGTGCCCAGAGAAGCTGTGACTGCCCCATCCTTGGAAGTGTCCAGGTTGGATGAGGCTTGGAGCACACTGTGATAGTGGAAGGTGTCCCTGCCCATGGCAGGGGTGGAATGAGATGATCTTTAAGGTCCCTTCTAACCCAACTCATTCCATCCTTCTATGATTCTGTGATTTATGGCTCAGTCTTCAGGGCCACATTGTCTCGCTCTGCCCAGGAATATTGCATATTGCTGTTGCATGTTTGATTCCAGGATGAACAATAAACCTGCACAAGCAGGCACTAAAATACACATCACTTCAGTAAATACTGTCCAGTGATTGAAACAACTTCCTAAAACTGGCAAGAGCACCAGTCTGCAGATCCTCAGCACAGCAACGTAAGACAGTATGGAACAGATATCCGAATTCTCGTGCCCCTGAATAATAATTTCACATCATACCCAGATGTGACTTTCTAAGGTATTTTCTTCTTTTTTGCTGTTTTTGTAACATTAATCCAGCTGACTGGCCATGAGCAGGGTGCCA
This sequence comes from Eopsaltria australis, assembly GCA_034509425.1. Lineage (NCBI taxonomy): Eukaryota > Metazoa > Chordata > Aves > Passeriformes > Petroicidae > Eopsaltria > Eopsaltria australis. Next base: position 2,485 of record JAVTVJ010000319.1, on the reverse strand, counting down.
TCCCTTATTGTGCCTCATGCGTTTCGTATGGAGCTGATGAGTTGCAATCAATATGGATTTTGCTGACATACTGGAGGTTCACAGTGACTGGAAGTTATGCATTTTACCCTTAAATATTTTTAGTTTAGCTTGTACACATCTGCCACTCACTGTGAAATGGCTTTCACATAGCTCAGTTTTGTTGACGTGGGCTGTGGGATTGGTAGGTTTAATGCTATGCCACTCAGCTGATCACAGAATGCTGTAACATTTTGGGGTTGAATCTTTTTAAACCAACCCTGAACTTGATCAGATTTGAAATATTGCAGATGATATGTGACATCGAGTTCAGTATTGTGCTAAACAACCTCCTTCCTTCCAAAAACTGATGTTCACGGGCCACACACCGGTTGTATCCAAGAGTGATGGAGCAATTGCTTCACTACCTTGAGGAGAGCAGGCTCACCCAGAGCATCACTGAGCCAGTGTCTCACAAGTCTATAGAGGCCTCAGCTGAACTAAACATTTAATCAACAGCACTTCTAGAGGTCAAATGTGAGCCAGGTTCTGTTTTGGGTATATCTGGTTGTTAGGCTCTGCCCGAGAGCTCTCAGCAAGGCGGCTGCTGTGGTTTGCTCACTGGATTTCTGTGAGACACCAGTGAGGAAATACTGGTTACTGGTGTGCATTTTGAAGGCATTAACTCCAAGGAAAACTCGAGCTCTGCTCAGTGTAGTGCATCTTTTATCAAATGTGGCTGAGGAGCTTGTCAGAATGTCCAGTCACTTGTAACGGGCAAGTCAGCCCCAGGAATCTGGAGAGAGAAACCGTGGAGAATTCATGAGCCATGAAGTGGATTGCAGTTCTGTTCCATCATTTAGCAGATGAAAATATGCCAAATCCCAGAAGCTTCATACCCCAGAACAGGTGTCACAGCATGCACTGAATGGGAAACCTCCCTGTCTATTTACAGCTAGGGTAAAAACAAAATGAGAACTGAGGAGTTTATTTAGTTATAACATTCTATACTTTGGTACTACCTGATCCCCAAGATCCCCAGGCATTTCACAAACGCTTGCTAATTAAAGACTGTGGTTTCATTTTTAAGATAGGGAAATGCTGTGTTTTAATGGCAAAGCTTGTGTCTTTAGCATCTTAAAAAGACACCATGAGAAATGTGAGCCAAATCAGGAACAGAGATAAATGATCCTATTTATATACTGCTTAAAACAAAAACCATCCTCAAGATAAGAAATCTGCCATATTAAATTTTAAGCTGATGTGACACCTGCACTGCAGCTATCTATGATAAAGAAACACAAACAAAATACTACCAGAGCCAAAACAAATGTTTTCTCACTTTTTCTCATATGAAATCCTGATCTTTAGGGGTTGTCCTTATCTTTACACACTTCAAAATTTCTTCTTCTTTCTTTCTTTGTACTATATCCTAAAGGTTGTATTACATCCTAAAGGGCAACATGAAAGTGAATTCCTGAGTGAAGGGGATTAGGAGAAGCCCTTCCTTCCAAACAAAGGGATGAAGATCTACCTCTGCTGCTTCTGTGACTTCACTTGTGGCACAGTGACGTGGAGAGAGAGGTGGTTTCTTGCATAACCACAGTCCAGGTTTCTTCATGCTCTAGACCCATGAGCTGGCCAGTGGAAGTACTGGAGCTCTGGTACTAAAAAGTGCAGTACACTGTCACTGCCATATTCTACTTTGGGAGGGAGGGAGGGAGGCAGGGAAGGAGAAGGAGAAGGAGGCCATCTCCACAATCTCATCCATTTGATCTCCCACTGTGATGGAACCCTGATGTGCCCCAGACATGATAAGATCCATTCCCAGCACCACTGGCCCACCATGGAATGAACTTCCAGGGGCTGTTAGTTAAACATACAGTCCTTAACACAACCACAGGGCTGACAAGCTGCAGAGATATCATCAGAGGGACTGAAAAAACCTTGGCCACCTTACTGGCTGCTTCTTCTTGTGTGATTGAAAAGAGGACGTGCCAAGGAACCAACATTTTTGACAAGCTGCCCAAGAGCACTTGGCTGTGCCCTTTGCTCCAGAGGGAGCACAGGTCCACCCTGTGTGTGCTCCCCCACAGCCCTCTTGGTTGCCTCAGAGACATGGTTTGTTATCAAACAGAAGCACTAAAGTGAAAGGTGTGTGAAATCCATTGGGAGAAATCATTCATTATCCAAAACTATCTTCTAGGATTTCTCCAAGAGAAAGGAGCCATTTTAAGACCACTGACTTTGTAGGCAGGATAACAAGGTGGTGTTGACACAGCCAACTGCAAATGTAATGAATCTGTAATGAATAAATAATAATTATCTATTGCTAGAGGAAGCTCTTAACCATTATTGTCTGAAAGTCAAAATCAGGCTGCAGACAGTAGTCCTGAGAGATGTGTGACAAAATAAAAACAGCTCTTTTCTCAGGACAGACTGTTGGTTGAAGTATATTCTGAATCCTTTCCATGTAAGTAAAACAAAA